>JAPSGF010000002.1:47884338-48367901 GCA_035772895.1 Perdix hodgsoniae
TTCAGCCTCGGCCGCAGCCCGGCTCGCGCGGCCTCGCGCCGCGCCGCCCGCCCCCCCGCGCCCGCCCCGTCGCGGAACCCTCCTGGCTGCGACCCCTTCCGTGCGCGCCGCGCTCACCGCCCCGGCTCCGGAAGCGCTTCACACGTCATCACCGGCGCCGGCCGGCCGTTTCCGCCCTTTCGCCTCGGCTCGCGGCCGCGCTCGCCCCGCCCTCCCTGCCTCCCTCCGTGCCGCGCGGCCGTCTCGCTCCTCGGCCCTTCCGTTGGCGGCCGCCGTTGGTGCGCGAGGCGGCCCCGCTCGCGCCCCCGGTCGCCTCCCGCCCTCGGTCGTTTCCCCGCGCGTACTTCGAACGCCCGGCGAGCTGCAGCGCGCTACGCGCGAGCTGGGCGCCGTGCGTTCCGAGGCGGCGGCCTCAGTTGCGCTGTGCGGCGAAGCCCGCAGTGTCGCTAACAAAACAGGCGGCGCCGCGGTGCCGCTTCCACCGCGCTGGGGGCCGGATACCTTCGGCTGTGTCACGGCGCCCTGCGGCCAGGCCCCCGCCCGTCCCCTCGCGCACGTGGGACGTGAATTGGAGCACTCCGTTTCCTTTTTTCCTCTGGAAAACACGGTGGCTTCCACTGCGCGGTGCGGGTTATTCCCAGCATTAACAAGTCTTACGGCCCCCAAATGCAGGCCACTGGGCCTTAAGAGAATGGGGATTTGCTACCCAATGTTAAAAAACAGACTTCCAGACTTGCTGGAAATCAGCAAGGAGCAAGTGCTTTTTAACCGCAGGAGCACGAGAGTGTATGGACTGACAGTGGCTGGTAAGCCTGTGACGTTTTGGGGTTAGTTCTGTTTTCCGAACGCCCAGCCTGAACCTCTGGCACAACTTAAGGCCTTTCCCTTTTGTGCCCTCCCTGTTATCTGGGAGAAGAGGCCAGCGCTTTACAGGAGCTTGTATTTCATCTTCTTCATCAAAAGTGCTGTCTTTTGTCTTACTTGGATAAAGTTAGAAGGAGCCAGCTGTGTCTGCGGCACCTCTGAAATGAGCATTTGTTCTACAGAACTCTCAATAACTGCTGTTTGGCATAAAAGCACACCTGCAGAGCTTCCCTCAGGTCACATCCCACCAGTATCCATGCTCTTAATAACGAGACTGCATTCAGGTGTTCAGCAGCACTATGAAGTTGTGGCATTATCTGCAAGTCACCCTGCTCCAGTTGTCACTCCTAGCGTCTGGTGTTCAGGTGTGATTCTAAGAGTTAAAGTAGGTTTATAAATAGCTCTGTAGATGGCAGCTTGGGGGTGATCCAGGAGGAATAAGCAGAATGATGTAGCCACCTCACTCCTACCTCCTGCTGTGACTGTACAAAAATCACAAAAACAAAGCAGCACATGATACACGTTGGCAGATCTGTCAGAGTAACGCTTCTGTCCTCTGGTGTGGAACCCGCGGATTTTTACTGTTGTATCGTGGAATACAGGCACAAGTTAAGGATTCTGTTTTGTCGTAGTCACAACAAACAGAACTGTAGGCTAATAAAAGTAAACTCAGTCCTGTCTCCTGAGGTTATTGTCGTACGTGTGAAAAATGCAGTGCTTATTTTTAAGAGACATGACTGGGTCTTTATAGTTTGATCTAAGAAGCAACTGATTTTTTTAACAGAAGACTTAACACAAAAAAAGCACATCTTAAATCTCTTTGGCTGTCTGAGCACCTGGCAGATGGTCCAAGTGCACAAGATCTGAGCTGTTAGCAGGGAGCTGCCCTCCCTGTCTCTCAGCACTGCAGCGTGAGGTTAGGAAGTGGCACTGAGGGATCCGTCCTCTGCTGAGCTGATCACAGCCAAACAGGGTTGCAGCAGTGCTCAGTTTGGTTCTGTTACAAACCTGCATTTTCATTCACATATTACTTCAAAGTAATCATTTAAATTGGTAAGCTTGATGGCTCAAGCCTAGTTTCTTGCTAATGAAAGCAACCATGTAATTTTATCAGTCAGTGTTGTATTATCGAGCCCTGGATAAGGTTGAATAATTACAAAGCACTGCTCTTCCTGGCACAAACAGCATGGCCTATCTGAGGCTATTTGTTCAGTTTCTTTTATGATAGCGACCTCTGCTCTGATCAAAGAGTTGCTCCTTCTAATCTTGCAGTGTAGAACAAATTGTTTTCCTCCATTTTTATAACACAGAGTTTCTACCTCCTCTCCCTGCTAGTTTGAGCCTTGTATGAGTGCAGCAGCAGTAAAAGCACTCGTAGCATCTGGAGAAGCCTGGTGTTAGATGCATCATGCTGGTAACCTATTGGTTTTTTTTGGTTTTTTTTTTGTCTTGGGGAAAAGCTGCTCACAAAAGTCAGGCACGAATCATAGTGGATTAAACAAGAGAACATTTTGGGAAGGCATGACATTTCAATCAGTTACATAATAGCATTTTATATTTCAGAACCCCCAAATAAAACGTTCTTTTAGATACCATAATAATCATCAAGACTTGTTTATGAGGAAGGACAAAATAATGAAGGTATTTTTTCTTGTATCCCAGTTTCCACGTGAGTGCATAACCCAGCGGCGTGTTTGCTATTCACTGGGCTTTGGGGCAGTGGCTTACATCACAATAGATCTAACAGGATCTCATCAGGAAAGTAATGCCCAACAAACACTCTTTTCCTTTTGTGAGATTGCGAGTTTGAGTAACTTCAGACATTTGTTTTTGTTGATAGCATAAAGCTGCAGAAAATCTTTAGAAAAATAATCATCCTTTGTTATCCCTTTCATCTGTGACCTCTACTTCTACTTTATTCAAATCTCTTTCAGTTATTGGCCTCTATACCAAATGTCAGCAGTAGGGAAAACCCAAGGTTTGCATTCAGTGAATGCTTTCAAGGACTGTCTCGTGTGGGGGAGATTCTTTACAAAGTTCTGTGGGACAACTCATGTGTTCAAACCTACTGTGTGGTGTAAGCATCAGCATGGAGGTGCTTTCGGTTTTGTTTATAACTACTGGAAGATGTACTACCGTTAAAATCGGGAAGCAGAGATATTGCTTTGCAATTATAACTGATGCAAGAACTGGACAAAGTTAGTACTGGTTTTAGAGTCTTGGTAACCCTGATGACACGTGCAACTACATAATATGCGTGGCTTCAGACTGTACATCTGTTTTTTGCCTCTACCTCCCCTTCTGCACTTCTGCATTGATCTTAAGTGTGCACCCTTTCCTTCCTGGTTCATACATGGGTCTCCTAATTCAGCCCACCTATGCTCTGTACATTCCAGCACTCCTAAACATGCTCTGTACACACTCATCTCATACTTCTGGATTTTTTCACCCCAGGGAAGTTTAAATGGTGATCAGAATGTCTGAAATGAAATCAGATGAGGGGAAAAAAGGTGAAAGAAAGTCTCATTCTTAATGCACTCCAATTAAAAAATGAATATTGTCTTCAAATTTGATAACTTTTTTGATAATGTCCTGAATTGATGCTTCTGAGTTTCTGAAATGCTTTTATTTCTGGCAGAGGTTAAATTTATTTTTTCTCTAGTTTTGTTAAGAATTTCCAACTGTTTAGCCACCACTCAGAACTACTGCAGCTGCCACAAAGCTACATTTTCCTCTTGTCTCTCTCCAGCCAGTTTCAGAAGCAGCTTTTCTATTTTTGTGAATACTACTGCTTTGGTCGATTTTCTCTCAGTGGTAGAGGACAACAACCTTTTAAAGAAGCTGAATGCAGTCAGCCTAACGCCAACCCTCCTCCTCATCACTTCATCTCAACTGCCTCTAGTTTTAATATTTGTGAGAGTAGGAGGAACATGGGAGGAGTACAGAAGTTATACAACTCCAGATGAGATGATTATTCAAATGAGATATTAAAAAACTCACATCATGCCATTCTCATTAGTTACAGAATTGGTGAATTCATGTGACTGGATGTCTCTAATGCTCACAGCTTTAAAGGGATGCAACTGTTGTAACTTCTGTGTGTGTTGCAGCATTTTTATTCATATCTTTCTAGGAACTGCA
Source organism: Perdix hodgsoniae (assembly GCA_035772895.1). Taxonomy (NCBI): domain Eukaryota; kingdom Metazoa; phylum Chordata; class Aves; order Galliformes; family Phasianidae; genus Perdix; species Perdix hodgsoniae. Next base: position 47,888,344 of record JAPSGF010000002.1, read on the forward strand.
AACCCCAAATTGCTGTATTCCATCAACATATGTACCACAAAGACCAGGTTGCTGCACCTCTTTGGTGCATAGCATTGTCTCAAAAAATTAAAAAAAAAGAAAAAAGAAAAAAAGAAAAAAGATTAGACCATGCTTAATTATTTTAAACTACAAAATTGAGTTTGTTCAGCAATGATGCAATTACTGCTATTCAAGTCAGAGGGAAAAAGGAAGGAGATGACAAATGTCTCCAGAGTGAGAAAATTACTTTTTCTGTGATATATATTTTCAGATTGTTTAAAACTCAGTTTTAATAGTAGCATGTTATTCATGGAGAAGAAAGATTATGAACTATTCTTATGCAGCCATGGCAATTCCTCTAACTTTTTTCAATATCTGTGTTTCTCCATTCCAGAACGCATCCTGTGAGCATCTCAGCTGGTGTGACTTTGTGAGAAGGAAAGTCTAGACAGATTCTGACTTGAACAAGTTCAGCGTTAGCTGGAAGAACTGCTGAGAGTCACAGCAGCACTGTTCATCAAGGGACTGCACCTCTCTACATGCATAAGGTAAAGCACTAACATCAATACTAACACTCAAATGCACCCAATACAAAGGCCCATTCAGTAGTGACTTCTGCCTTGTCATGGTAAGCCAGATGATTTTGCCATTTGCTGTGCTTATCCACATCAGTGTCCATTTTAAGTATATATATATATATATATATATATATTTCCTGCTTCGGTGTCTTGGAAGTTATTCATCTTCCATCTCAGATCCTGATACTAGACATTCTGATTATTGCCATTAACACTTAGTGCAACATTATGCTAGTTTTGTCTCTTTCCATTTGTTTTTAATTGAGAAATTTAAAACAAGCACAGAGAGCAAATCCTCCGGTGAATCAATCTTTTACTTAATGCTTGAACTTCACTGTTTTTCACACTGAGTTTTACAGACTCATCACCAATTCATACCCTGCTATGTACTGTCCCAGTACTACTAGACTGTAACAGTGTGTTAAACTTTAAATTCTAAAGGGTTGATTAACTAGTAATTGATCTGAAGCATTAAGCAAGAACATTCATTATGTAATATATTTAGTAATTTATGAGTCTTTATCTTATTTTAGAAATTGCTTAACCTGTTGGGACCCCAGAATTTATTAGTAGCTCGTGAAATTAAATTTTTGTTAAAAAGATAAATCATTTTTGAAAGTAGATTTCTGGTTTCTGATTTGCTTCACATGTTTTCAAATGTGAGTATACACTTCGTGAGTATAAAATGGAAAAATCCCATGGCAAATTTGGGCAAATTTTATCTGATGAGCTTCTGGGTCTCTTTTGGATTCCCTTCAAGTGCTATAAAAAATAAAAACCAACAGGCTGGGTTACTAGCGCTTAACCTAGAAGCCTAACCTCTATATGGTCAGTGCAGAGAAAGGCTTTTTTGAGGGAAAATGTTTAGGTAGATCAACTTCTGATATGCTTTTCTGTATTAAACATATGATAGAGAGTGGTATAAATTTCCCCAAGTATCTGAATTGAAAAAGGTTCTGAAGTGAAGTGATTGAACATGAAATCTACCTACAGTATAAATATACTACTATCCACGTTCCTCTTAGGCACCAAAACACCTTTTCTGTATTGTAACTCATTTATAGCTTCTTTCCTGGTTCTTTTTCTGAATTTGTCCTTTTTTTTTTTTTTTTTTTTTTTTTTCCTAGTGATTGAAATCTAAAAGGAATTCACCTAATGCTAGCATGTGCTTTGGTTGTTGGGACAAGAGAGAGAGTTGTGTATAGATAAATGTTCAAATGAATTTGGGAGCTTTTTGTACAGTCACCAAAAACTGCCAAATAATAGTATGCTGTTTTTTCCACAAGCAGTAACTGAACAGACAGAATACTTACTAGGACTGCACGAGTAGATCACTGCCATTCAGCGGCACAGCTTTATTCACCCAGTGTACTCTGCAGTTTTGTATTATGGATTTATAACATCAAGGTATGAGTGACAGCTTTCAAGCCAAAGCCAGCTGTAGTGAACAAGTAATGTGGTTTTTTTGGTTTGTTTTGGTTTTTTTTTTATGATTACAATATTTTAGGTAGTGCAGCATATGGACTACACAAGAATTAGTGAGGAGGTTAAATATTTCTTCTTATATTTTGTGTTTTACTTTGAGTCTTGCCAGTCCTTAATGATAATTTCTACAGTAACCACTATTTAAGTAAACAATTGATTAGTTCTGAAATTAGTCCTTGAAATGGCTTCTCTTTTTGCAGCTCAGGAAATCTTAATGGAAACAGCCTTCAGCTGGAATGCAGAACAACAAGGTTCAAGCTGTTACTTTTCTATCTTCATATAAAATATTTGTACTACTAGGCTAGCTTATCTATGGACAAGAAAGGAGGTAACAACCTCTGCGCCTGCGTTTCCGTGAAAACTTTAGTAGATCTTTGTTTCAATTAAGGCAGTATAAGAAACCTCTTTGCTACCTCAAAAAGTTACTTTAGATGGCATAACAACTATTTTTTTTCCCCCAGTATTCTAGTGATAACCAGAAAAATAGTCTAAAAGCCCCTGATTGTCCCGAAGACTCCAGCTACCTAGGATACTGTGGAGCTTCCTTTCTCTTTTTCCAAAACAGTTTTTTCCATACCTTGTTTATTTTGCACTGTTGTCTCCTGCTGTCCGCCATTTGGTATTTGCATCAGCTCATTTCCTTTCAACAATTTATTGCTGATTTCTGTTCTCCTACTGTAGAGAGAGATTTGGATTCAGGTTTTAAAAATACAGTTTTTTATAAAAAAGAGGAAAGATCAAGCTTCCTGTCATTTTAGTTTGCCACAGTAGGTGGAGCTAGAAGATGGCTATTCATCTGCGCCTAAAACTAGTTGGACTTGTGGGCCACTGTTGACAAATTCTTACTGTTCTCACCAGATGAGAAAAGAAAATTTATTAAAGCATTTCATTCTGTAGCATATATATTACAATGCCATTGCCTTTAATGCAAACTACTTACAGGAGTAAGTGTTGCCTTGAATGGCTTTGTATTCCTGAATTAGCATTCATTTTAATGGGGATTTCACATTAGTAAAAAAAAAAAAGTAATGTAGAAAAATAGTAATGAGGTGAATTTTCATTCTGTCACCTGTAATTGTATTGTTATCTTATTCAGCTACATTAATTCAGTTATATTGCTAACTGAGGAAGTATCACTAGAAGTGAAGGACTTGAAAGTACTTGAAAAGAGGGCTGCAGCAAATTATGATAGACATTCACGTGTTGATGTCATGAGCAGACTTGTGTGCTGAAAGGTAAATCTGGATTGTTAATTCTCAGTCATTAATTTGGATACACAAACCCAGCCTCAAGTATCTGGTTTGTTTTCTCAGTTGTGTAATTTTCAACTCGGCACAAAATACTATTTTTTAGTAAATAACATTGCATTCCGGAAGTATGTTTGAACACAAATTCATAAACTTAACTTCAAACACTGCTACAGTCTACCCATGTTTATCAAAGCTCCTAAATTCCATTTAAGTTCAGTAAGTTTTTAAATATCTGCTTCAGCCTATTTGCATTCAGCAAATCACTTGTATGTACGTTCTACATATCCCAATTCCAAATACTGCACACCACTTTGTTGGCAGGTGATTGTTACTAGCTGGAAAAATCTATTCATAATTTTTAAAGAACTGCACCTTATCAGTGTTAGCTGCTATCTTAAAGAGCTTTTCACATTCTTTATTTGAAGTGCCTTTCTTTAATTTAAAAAGATCTGTGTAAGATCAATGAAAAATTTTTCTGATAGAAGTATTTTCGAAAGTGTTACACAAATACTTTCCAGCAAGAACACCAAATAAATGGCACATTCTTATTAATCAGCAAGTGTAGTTTACTATTGTTAAAGCAGCAACCGCTGGTCTCTTTGATAAACTACTCATAAAGCAATTCTCTAAAATTGTCAGGTCGGATATTATATGCCTGGGGTATTCTATTTTTTTTTAAGTTGTTTTGACATCTTCACATTCAGAGAGCTCTAAGCACAAGAAAGAATTTTGAGCCCCAAACTGCAACTCTTTAAAAAGAAAATTTCTCCTCATGGCTGGAAGAAAGACACTTTGAGAAATCAAATTCAGAGATAGACCATAACTTCATAGCTGAATCCTTGGCCTTTTCCCTGTCCTGACACAACAGCTTATACTGCAGATTTTGTACCCCGAATTAATATCTGAACTTATGACTATTATGATTTAATCTTCAGAAGCATTACTCTTAGTAAAGATAGTAAAGATAAGGTGATTACAAATTTGCATAAGAAAAACATGCTTGCAGCTATGAGCGTAAAAGTCAGCATACAGAGTAATTGTCCTAAAATACCAGCTTCTGTGGTTTTCTTTTTGTTTGTTTGGTGGTGGTTTTTTGTTTTTGTTTTTTTTTTCAGAAAGCTTGCCTTAATAGTACAGTCTTGCATTGAAATCTCTTATTTCATCATTTGAGAGTGATACCTTGTATATTTGTGCTTCACCTCAGGATCTTTCCAGAGCTGCACATATGTGGGTCTGTAGAAACTTACTTTAAGTGCTTGGGTTTGGAAAAATGAAAAGCTTTGGACTGTCCAGAAAATCAAAAGTTTTCATTTACAAATGTGAGGAGAGGCAAGAAAATTTGGATAAGTACTTCATATCTGTTGAACTTAAATGCCTCAAAATAGCTATCTCCAAAGGGAGGGAAGATAAATAAGAAGGAATGCTTTCAGGAACTTTACATGCTTTTCATGTCAATTTACAGAAGGAATTAATTTAAGTTTCTTTATATTGCAGCTACTTCTCAGAAGATGTTGTATTGGAAAAGGCTTCCATAAACCTTTCCAAACGTCCCTCTCAGATCATTAATATGGTATGAAATCGCCTCAGTGAAATGTGTACAATCTCAGAAATTATAAACACATCACTGAGGAGGTCGAAATCATCAATTCAAAGAACTTATTATTTGCTGAACAATCCAAGGATGTTATTTGCTTAGCTTTATACCAACAAGCACTTGTCAGACTATTTTTTGAGAGGCATTCATGCATCTCAGTTGCTCTGATGACTTGCCAGCTGCAGTCTCCTAACTTCCAAGCTCTGCACTGCATCTCGATTTCAGAATTAGTTTGGGGGTGGAAAAAGACAACTCCGTACCAAACTCCTTTCTAGGATAGCTTTCAATCACAGCAGTAACAGCACTTACAGTTTGATCTCATACACCCTGGCTTTGCTGGAGAAGCACCTGGCGTGTTACGTGATGAGCTGGTTTCCAGAGAGCATTGCCATAGCACTCTGGAAGTGAACAGGAGAGAAGATATGATGTTATAAAAACAATGCAGTTTAAGCAAATTAATAGAATATTTGATGTCTTTCTTTCTCTGAACTGTGTTTATTACAGAATGAATTGACTCCCAGCCTTTTCCACGGGAGATGAGTGTAAGACAACCCCAGCTGCCTGAAACCTCCATTCCCACCAGAATTCTTAAGAAAAAAAAAAAAAAAAGCAAAACTAGTGTTAGGATGATGTGAATGGCACTTTTTTCAGAAGGCTCATCATGTTCTGGATTCATGCTAGCATACCCTGCAGTAATCTAAATGGAAAAGTAACCTTAGCTTACAGCAGAAAGACTACTTCAGACTGCCATTGGATACCTCTGCATTTTCCTAAGCACTACTCGTAAGGAGCAGGGAGCTAAATTTTCTCAAAACGACCTATTTGTGATAAAGAGCCAGATGGCGTCAAAGCAGATGCGATTTAGTAGAACATTGCCTGTTCCCTCCTCAACAGTCTTTGCAGGGCTTAGTTTATTGTTTGCTTTAAATCTTAACTAGAAAAGCAGGATTTCTGCTGGTGGTCATGGGGAGAGCCAAGGATCTCTCTGGTGCCCCATTTACCACTAACACTGGGACCATCATCCTGAGCAACTGAGCCCTGCAACATCCAACAACTCACGGCACTTTCCCCAGCACCAGCATCTTTGCTGGGAGCTCATTCTCACAGGTGTTGCCTAATTAGATAATTAAGAAGAGAATTAGGTGAAGACAGGCAGCCTGAGCAGGCTGTCCTGTGCCACGTTTATTTGCAACAGAACTAACTCTCATGGTCTGTGAAGTGCAGTCTGCCGCTAGTATGGAAAAACATTCACTCCTGCAACTTCAGGGGCTGTGATGAGGTCAGAGATGGAGGTGGCACATGCTTTCTGTAGCCACGGACTACTAGGAGGGCTTCACCTCTCCTTGCAGGCCTTCTATCCCTGCTAGGTCACTGCCGAGCTGCAGGATGCTTTGTTTGGGTGCACGAACGTAACGTTTTTCTGTGTTGAGGCTTCACAGCTTCTGTGCAAAAGTTGTGTTGCCAATAGGTGGCATACTTCTCCTGACTGTGGGGACTGAAAAGGCTTGCTGCATGTCTGAACTAGCGCTTATCAAATGCTGATAGCCGTTCAGTTCGGCACCCAGTGTCTTTCTCTGTTAGAGCTCTCTTTTATGATATGATTAGGCTCAATCCAGTTTTAGATTAAGCTCAGTGTAATCTGAGACAGACTTGATTATTACTGTTCATATTTGTGCTTTCCCCATTTTTCCCAGAGCTTTTCATCCACTACTGTTGATCCATTTTGTTCAAGTCTTCCACTGCAGTTTCAGATAGGTTACTTGGCCTTATATGCAGGAGGTAATTAATTAGTTTTCTGATGTGTGACTTGGACATTTCCTGCTTTTCTGCTAACTTGACAAAGAGTGTGGAATAACGTCCTCAAAGTGCTGCAGAGACTAACCAAAGTCCATATAGAAATATCCAGGTTATGTATCTCACATATTATTATTTAATTTTGTAAATTAAATGTTTTGGCATGAAGAACAGCATCCCATTTGCAATAAAATAAACAGTTTCTAAGAAACCCGTGTTAACCAAGCTCTCTGCTGGAACTTAACCTTGAATATGTTGTCTTCAATGGAGCTGTACACAGAGCACACAGTTAAGCATATCTGCAATTCCAGTCTTTGAAAATTCACTGATACAAAATCGTAACTGCACAGACCTGTTGGCAGGATAAAGATTCCAGTTTTGACCTGAAAACTGTGATTTTAGGTGTTAGTTTTCTCAGGTAAAAAAAGAAAAAGAAAAAAATATATATTGCTTATTGTTTCCATTATTCAGCAGATCTCCACCTTGTCTTTTCAGTAATGTTTCTTTGGTCTGGAATAAATAAGCAGAGCACTTTTCAGAAATGTACTATTTTATCTAATTTTGTCTCCAGTGATGAGAGGTGAATTTTAGCACTGACTTCAGCATAACCAGAATTAAGCTAGTGCTGAGTATATTCCAAAATCCAGCTGAGGACCTGGTAACATTACCGAGTTCTCAGGTAGTTACTTGGGCAATAGCAGTGCCCACCAGACAATATTCTCTGATTTCTCTCAGTTAAGTCCATCCTTGCCCAAGTGATTTTCCTTTCAAAACTCAAAGCAGACAGATAGCCTACAAATGAAATAAAATGAGTTTCCTTTTCTTTGGAGAAAAAAAAGGAAAAAAGGGAAAAAAAGAAAGATTAAAAGTAATGCATTACTTAGAAATTCAGTTGGAAGCCTATTCTAAATTTCAGCTTCTCCACACAATTTTAGTTCCACTGTTATATTGTTTGGGTTTTTTTTTTTTTGTTGAATTCTATGACCAGCTTGATTATTAAGCTTTTTCTTTGTGGGTGGTAAGTTAAAATGACTTGAGTCAATGTCAGTGGAATTTCAGTTTGTCACCACATGGTACAAAAACTCTGTGTTTTTTCCAAAGAACAGAAAATTCAGTTCAAAGTTTCATGAATAAATGCCATGAAAACTGATAAAAACACATCTTATCAGTAAAACAGTAAAGGTTACTAGCCAGCAGCTTCCAAATTTATTATTCTAAAACCATGGCAACTACAAATCTTTTTTAGAGTCTGTGTCTGTAGATCTTAAAGAAGAAAAGGTCATTCTTAAATTTCCTTGAAAACAATACCTTACTTTTTGAGGCAGATGTATTGACAAGCTGGTATCTTTTTGTTCTCTTGATTTTATATCGTGTTCAAGTAGTCACATTTTTAATGGAGGCTCTATTTCAAAAAATCTAATAGTTCACATCTAACTACTGCATGAAATCAGGTGCCCATTAAAGTAGTTTGGTCTTACAGGTCTGATTCATGTTGTATTAGTCTAGATTGACTCCATTTCATGTGTTTGTCATTGTTAGACAAAACGGGACCTGCAGAATCAGAAACTTGGCTTAATTTTGCATTAATGGGAATAGCATTGAATATCCTAAATATTCATGCTGAGTAGAAGCAAAAGCACCACTGATAATGATGGATCCTGTATTTTCCACATGCAGGATTTTCACCTATGCTCTGCTTCCTCATGTGTATTCACCTTCTATTCATACAGTTTTCCTTTTTTCACACAAGGAACACAAGAGTTGGTCTTTGTAACACACAATGAACTCTGTACATTTTCCAGTAATGTAAGGAATGATTAGCCATCTTTTGGGTGTCACTTTGAATCTTTTCAAGTTTCTAGATTTAAGTTTGTTTCATGTATTTGACAGGTTAAATTAAGCGTCTGCCCTTCCACTTCCTTTTGTGAGGTGCTGTAGGCATCCATGAGGTCTCACCCAGTGTCCTCTTCTCTGGGCTGAACAAACCAAGAGGGCCATGCAGGAAGGCAGGCCCCGGGCTTGTAAGATTTCTAGCTAGTGAGCCAAGTGAGCCATGAGCATCAATGTTCTGGAATGAACAGCCACATCAAAGTATGCAGGCTCCCTTGAAGAAGGCTGGGAACACCGAAGCTCTTACTGTGCTGACAACAATGAGCATACAGTGCTTGATCCTGCAGCAGGGCATTAGAGGTTATAAAACTCAAGTTTCTGTTAGGCTCTCAATGTTTTCAGATTTGCTGTTCTTACACCAGGAGCTGAGTCCTAGGCTTTGTCTTATCGCTTGGCTCTCCACTCTGCCAGTAGGATCTATGAGAAATTTGTTTCTACACAGAATTTGCTTCCAAGTTTCTACACAAAAAGCTTCCAAGTTCCTTACCTGGGGAGCCACGAATCTGGCAGCTAAGGCTGGCATGCAAAATACTTTTTTTAGACATAGGAGGCGATATAACACATAAATTAGGCAATCTGACTGTTTATAAGCTAGGGCCAGGGAATCACCTCGTTGCCATCAGGAACACAAGACAGGATTCTTTCGGATAAAAAGTCACAAGTCTCTTTGTAATCAGATTAGCTAAGGTGCCTTGAGATACCCAGAGCTTGGCAAGATGAATCTTATTTTGTTCGCAGTTCTCATACTCACAGAGATAAGTCAGAAACATAAGTTCACTTTGTCTGGCATAGAAGCCAGATAATTTAATTATAAATTAATCCTTATAATTTAATCTCATGAAATATTTTGAGACCTGTAGATGGATTATACATATGCTTGATCAGCAGTATTGAACTACTGTCGATAATAGCCATTTGAACAGAAAGCAAATGTCAAGGACTCAGCATGGGGCTGGAGGGCAGTGTAGAGGAATGGCCTAGCGAGTATAGCCGCTGGCTAATTGATCCAAAAGACAACACTAAGAGCTTCATGTGCAAAGAGTTTGTTAATATTTCTTATCAGAACTTGAGAAGAATTCTCAGGTTAGCATTCAAATTTGACAAACAAAACCAGCCAGCTATTCAGCCTTCTCAAAGCAGATATACCTGATTCCTCTTTTTAATTCTTCCACATCAGTATCTGGACCAATCCATCTGTTACTTTTTTAAGAGAACCATGTGAACCATGCAGGCCTATGTTCAGCTTGATCACATTTTTTTTTTTAATCTCAGATGGCATTCTTTGACTCTTTGAATGTATTGATGCTCCTCTCTTTTAAAATCACGCCTTCCTAAAATCTCTCAAATTAAGTGTTCCATACCATTATCTGTCTGCTTTGAAAACTTTTAGCCAGAGTTTGCAAGCATTACTGTAGAGAAAACAAATAAAAAAAGAACCATTCTCTTCTAAGAGATCATTATGTGCTGGTGATATCCGCGAGGGTTTAATTCACATTTAATAGAGTACTGGACCTGGAACTGCAAGCTGGAGATCACCTAGTAAGTGTGGTCTTTTTGAATGCTGCTTCAAAAGCTTTTAGCTGTTAAAAGTGATTGATTTTTCGAAATACAGAAATACACACGCTCAGGTTTGGCTAATTGAACTTTGCTCCTAGGGCTAAGACAAAAATGTTGAAATATTTTGCTGTTTTTGGATTAACCTGCGGAGACACAAAGCTTCATGTCAAGTTTGTGACGGTGGAGGAATTTGTTATAACAGAGTAATTCATATTCAGGAACAGATTATCTTCTTGTGTCAATGAGTAGATGAAAACATCAGCTTTCAAAATGTTTTAATCACACTACTTGAAAAAATAGAACAACCCCAGTCTTAGCTGTAGCAGGCTTGCTTGGCAGGCTGCAGAGCTCCAGACCCTATTTCTTCCTGTTCATCTTTACCTTTTGTCCTCAGAACTTCAGAGTTCCCTGCTGATATGTCAGGGAGTGAGTCCTACCTCTATGCAGATACTGGCTTTGAGGAAATTGAAAACTTGCATTCTGATATAAGTGCTGAAAAAAGCAATGTCTTCAGTTACAACAGTCATAGAGCTTGGTTTAGTACACATAGGACAGAAAGGATCCTTCTCTGCACATCCGTTTGTCTCCTGTGGGCAGTAATCATTCCTCCAATGGAGAGGACCTACAAAGGGTTCTGTAAACTTCTATTATCCTGTTAAAGTACTTGTTCAGACCCTGACTCTTAGCTGAAGACATTGCTAAGGCAACAGGGGGTACCTGAGGAGAAAATTGCCATTACCCCTCCAAGGTTTCTTTTAAAATATTTTTTTTTTCAGTTTTCAATGTTGTTACATTTAGGAATTGCTTACTAAGAAACAGAGGAGAGAATAAGAATGCTTACAATTCATCTCAAATAAATAAAATCATAACTTTCCAAGGAACAAATAAACGCTTAATTTCCGGAGCCCCTAACAGAAAAATAAACAGCACAAGTTCGGAGAACAATTGCAGCACTAAGACAAAATCTGTTTCTATGGAAATGGACACAAAAGAGAAAATGTTTATCAGCTTTGCAGTTTTTAAGGCCAAAATGGGAAAGCTATAAGTTTCCTGTGAAATTAAATTAAGAAAAGAAAAAAAGAAAAAAAAAGGAAGAAGTCAGAATGTTTGCACTGCTGAAGGGCAAAGGCACTCAGTGGTGCAGTAAACATTTGGGTATGTCAGCTACAGACTTGGGCAGTCCATATACCAGGACAGAAATTTTGTAGTTCAACAGCTCCTTAGACATGAAGTCTTTTTTTTTCAAGTCTTCAAGAGTTTAAAGTTGGGAGCAAAGACAGTGGCTTCTGGAATTGTTAGTTCGTTTTGAAAATGCTTTTCTTCTGATTTTATAAAATACATCTGTATAAACTTAAAAAAAAATAAAAATCTGTGTAGCCACAAATTTTGTACATTGGAAGTCACAGATAAACACTTTAAATCAATTCTAAACAAAAACACTCCAAACATTTCCTGCCATTTCTCAGAGGTTTTCAGTATCACTTTCATTGCCAAACCTGAAATACGCCAAGTATAGAGAAGAAATACTAACAATCTCTTGCCAAACAAAAGCTTTCAGCTTTGGCTCTCTACTGAACTGCGTTCACTGAATGGTTCTATACCACAAAAGACCATCGCTCAGTGCAGTTATCTCCATTTGGACTTTTCCAGGCACAGTGCCATCAACAACTTCCTTGAGATGGAATGGCATTTTTTCACTATTGGAGACAAGAATAGCCACAACAGAGACAGGCTGCTGAAAAGGATGAACCACAGAGGCTCAAGTTAGAACTTTCAGAGTACGTAGAGCACATCTGTTAAGATCATTAGAAATACGTGAAGTAGCTCACAACTAGAAGTAAGCATAAGTGGAGCAGATTCACAGTTTATAAAAAATGAAAACATACTAAAAATATATTAAAATCATTAGGAAATTAAGTACGTACATGAAAATATAGTTGGAAAAAAAATCAGTGCTCTGTATGCTATTGGCACTTCCACATACATCAGCTCTGCTGTTTCCAAACAGCACCTTAAAGAATGCAAGCAGACAATGAGAATATGAGATTCTGCTGGTATATTATATCAGTGAGATACAAAAGAGCAAAAATAGATAGATCATAAAATTTGAAATGACAGAGGCTGAAGAGCTCAGGCAGCAGCACAGAAATTGGAAACTGAGTGCCAAGTAGTTTCTAGGGCAGAAGTGAATGTGCTGGATTCCAAAGGCCTCCAGTGAATTATGTAAGAGGAAGAAAAAAAGATTGCCACTGAAAGTTATATCATGAAACAAACAACAATCATGCCACTGCAACAATTACAGATAGTGCATCTAAGAAATTTATAAAAAATCATGAAGCAAAAAGTTCTCCAGTTTTTCAGTACCATAAACCACTGTATCGAGAATAATTTTTTTTCTGTATTTATTTTATAAATAGATATGCACTTTACTTGTGTAAATATATCACTGTATATTTTTGAGGGAGTTTGTGTGTAGAAATGGATAAATTGATCAAGCCTGTACTTCATCTATTCTGTAGACTACCTACTAATATTCCCAAAAAAAAAAAAAAAAAAAAAAAGTCAGGAGGACAGGGAAGAAAGACTTAATTGTTAAAATTCACAGAACTTGCTAACTGATGGCTCTCACAGAACACCGAAGGCTACATATTTATAAATTAGAACAGTTCATTTGGAAGGAACCTTACAAAGATCAAGTCCAACATCATGACTACTTAATTAAAGCAGAATATGAAGGGGATTATTGAAATGCTTCTTGAACATTGACAGGCATGGAACATCAGTCACCTTTCTAGGAAGCCTGTTCCAGTGTTTGGCCACTCTCACAGTACAGAATTTTTTCTTAAAGTGCAGTGTGAACTTCTCCCAGCACAGTTTTGTGCTGTTCTTGTGTATCCTGTCAGTGGATACCAGGGCGAAGAGAGAAAGACCTCTGTCACTACCTCCTCTTATTAGGGAGTTGTAGAGAATAACATCACCTGTGAGCCTTCTCTTGTCCAGACTAGTTAACCAACATGTCCTCAGCCTCTTCCTGTAGGATATACCATCCAACCCTTCTAGAGTCATAAAATCATTAAGGTTGGAAAAGACCTCTAAGATCACCCAGTCCAACCATCCACCTACCACCAATACTGCCCACTAAACCATGTCTTTAAATACTATACCTACCCCCTCTTTAAACACTCACAGGGATGGTGACTACGCAGCCAAACTGAGCAACCTGTTCCAATGCCTCACCTTTCTGAGAAGAAATTCTTTTCAGTATCTAATGTGAACCTCCCCTGGCACAACTTGAGGCCGTTCCCTCGTATCCTGCCCTTCTACCAATGTTGGTGCCCTCCTCTGGATGCACTAAAGTATCTTAACATCGTTTTTATATTGAGCCCAGAACTTCACACAATACTCAAGGTGTGGCAACGTATAGTAGGAGAATCACTTTTCTTTCTTTACTGTCTGTCAAAGCACCCCAAAATCTAGTTTGTCCTCATGTCTGCTAGGGCATGCTGATGACTGATTTGGGTAAATTCAGGCAATTTAATGCATTATAAAGAAACCAATTAAAAATGCCAACCGTCAATAAGGTCTTACCTCAAAAGGCAAAACATAACCATCCCCATATTTGATGCAAAGGCTGATACTGGCATCTGTTACTTGATAAGGAAAACAGCTAAATCACTTATCTCTGAATTTCATGAGACAAATTGATAGGGATGGTAGAATGCCCAAGGGATCAAATGTAGAGTGGTTTAAAAGCAGGGTAGTCAATGATATTCATTAATAGGACTCAAACACTTCAGAGATTAATGTTAAAACTGAGACTGTGTTAAAACTGAGACTTTACTGAGATGTAAAAACAGCACGGCAAGAAATGCAGCAATTTATGAAGTCAGTCTCTTCTTCTGCTCAATAGGACTATGCAAGATGGAAGAAAATGGTGACTTCTGACTGACTGCTGCACCACGTTTGATATACTTGCTAACTTGCCTGCAGTTTTATCTCAGCAAGTAAAACCAAAAAAGAAGATATCTCTTCTAAAATACATTAAAGTAATGGAACATCAGTTAAAAAAATAAATCACACAGCTTCTCCTTGCAGAAGTTAAGAATAGAGCCATAGAAGAGACACAGGTCATCTAAAAAATAAGCAAAGAGGAAGGAACTAACTTCCCCATTCTGAAATTCCATGATATTCAGCAATATGAATGAGTAAACAACTATGAGAAACGTCACAGAGGTAGGGATTGGGCCACTGCTTGTAGATGTAAGGCAACCAGGAGCTTGCACATTCATCTTACTAACTCCCATAGAGCAATGAACACACAACCAAAGTATCTTGCAATTATATGTGTGTAATAAGCTCCACCGGTATAAACAGGAAAGAAGGTTTTCAAGAACTACTATAAATGATCAGAAAACAGTTTTATGAAGCACCTCTCACACATAATTTCATGATGTGCATGAAATAACAGTGCTAAAACTGAGATATTAAGAATTGCACAGAGCTGATTTCTCATGCAGTAGTTCTATATCATAAAGAGAAAGCTGAGAAAAATGTGTTTTTCTTTCTATGGGAAAGCATCATTTAAAGCAACTATACACCAGGAACTTGAAAGAATAAGAACCTGCTCTGATCACTGGGTAATGATTACTATTAGCATTATATAGAAAAGTAATATACTATTAAAAACATATCATTGAGAAGATGCATTCTGAAAACATATGTTGGAACGATTAGAGCTTACTCAGACTTGATCAAAAAGACAGAAAACAGGCTTGCATTGACTTCTCTCAAATCTGTTTGCAAGGCTTCTCAAGATCTTTAGGGCTAGCATAGTGTGAAAGAACATTTTTCCAACTTTGCAATGGTAAATGTGTTGTTAACAGGCAAATAGGAAACCACGTAAACAAAAAGTAAGGGCTAACTTTGAAAGAGGAAGTATTAATATACGTGCGTGTCTCCCTGTCTTGAGATGGACTTATACCATCAGGTTATTCAATTTAAGCATAAGATTGTAATATGAAAAACACACCATTTCTAACAGTGCTCACACAAAATATTTTTAAACACACATGAAAAAAAAAATGTGGTATGCTTTTCAGCATAACTAAGAAGTCTCTGCTTTAGAGATGTGCTTGATGTTAGAGAATGTAGGTGGGAATAACGAGGTCTGTATCTTATCTTGTCTCTGTCATTTTGAAGAAAGCACTGAATATTGAATATTCTATTCAGCTACTCTTTTCCATGTCCTGAATTTTGGCATGAAGTTCAGTTTTGTAAAAACTGGTCTGGTGCTGATTTGTGCTGGCACATTTGTGCTCTTGAATCTGTTTCAGCAGAGGACTACAAATATAAGCCATTAAAAAGTCACAATTGCAAACTAAACTTACTGGAATGAGGTGTTTGACTTACTAAGGTGTAGTTAGTCTATGGATAGTAATTCTTGTTGATTCAAGCATGCTTATTTTAATGAGAGAGAACTCTGGAAAGCTGACTGATCACCCAGAATGAATGGCTGAATGTGAAAACTAAGAATACCCAAAATATAGGCCCTGTTGTGGAATACTGTTAGCTGGTCTCTGCCTATTCTGCTACAGTAATCAAATCCTTTCAGTATTTATGTTTGTTCATTGGATAGGCATTCTTGCTCACTTTATATCTATGAGTCCATCTCTGTTCAAATAAAAGGCATATATCTGTTTCAGCTGTTTGACTTGTTTTACATGAGAGCCAAACATCAGTGATAAGAATAGCAAACATAATGCACCAGAGCAGGAAAAGACTGGTAGCTGATCCTATGTCCCAGACTACAGACACTTATTGAGAAATTTGCTGATAATTAAAGTTATTTTACAAATGAGTTACTGCCCAATGGAAAAAAAAAACAAAACAACATACACAAAAAACCAACTTGCTAAGCTACATGTCCATCAGCACAGCTATGGTAGAAGGAGACAGCAACACCTTTTTCAGCATTATCACAGAATCATTAAAAGTGAAGAAGACTTCCATGATCATCCATTCCAATTGTCGACCCATCCCCTCTATGCCTGCTGACCATGCCCTTCAGTGCCACATCTCCATGTTTCTTGACACCTTCAGGGATGGTGACACCACACCTCCTTGAGCCCATTCCAATGCATCACAACTCTGAGAGGAAATTTTTCCTAACATCCAACATGAATTTCCCCTAGTGCAATTTGAGGCCATTCCTTTTCATCCCATCACTGTTACCTGGGAAAAGAGGCTGACCTCTACCTTGCAACAACCTCCTTTCTGGGAGTTGTAAAGAGCCATAGTCTCCCGGAGCCTCCTCTTCTCCAGACTGAACAACCCCAGCTCCCTCAGCCGCTCCTCATAAGACTTATTCTTCAGATCCTTCACAGCTCCTTCTCTGGACACGCTCCAGGGCCTCAAAGTTTTTCTTGTAGTGAGAGGCCCAAAACTCGAGGTGCAGCCTCACCAGCGCCCAGTGCTGAGGTATGATCACCTCCCTGCTCCTGCTGACTACCACTATTTTTGATACAACCACGATGCTTTTGGCCTTCTTGGCCACCTGGGCACACTGCTGGCTCATGTTCAGCCGGCTGTCAACTAACATCTGCAGATCCTCTTCCTCTGAGATAACCACACCACAGCATGCTGATAGGTTGAAGTGATACTATACACTTTGGCAAAAAGCTATTCTTCATTTTGAGAAAGAAGAAAAATAAATGCTAATCGGCTGCTCGCCTTTGTATTATTACTACGGAGGTTAAAAGACAAAAGCAAGGAAGAAAACCAAGTCCGAAACAGCTGTGGTTATTGACAGTAGATGTCGTTCTGGCACATGGACATCTCAAGATTTGGCTTATAGCTGAAAGTTCATTCACAGAAATAAATCTTCTGGTCTTAAACAATAAATGAAAACCAACAAATGAAAAACTAAATAAAGCTGAGTGAATTAGGAGGTTTGAAAAATCAATTTGCTTAGGACTTATGTCCTAGAAGTGCTCTAGCAGTTGTTCTTATGATGATATATCAAATTTGTTACTCAAAAAACATAATTTTAGCACATTATAGTCTAGATATATGTAGTTTTTACTAGTAATATTAGTCCCAATGAAGGTTTTATATAACTCCATGGTTCAGAATGTCCGAAAGAACTACTGATTTTCATGGCATCTCTTCATCCCTACTGATCATGTTGTATTCAGCACAAAATAGCTGATAGCACAAAATGAAGCCTGTCCATATACAGATATGAGTTGCTTAAGCAGGTATCCCTGAACTGTTTCCCCACCTAATGAAGTTACCTAATTTGTATCTAGTCATTCACTTTAAATATTTCTAAGATACTATGTAATGTAAAGTGATGCATCCTCTGTTCCAGGTCAATTAAACCTCAAATAATTGTTCTTATGTCCCCTACATTGAACACCACTAACACATAGTCCCCCACATAGTAACACCTGTTGCTAGCTGTAGTTTACATTAAAATGTGCATGTTCCCTTAACGTATGTGCAAATGCATCCATCTTAAAATACAATTTATATGTTCCTTTCTGTAATACTAGGACAGCTTTGTTGGAAGTTTACTTGGAGCAGTATTGGAAGAATTGAGCAACAGAAAGCTCAGTATAATACTTAATAATGCTAAACAAACATCAGCATGGGTGTTCAGATCTCTTTTTCAGCAGTAATATGAAATGTTGGCATGAAGTACAGGACAGACAACAGAAGATATCTAGAAATAAACATGGACCCTGTATTACACACTTACATATTAACTCCAGGGGAACAGTAGTGTTCTTGCTAACGCTGCACAATGCTGCAGGGGAAAATTCCAGGTAGCTTTCAAGATGCAACAGACCTTTGTCTGGCAAAGTGCAGAGTTTTGCACTTGGGCCAGAGGAATCCCAGGCATCCATACAGACTGGAAGGAGTGGTCCTTGAGAGCAGCCCTGTGGAGAAGGACCTGGGGGTCTTGATAGATGAAAAGCTTAACATGAGCCAGCAGTTTGCCCTTGCGACTCGGAAGGCAAATGGTATCTTGGGCTCCATCAAAAGAGGGGTGGCCAGCAGGGACGGGGGGTGATTGTTCCCCTCCACTCTGCTCTTGTGAGGCCCCATCTGGAACGCTGCATCCAGGTCTGGAGACCCTGGTACAAGAAAGACAGGGAGCTGTTGGAGAGGGTCCAGAGGAGGGTCATGAAGATGATCAGGGGACTGGAGCACCTCCCCTACAAAGACAGGCTGAGGGAGCTGGGCTTGTTCAGCCTGGAGAAAAGAAGGCTGTAAGGCGACCTCATTGCAGCCTTTCAGAACCTAACGGGAGCCTACAAACAGGAGGGGAATCAATTCTTTGAAAGGATTGATAACTGCAGGACAAGGGGAAATGGCTTTAAGCTGAGGGAGGGGATATTTAGGTTGGATGTCAAGGGGAAGTTCTTTACAGAGAGAGTGGCGAGGTGCTGGAATAGGCTGCCCAGAGAAGTTGAGGCTGTCCTGTCATCCCTGGAGGTGTTCAAGACCAGATTGGATGGGGCCCTGGACAGCTTGATCTAGTATTAAATGGGATGGTTGGTGTCCCTACATGCGGCAGGGGGGTTGGAGATTCGTGATCCTTGAGGTCCCTTCCAACCCTGGCCATTCTGTGATTCTGTGATTATTTGTGTGCTAAATTTCACTGTAACAGAAAAAACTTTAGTCTCCAGTCTTTAGCTGTCATTTTCTTCAGACTGCTTTGATACAGCCTTAGGAGATTTCAAGAGCATGATTTGTCACTACCACATTTTTCATCGCTATGACCTGAGCAGTGTTTCAGTCTGGATGCATTTCACATTTGCTTTATGGTTATTAACAGTACACCTAATCATTTGTTTATATCTCACTGAATGTTCTCTTACGATTTGAAAGGAAAGACAGGTTCAAGTCTCAGGTTGACCAGGCTCATATTTGTAATGTAATTGTTATTTTCTATTTATACACTGGCTTTTGTTGGATCAGAAAATACTTGGTGGATTACTGAGGCAGCTCCTTCCATTCATTTTACTTCAGCTCTTGGATAAGTATGGTTAAACTTGTTTATTCATAATTCAGTCTCTCACTATTAGTTTTCACTAGTAGTTTTCAGCCAGTCTGAAGGTTACAGGTTAACAAAGAAGATGCACATTTTAGCAAGGTCTTGTTCTTTTACAAGAAAATAGTCAGTAAAACCAATTACAGACTGAAGTGTTCAATTAGCTCTTTCCGTGGATTTTAATAGAGTAAAGCACCACAGTTCCAAAAGGTCAAGACTGACAAAATTCCCATTATCCTACAGGAGGCTGGGATTTTTGCTATAACCACCTGAAAATAATCCCTATTTCTGACATGCTGACAATCCTGGGCTGCTTTTCTGCTAACCTGGTTTCCCACTACTATTCTCTTCAAGATCACCTTTAATTCCTAGTTGCAGAGTTGAAAAAGAGAAAAGTAGAGTCATCCAATTTTTATGTGGTTATTCATGGAGAACAGACTGGTCTTTTTAAGGGTAAAATGCATCGTATTGACATTTTTCTAATTAAAATTACTTGAAAATATTTTATGCCTCAGCATGTTATTCGATTTAAAAATTCAAGATCAGAAACAAAGTAATTTTTTTGCTTTTGTAAAGCTTCCAGAAAACTGAAAATTGACTTATTCACACAACTCCCAGCAGGAATAATATAGCATTGTGAAAAAAAAGTAGAGTGAAAGACTTGAGTAGGAAGTACAAGAAGACCTTGCCCTGAAGTAGCAGGTTACTTGCTAGCGGAAGCAGCAAGTTGCGAGGCAGATGATGACCTCCGATTACACACTAAGCATGTGCATTGAAACCTAGCCACCAAGGAGAGAAACTTATTAAAAGCAACACCCTTCTTTTCACTGCCACTTTGCCAGCTAGAGCAGAGACAGCAGCAGGAGCGCTCCTGGAATAGCCAGTCTGGAAATCCATTCACTTCGCAGTCTCTTAGAAAGAAGCTACTCAATTATGCAACTCCCTCTTCCCCTCAACCTCCAGTAGTCCCCATCTGGGGAATCCTGAAGATTTTAGATTTATAATTACTAAAACATCTTGTAGGGTTTTGTTTCCGCTTCTGCAACACTCTTGCATTAACACAGTTTTAAAGCTCTGCAGTCTCTTCTCCATCTTAATCCACCTGACCAAACACTATCTACACTGGATTTATATATTCATATTCACATATATTTTGAAAAGCATTTTACTGAACTAATGCAATTAGCACTGGAGTTGTATGGGACAGGAGCAGTAAAATCAGAAAAATGAGAGGAGATGATGGAAAGAAAATCTGGAAAGAAGGAAGGGCAACAAGTCGTTGCCAGAAACTATAAAAGCCAATTCATTTCAACACTGTATTTGATGTGAAGTTACTAGGTGTTTAAATTTTAAGTTCACAGAAGGGAATACTACTTAACCAGAGCACTTTTAGCATATGTATAGACAGGGCAACTACTCCTATAGATAGTATCCTTGCTGCATTTGATAGTAACAAAAATAAGGTACTTCGGTATATAGCATGATATTATCTAGTCTCAGTGAAATTTCTGTCTAAAAATGACTAAAATGAATGAAATAGACGAACACAGTTTACCCTGAACTTCAGGAGAGTGAACTTAATCTGTTAAAACAGTTATTGGATGATATCTCCTGGGAAGCTCTTCTTTGGGTCATAGGAATAGAACAGAGCTGGGTAACATTTTAGAACACCCTTTTGAGAGCACAAGCACTCTCCATTCCCCAGCAGAAGAAATCAAGCAGAGGATTAAGAATATCAGCATGGCTGAGCAAGTCAGACTGAGGGAAAAAAAGAAAAAGTGTGAGCAATGGAAGTGTGGTTGGGTAGCCTGGGAAGAAAATAAGGATGCCACCTGGGCATGCAGAGAAGGGATCAGGAAAGCCAAGGCACAGATGAAACTAAACTTGATGAGGGATGTGAAAAATAACAAGAAGGGATTCTATCAGTATGCTGAACAGAGGAGACAGGCAAAGGAGAGTGTACCTCCTCTCATAAAAGAGAAGGGAGAACTGGCTTCAACAGACATGGAGAAGGCTACAGTAATCAGTGAGTTCTTTGCCTCAGTCTTCACTAGCAGTTGGGTTTCCCACGCCTCTTTTGTCCCCGAACCTCTAGGTAGAGGTCAGGAAAGCAAAATCCCTCCCACTGTACGAGGAGAGCAAGTTCAAAATGGCCTTATGAGGCCGTATATGTAAAAATCTAAGGGCTGGACAACATGCATCCAGGGTCCTGAAGGAACTGGCTAATGTAGTTGCTAGGCCAGTTTCCATCATGTTTAAAAAATCATGGCTGTCAGAATAAGTCCCCACTGACTGGAAAAAGGGAAGCATCACTCCCACTTTTAAGAAAGGGTGAAAGGAAGATTCCAGGAACTACCAGCCAGTGAGCCTCACTGTGCCTGGGAAGATCATGAAGTCAATCCTCCAGAGGAAATTTATCCAGCTCTTAAATAATTGCCTGCAACAGCTAAAAATACTTCTCTACATTCTGTATAAAAGATGGTCTAACAAAGAAACTGAGAGACTGACTGAAACGTTAGCAGGCAGCTATTTGTTTCTGCCTGCTCAAACTATTCACTGTACATTATGTAGTGTTCAGCTCTGTTCTATGCTCTTCCCCAGCTCCCTGTTAAAAAACAAAAAGTATTGCAATGGGCTGTTTTAGATTATATTATTTTCTCCTGCGGAAATGTATCACTTTGCACTCAGTAAGGATCCAGTCTTACACTTGATATTTCTTTGAAGCCTTTCATTAAATATTCTACAGAAATATTTTCCATTTTATACCATGCCCAGGGACTTAGTGCAAACTTCATAATTCTACCTGTGTCTGATCTTCTAAATTACTGACTAATCAATATAAACCTCACAACAAGGAGATCAGAGCATAACAAAGAGAATACTCTTGGATTATGTCAGTGTAAATGAGACTTCATTGCAAAAAATATTAAGTATCAGCAACATGCAAATGTTTGCATATTTATTTGGCGGTATTTTTGTGTCCTGATGAATAGCAGTACCCCCAGGAAACCAAAATGAAAGCAATCAAATCAAGTGCTCAAATCATCCTTTTTGGTGCTTGAGCAGCTTTCCTTTTGGATGTTACCTTAAGTCTATGTTGAGAAACTTGGGATGAGATGAGGTCTTACATAATATAGAAGTATCTTTTTCAGTTTACTTGATACTGCTCTATTGTCTGAATGAAATTGTTCCACCCTGGTCCTACATGTATTGTGAGATTCAGATACATTGCTTTCACACTCTTATCTTCTCTAAGAATTCAGAGGTCAATTAAAATTGGAGATGCTGTTTTTCTGTATCTTCATTATATCATTATATCATTATATTCATATTAGATCATTATATTTTTACCAATATATAATTTTTAAATATAAAATTAAAGACTAGATTCACTTGTGTTCCTTATGGCATTCCAAGGTGAGAAGCACAGTATACCCTTCTTAAACGTTTATCTCTGTCCCTGAAGGGTTGACAGCATGTAGACTATCCTAAGCTGCTATCTCATCTTTATAAGGGGATTTAAAACTAAAATTCTCCAATTTGAGCAAGTATGCAAACTCAGCCCTAACTGGGTGAATTATTACTGTACAATGCAAACCTGCTGTGCTTTTGAACAAATAGTAGCAAAAAAAGCAGCACAGTTATAGGGTTAGAAGATGACATTTTAGTGCAATGCCTTGAACTCCTTGTTTGTAATTTGATAAGGAAATTTACACAAACTTTATCTGTTTGGATGCTGTAAGGTTCAACCTTTTCAGGACAAAAAGGTCCAGAGGAAAACATAATAAACAAATAATATCAAATTCATTTTTGGCAAGGACACTTCAAGTTTTGTAATCTTCAGGCCAAATGGAAATCTACAGTTGCCAGCTCTATGGTTAATATTTCACAGAAGCAGTTGGTAAAAGGTATATAAGAAAATGATTTCCCTTCAATCGTCCTAGCATTTTTGAATAATTTAGCCTACATCATAATCTGCAGCCATGAAGTGGGTAACATTAATTTCATTCATTTTCCTCTTCAGTTCAGCAACATCCAGGAATCTGCAAAGAATTGCTCGTGATGCAGGTAAGAAAATACTAATTAATTGCCCTTATTTTCTTTGTTATACTGACTTAATGACTTTGATGCAATTTGATGAAAAGATTGGCTTGAAAATAAACTGAATGAGGAAATCTTGAGGGGAGGTGGAACACTCCGGACCATTACGTAATAGAGTAAGTTTTGTGATGTGCCTCTTTGTACTGCAAAGCGAATTATATGATCAGATGTTGATCATTCACATTCTGTTACTTTCCATCCCTGAGCAAGTAGATGTGCAGATCTTTTTGAATGGCAATGTAACTGAGCTCCTCGCAATGTCAGTTAATGGTTTTCATGCAAATAGGTTAAAAATTTAAAAATCTAGATCTCTGTCTCAGCTGAAAGAAAGCCTAGCTAAAAACCTACAGTGTTGTTTTTCCCCACGTTATTAAATTCTATGGCTTAGTCAAACAAGAATGTCTATTCTAGAATTTCTAGGCAGACCTAGAAAATTTTTCACTAGTGTTTTTAATTTTAGTTTGAAACATAAAAATACACAAATTTAATAAAACTGAGTTTTCAGGAACCAAAATACCAGTGAACAGCAGCAACTGATGCAAATTACAATTTTTAGCACTGAAATCCTTATTATCAAATCAGGTCTACTGATGATTCTTCATTTTTGGAAACATTTTCCTTTAGTTCAGGTAAAGGAATTCTTCCTCATGTTTTTTAAAGTGCTCCTGAATGGCATTTCTAGAATAAATGACTGTCCTGTTCTAGTAGCTCATTCATTGCTGTGGCCATCTGCTTCAGTTTCTTTTTGGAAAGCCTTATGGGAATCTTCTTACTATGAGCAAGGTATAACCACAACATATATTTATTACCATCAGGACCCAATGAAAGGTCTCACCTATTTTCCTTTTTAGATGAGCACAGATGGTACGCCTTAAGTGAAACAGGAGTATGAATCTACCCAGTTAATAATTTTCTGTTTGAAGAAAGAAAAATCTATTAATGCTTACTCTAATCCAACTGATGCTGTATTTCTTTATTTTAGAGTAGGCATGATCATACTGTTGGTTACGAAAAGCATATTTGCTAACCCTTAAGTTGCAGCATCCATTTTGAGTATCTGAATAATGAATATGATTAGAGAAGTGAATATTGTATTAAAACTCCCAAAATTATACACTTGCACTACTCTTGAGAGTCTGCAGATATCTGCAGATAAATGGTCATCTGAGACAGCAAAGAATTTGAGATGGCCTGAAGAAACCTTTAGATTGACATTCCTTGAAAAGTTGTGCAGCTTACATGGGACATTGTACCCAAAGATGGGAACTTCACTAGTGCTCAGCATTAGTTTGGTCTGTTCCAAAATAATGATCTTACTCCCTTAAACGCAAGAGCTGTGTTCATGCTGCACACTTGTGAAAACCTGGCCTGAAGTGGACCAAATGTATTCTTTAAAGGGGGTCTTGCTTGTGACAGTAAGCATCGCTGCTTATTGGTTTTGTTTTGTTTTTCCCTAGAGCACAAGAGTGAAATTGCCCATCGCTACAATGATTTGAAGGAAGAGACATTTAAGGCAGTGTAAGTGAACGCTCAGCTTACATTTTCTGATTGTTTTCCATCTCTATTAATATTGGACATGGATAAAAAAGGGAAACTAAAACACACTGAATGTCTTCTCATACAAAGCCTACAGATGTTTTATGACCTGCAAAAGTCATCATGACTTTCTTGTTCTCTGGGAACACCATCCGATGCAAACCTTATTAGGAAACTTGCGTTCCTCATGTATAAAGAAAATAGATGTGAATAAGACAGTTTTGGTAACCTTTGGATGGAGAGGAAATGCTCTGGGCTATTATATTACCAAAAAAATCAAAAACACAAACAAACGAACAAAAACCTCAAACTCCAAACTACTGGCAGGTATTCTGAAACAATTCAATCATTTTCTTCTGAATAAGATTTTGGGAATGGCAAAATAGGTATGTTCTGGCAAAAAGTTATGAATGGCAAACTAGTTCTTGCAAAAACATAACCATTTTTAAAAGAAGACAGCCTGCTGATCATCACTTGTAACAATGGCAAACAGACCAGTATAAGTATACTGGCATGAAATCTGCAGAAAATTAAAATCACAATCTTTTCCTTGATGATACTGATCTATGATTCAAAATATTCATTACTGGAGAGTAAAGGTCAAAAACATTTTTCGGAAAGGAGATGTGAAGACCAAGAGTACAAGATCCATTACTATGATCTTCTTCCTGCTCTGTTTAAGTATATATGCAAATTGTTTGAAGAAATAATTTTGTTATTTATATTTCTTATCTCCATATTGCAAAATATGCTTTCTGTTTCAGTGCCATGATCACATTTGCCCAGTATCTCCAGAGGTGTTCTTATGATGGACTGTCTAAGCTTGTGAAGGATGTTGTTGATCTGGCACAAAAATGTGTGGCCAATGAAGATGCTCCTGAATGCTCAAAATCACTGGTAGGCAATGAATCCTTTGGTACTGTTTGGTACCTCTTTGGTACTGTTTGGTACTGTTTCACCTCATTCTATGCAGCTACCAGAGTCATTCTCACCCTGGTACATATACTTTATCCATGTGGGTGTTCCTGTTGTCATCAGCCAATGCCAATCAGATTTTTGTGCTGAAGCAAAGAACTTGTTTTTCCTGGGTTATGAAGTTCTGACCTTCAGAAGTGCCACAGTAATCAGTGGAGCAATACTTTGGAGCCCAAAAAGCATATTTCATATTTCAGTTCATTAAGTTTAGCATTGTCCACAAATAAACGTTATTTATTTGCTGACTGCAAAACATGTGATGCTAAGAATTATAGCAACCAAAGTGTATATCTGTGATAATTTAACATACTCTGGTAAAACTTTCTGAAAAAAACTGCTGAGATCAGATATCAAAAGATATTTAACAGGTATTTAAGATCCCTAGATACTTAGCAGGTAAAGCCAGGCCCTGAAGAAAGTTAGGAGTTGGGAAGAGCGCTAGCACCTATGATCAAACCAATCATCATGACTGCATTAATTCTCCCTAAAGGATTCCCAAGGTGATTATCAAGTAGAACATCAAACCCTGCTTCAATTTATCTGAACTCATTAGGCAGATTACAAGAAAAAATAGACCACTGTCTTGCATGCACTATTTAATTATAACTAATATATTTTCAGTAAATCATTCTAACTGTTTTTATACTGGACTACATAAAACAAAACTTTGTGAAATCGTATTGAAAGCAATGGATTATTCTGGTTTATGGTTTAAATACTGTCTGCTAAAAACTTACTTTTTTATCTGGGCTTTCTCTTACAGCAGACAGACAGTTCCTTACACTTTCTACATAATGTCTTTCTATCAATAATTCTGACTCTCACCATCTCCCTTATAGCCTTCCATTATCCTTGATGAAATCTGCCAAGTGGAAAAGCTCCGTGACTCATATGGTGCAATGGCTGACTGCTGCAGCAAAGCTGATCCTGAAAGAAATGAGTGTTTCCTGTCATTTAAAGTTTCCCAACCAGACTTCATTCAGCCATACCAAAGACCAGCTTCTGATGTGATATGCAAGGAATACCAGGACAACAGAATGCCATTTCTGGGACAGTAAGAAAAATGCCAATGTTGCATTGTTTAAGTATTTAGCTAAGGGATCCCCAAGGTCTAGTGAGCATGTGGGCATGAAAAAGTTGTAAACATGCAATTGAATATCTATATGCACAAAACAGCTTCTCAGTCATTGAATACCAAAAGTTCTGATCACACTTTTTTCAGTCTATGCTGGAGCAGGTTTTTCCATTCAAAATGGGCTTTAAGAGTCACATTTTATAAATCCTTGAGGATATTTTGCAAAAAATAAATTAAAAAAACACTTTTCGGTTTTTCCAATATTAATGTAATAATTTACTTGCTCCAGTTTCCCACTACCTCTATTCTAACTGGAAAGGGTATGAAGAAAGATAAGAGTAAAGAGAATAAAGATTAGCAATGAAATCCTGGGAAAATGGCCACATATTAATTTCTCATGCTCAAAATTAAAATTCTCAAATATTTGACAGTACATTTAAAACAAGCATACGTACATCAAACGAAGTGGCTGAAGATACAAGGAGTTCATAATTCCATCACTGTTATGGAGTCCTGCTTTGGAAATGCTGAGATTTAGCTCAGCATATACCGTTAGTAGGCATTGTGCATATTAGAAGAGTACCATGCAAAAGTACATTAAATTTCTAAAGTAGAAACAAAAGTTATAGAAGCCATAAAAGATTCAAATCCATTTGCTGTTACCACTGGAATACATAACTTATGTTTTCCTTTTTCTTATAGTTTCATCTATTCTGTTGCAAGAAGAAACCCCTACATGTATGCCCCTACAATCCTTAGTTTGGCTGCTGATTATGAACATGCACTTCAAAGCTGTTGCCAAGAGAGTGATGTTGGTGCTTGCCTGGACACCAAGGTAGGTCATATTTTTCACTGTGTGTGAAAGCAAAGTAGCTCCTACATAAAGGTGAACTGTAGACAGAAGGTGTGCTAACCAAAGATGCCCTAGAGAAAAACAGATCTCTCTCAACATGCAATTTCTACTCTCAACAGAAATTTTATGAGAGATTCCTTCCCTATTCCTTGCACAAGCAATTGAAAGAGTGAGAAATGAGTGGAATGTTCCTGCTTATGCAAATTTTTGTATGAAGTACTTGTAGAGAAGGATTAATCATACGCTAACCCTATGATTATGATCAGATTACTTCCATATAGCTTTGCTTTTTAGAGAACTGAAGATTTCATACTTAGCATGAGTCAAATTTTCCCTTTGCCTGTCTCAAAACTCCACCCCGGTGACTTCCACATGATCTATAGCGGGTTGTGGGGTGGAACTAGGTGACCTTAAATGTCGCTTCCAAATCAAACCATTCTATGATTCTATGATTATGTGAATTGCACTATGTCTTAAGACATAGTATATATGTCTATGAAGCTAGATGCTGGACTGAAAAGAAGTTAAAGTTGCCTGAAGAATCCCCAGTTTGCTTGGCTTTCTATAAGAGCTAACTGGACAAGAATCTTTTGTGTTTCTGAAGTGGAATTTTAAGATTTGCCCTTTTCTCATTCCATTAAATGTCAGCCTAATGTGACACTGTGCCTCCTGTTACTACAGGAAACTGCCATGAGAGAAAAAGCCAAGAAAATAAGTGTGAAGCAGCAATATTCTTGTGGAATCCTCAAGAAGTTCGGAGATAGAGTTTTCCAAGCAGAGTAAGTTCCAGTCAGTTTTTTACAAAACGAGGGCTTGTTGACTTAAATCTTCAATGACTCACAAGTAAAATACCAGCATATATATATTTTACTTCTATATACTGACTTTGAAAATTGTAGTCATGGTACTTTCTTGCATACTTTGGCTCATAACTGTTGAGGTTAGCAAGTCAGTCTTTCCAGTCTACACCTACAGTGATTTCTTTTTCAATTTTTAGATGTAAAATCTAGTTCAGATAAGGTTTCTGCATAAAGAGTTGATGCAGAGTAGAACCTGTGTATTCCAGGTGGATGGTGAGCAATAGTAAAAAAAGGTCAGCCACACAAATTACAAAGAATGAAATTGTCCCTAGAATCAGTACAAGAGATGTGGAGTTATCTGAGAGAGTATCACTCAGAACCAGAGATTCCAGTGTGTTTAATCTACATTTTTTGCCAAAGTTACAATGTGTTCTGATGTCTGTGGCTTTTAGCAATAGGCACATAAGTAAACAACAAACTAAGCTGAGAGCAGTCAAATTTGGCAGAATCACAGTTCTTGGCTAGGGCACATTTTTAAGATTAAGAAAGACTTTTGCAGTTAAAAAATGAATCACCTGTTTTACCACAGAGAACTTCTTTAACTCTGTGAACAACATACTCAAATCTGATATGTAAAATGTTTATAATTATCTGAAGGGAGGAGGGAAGAAAACTGATGAGGCCAGGCTCTTCTCAGTGGTGTGCAGCAATAGAACAAGGAGTAATAGCCTAAAACTTGAGCATAGGAAGTTCCACATGAATAACATGGAGAAGAACCTCTATACAGTAGAGGCAACAGAGCACAGGAACAGGTTGTCCAGAGGTTGTGAAATCTCCTTCCGTGGAGATATTCAAGATCCAGCTGGATGCCTACCTGTTTGACCTATTATAGAGTACCTGCCTTAGCAGGGAGGTTGGACTCAATCACCTCTTGAGGTCCCTTCCTACTTCTGCAGTTCTATAATAAAATTTTCTAGGACTACCTGACTAGATGTAGCCAACTTTTATTTAAAAGTTCAATTGATTGTAAGTCTCTGCTTAGTAATATAGAGATGATTTACAGCCATTCAAAATAGGCAGGAAACAGTAGAGAGTGATTCTTACATAGCTCAGATCAGAAGTAAAAATTACAAAGCCTTGTTTTCTAGACAATTGAATCTAGGCGAGAACACTGCTGATCTACAGTATTACATCATTTGCAACTTGCAACTTCCTGTTCAATGTGGAGTTTTGAGTCAAGTGTATTCTTCTTTTCTATCTAGAAAACTTGTTCGCCTGAGCCAAAAATACCCCAAGGCTCCATTCTCAGAGGTTGGTAAACTTGTACGTGACTCTAAGGAGATCCACAAAGAGTGCTGTTCAGGGGACATGGTGGAGTGCATGGATGACATGGTAAGCTAAATATTCTTCAGAAAGTGCTTACATACATGAAAAATAGTAGGAAGAAAATTTGAGCAGCTATTCAGAGTCCAAGCAGCTTGTATTCAACACTGCCGAAAGGTTCCTCAGCCACTAGAAAACAGCTCAAATGGCTATTAATGGAAATAGATTCTGTACCACTTCTAGCTCTTTATGATCACAAGGACAAGGACTGGTTGCAGACATGGTAGCATAGGTATTTTGGTTAAAATCAAAACATTTACTATGGGACTTGTTTGATGACATCTACCCCAATTCCATTGTAAACAGAGCAAAAGAAATCAGAGGCAAAAAGGCCAGAAATTCTTTGCAGCTCTGATGTGTATACTGCCATTAATCCAGCTTTCCTTTACTGCCAACAAATTCCGCAGGACGGCTCAATCAGGAGGATTTGCAAAACTATAGTAGTAACGTTACCTAAATATTGCCAGCCCAGCTGGAAAATAGACATACTTCTCAAACCTATGACCAGTTTGTGTCCTGGGCTGGCTTCATGAAATCCTAGAGCTTCTAATGTTTTGTCTTCTGGCCATGTTACAGGATCGAAGAGATCAGTCAGTCACCCTTGTGACAGTCTCAGTGGCTTTCACTGCCTTTCCAGAGCTTGTCTTCTGAAAGGTTCTAAGGTCCTTATTCTCCCTTGTGCCTGAGAACAACACATTCTACATACACAGGAAATGCCAGCCCTCCAATTATTTCTTTTCCTACAGAGATAGCATTTGTTTAGGAAACTGCTCAGTAAATAAGTAACCTGAATGAAAAGAGAGGAGTCTGAAAGAGAGAAGAGTTTAACCTGTCTTTAAATTATTATTTCATAGCTTGTCTGAGGCCATGTTTTAATTTTACAGGCAGAGATTGTGAACAATATGTGCTCTAAACAAGATGTTTTCTCAAGTAAAATCAAAGGCTGCTGTGAGAAGCCTATTATGGAACGAAGCCAGTGTATTATGGAGGCAGAATTTGATGAGAAACCTGCAGACCTTCCCTCATTAGTTGAAAAATACATAGAAGATAAGGAAGTGTGTAAAAGTTTTGAAGCAGGCCATGATGAGTTCATGTCAGAGTAAGTAGTCCCAACTTCACACATGCTTGTGTCTGAACACTCTTCTAAATTATCTGCTCTCATTTCTGGACCTTTTGCACCACGACAGGAAAAAAAAACACAACAAAAACCTGTCCTCTTGGGTGTTTCAATTGTGCATGGAGAAAAGAGGTTACGATTACCCTATGGAAATCCAGTGGGACAGATGTAACTTCAATCCTAGTTTCTCATTCATGCTTTGTGACTGTTCCTCTTCAGCACTGCACTACTTATCAAAGCTGAATTGATCACTGCTTTTCCTTTATTCAGAGTTTTTGTTCAGGACCACATGCATTATCTGCTTAAGAAGCGTTCTGTCTGAGGGAAGCTATTCTATTCCTCTTATATTTGTCCTCTTGGCAGTCAACAGAATGGTTCCAAAAATTCTATGAAAAGGAAGCGTTCACCTTACACGATCTCATCTGAGGGTCTGTCACTGTTGATTACTATGTTGTACTTGTGGAAAGCAGCATGATATTCAGGAGCTCTAATACTGTCACCTCATGTGTCTTTCAGATTTGTTTACGAATACTCACGAAGACACCCTGAGTTCTCCACACAGCTGATTCTGAGAATTGCCAAAGGATACGAATCACTCCTGGAAAAGTGCTGCAAAACTGATAACCCTGCTGAGTGCTACGCAAATGCTGTAGGTGCAATGTTTAGTCTGCATGTAATTAAAATGCTTGCATGATACCTGTCATGAAGCAATTTAATAAAAGAGCAGACAGAAAGCATTCTGAGAGACTAATCCCCAGGAGAAGTCAGTATTCTGATGGGACACAAAGTAGTCCAGATCCAGTGACTACTTTATAAAGTGATCTCAGCTTACAGAGGAACTCCATTGGTCACCCTCAAAACTTCAGATTAGTTTCACTCAATTTCCTGATGCCTCTGACTCTCAAAAGTGGTACTGCTTGTCCTAAATAAGTTAATTAATAGCTAGTTAACCAAATTAAACTGTTCTCCTGTTTATACTGAGTAGCCACTGAGTAGCTAGTCACAACTGATTTTGATAGAAATTTGCATGGCCAGCTCACACAGAAAATCCTAAGCTTTGGTCTCCTGACCTTAAATTTAGTCATCTACAAATCACAGCAGAAACTGATTCACTGGCAGCATTGGCCCAGCTACAGAAAGAGGATGTTCCCTCTCACAGCTGATTACCCTATATTTTAGAAATAGTCATCTGATTTTAAGAATAAGGATGACAAATCCCTAACAGAGAAGATCATACAAATATTCTCTAAGAAGCAAATCCAATGGACAATTAAATTTCAAAAATCTTCCTGCCATTTTAATTACATTTCTGTTAGAACTGAATTCTCCTATGTGAATCAAGCCCCCTTACTCCAAAGGAACTCAAAACAAATGGTTGGCCTTGCATTATGGGTATGTTAGAACTAGTAAGCTTTAGAAAAGACCAGAAACTCTATCTGTATAATTGTTACCAGGATGTTCTCTACTGTTACTGATAAACTTATACTTGTTTACAGCAAGATCAACTGAACCAACATATCAAAGAAACGCAGGATGTTGTGAAGACAAACTGTGATCTTCTCAGTGCTCATGGCGAGCCAGACTTCCTCAAGTCGTAAGTACTTTATGATAAGTACTTCTTCCATGTAAACAATTATTATTCTGGCTGCACTGGGAGTATGTATTTAGACTTTTCAGATCTAGTTCAGTAGAGCATTCTTCAGATGTGAGTGAATAGTCATTTTGTTGTGCTTTTTCAGCATCCTGATCCGCTACACTAAGAAAATGCCTCAAGTATCCACTGAAACCTTGCTTGAAATTGGAAAGAAAATGACAGCTATTGGTACTAAGTGTTGCAATCTTTCTGAAGACAGACGCATGGCTTGTTCTGAGGGTTATGTGAGTACACCTGTTTATTTTCCTTATTTCTCTCTGAGATTTCTTCTATTCTCAAAACCATTGAATTCTGGGGAGGTAGTAAGCTGACACTGAATTTTCATAGCCCTGAAGCTGATTATCTACATAACTGAAAAGTCACTCATTTTTAATGAATGTGAGAACCTAAATAGCTCCCTCAGATTGGAAGCTTTGAAAATTTTAGCTGAACTTGGAAAACAAAATTCAGTTGATTGGGTCCATAGGAACTCATGTTTGGAAAAGCTGAAGAGTCTCTTAAAAGAAAACTGTGCTTAACAGTTGTAACCAAATGGCCAGACTGCAGATTAAGAAGTCCCTGACTCAAGAAACACACGTTTCATTTCAAACTTTAAGACCATGCCATTTCTGAGCGGGAGCTTAGTTTGGAGACCTTCCACTTCTACGTATCCTGTTTTGACACAAACAAACACACACATTTCTTCTGTTATTTTAGAAGGCTTAACATCTTTGCACTCCTTTCCTTTTCTTTTCAGCTGAGCATTGTGATTCATGATATGTGCAGGAGACAGGAGACCACACCTATAAACGACAACGTTTCACACTGCTGCAGCGACTCCTATGCTCACAGGAGACCATGTTTCACTGCCATGGGAGTAGATACCAAATATGTTCCTCCACCATTTAATCCCGATATGTTCAGCTTTGATGAAAAATTGTGCAGCGCTCCTGCTGAAGAACGAGAAGTAGGCCAGATGAAGTAAGCTAAAGGAAATACCTTGTAGTAGATATTCGAAGGAGTAACATGTTGGCAGGGGCAGAAATATGTTGCAAAAACACTCACTTCTTGCCTAACTGGGACTTCACTGGTGGTAAAGAAAACCAGATGAAACTGTGTGTTTGTACTGACCGTGTCAGTGTATAACATCATGTAGTTGAGAACAGGCAAAATAAGGTATTTTCTTCAAATGAAATTAGGGTCTTAGATGACCAGTTCTGTGTAAGTCCATTACCAGTGCAAGTCTTAGG
Organism: Perdix hodgsoniae; assembly: GCA_035772895.1. NCBI lineage: Eukaryota > Metazoa > Chordata > Aves > Galliformes > Phasianidae > Perdix > Perdix hodgsoniae. The sequence goes on from JAPSGF010000002.1 coordinate 47,922,273, forward strand.
ATGTACTTAGTTAAGGCAGTATACAGATCGTTCCAGTAAGTTCTTTCCCATCTGTATTTAAAAACAAAACAAAAACCAGCAGATGGTGGTGGTAGACTGAGAGTTTGGAGACAAAAAACAGGCACAAGCTACCCTAGGCATGAAAAAAGCCCCTTAAATGAGATATACCTGCATGGAATGTCATTTTTTAAACTGGAGAGAAAAAAAAAAAAAACACAAATGACAACTGGTAGCATTAACTGTGTATTGTGGTTTTGCTTTCAGATTGCTTATCAACCTCATTAAACGCAAGCCCCAGATGACAGAAGAACAAACAAAGACAATTGCTGATGGTTTCACTGCCATGGTTGACAAGTGCTGCAAGCAGTCAGACATCAACACGTGCTTCGGAGAAGAGGTATTTCCTATGACCTTTTAAAAAACAAAAATTAAAAAAGTATACAGGGAACTGAAAACTCAATAGGAAACCATGCACTATGGGATTCTGCAGCCTACAGTGGTTGGTTGTCTGTATGCTCTCACAATAAATTTGCCTGCAGAACTGCTTAACAGTACAGATCACAGTCACAGGTTATAGCCCTTGAACAATTTCATTTGGAAATGTTGTTTGGAAGTAATTTAGTCCAATTCTCCACTTAAAGCAGAGCAAACTTCTGGATTAGATAAAGTTGTTGAGAGACTTCTTTGAAAGAGCATGTTACCTCAAGCCACAGTTGAAAATTATGTTTGTGTAGAATTTAAACCATATCTCTAGCAAAAAAGGCAGTTTACATATGCAACAGACACTGATGGAACACTAATGATCGTTGGTGAAAAGTGCATCTGGGTCAATTATAAGACATATCTAGAAAAAACAGACATAGTGGTAGGGGGAATCCAGCTGATTATGTTTTATGAACAATCACTCCATTTTTTTCTGCTACATGAACCACAAACACAGACGTTCATTCATTGTTTACTCTTCCCTGTAGTAACCACAGGAGAAGCCTATCTGTAGCCATATTGCTGAGCAAGCTCAAAGCATTTGCAGGAGGTATAAATGTCAGTTTCCAAAAAGCTGTCCTTGTTATTGGAAGCATTAACAGATCTGTACTACTGGTATCTTAAACTACTCATTGAACCAACTATTTTTCACCTATAACCAAAGTATTGCATAGGCAAATATATTAAACCTTGAAAGAAACTACTTTGTAATTCACTCTAAAAGAGTATTTTCTACTTTCGCAAGATTGAAAAATATCCATCATACAAGAGTGTACAGCATCTGAGATTAGAAAATATCATCAGAATTATCCTTTGAGCAACAGCTCAGACTTGGGTTGAAATTCATAGAAGTTTCCACCCAAATGCTACAAATGATGCTGCCTTTGTTTCTCTTTCACAACTGTTGGTCCTCCTTTTTCTAGGGTGCCAACCTAATAGTCCAGAGCAGAGCCACATTAGGAATTGGTGTTTAAGACACGGTAGGTAACAGTATCTATCTCTTTCTCCCCATACTTTCACCTATTTAACAGCTTCAAATTAAGAAAAAATTAAAAATCTATTGTTATATAGCATATGAAGAGTTGAAGTATTACTAGAATGCTATTGGTTTACAAAATAACCCTTTTTTTCCTTCCTTTTCTTCCCTTCTCTCCCCCCCCAAATCCCATCTAGGTTGCCAGTGAGAAAAATACAAAGATGAAATGCTTCTCCTGCCCATTACCTTTTTTCCCTTGTTATTGAATCGTGGTTTCATAAATCTTCAGTGTTTTGTCAAACAATATGCTTTTCCAGAAACTTTTAAATTCTATTACTTGCAAAAAAAAAAAAAAAAGAATAATAAATAAAAGCCTTTTAAATCTGCATTTGTCTCAGTCTGCTGATAACTGCTCAAAGGCAAAGAATGACAGCACTCCTTACACAAGACGGTTGCTACAGCTGTGTATATGGACAGGCATTCTATCGTTTTCTCTTGTAAAGTACTCACATGACACAAATCCAATAATATGAAAGCTGGTGTGATACTTACTAGACCTTAATTCTCTGGCTCAATTATAGGAACATTTTACTTTTCACTTCAGTGGTTATTACACAGTAAGAGAATGTTCAAAAGAACAGTTCACTCTAAGATGGTTAGCACTGTTCACTTGAAAAAAAAAAAAAAGCATACATACATCAAACATCTCTTTGCTTGCAAAGAGCTGCAGAGTGAGCTACTTTTAGACACTTCTGTTTATGCCTTCAATTTTTTTCGAAGTAGATTTTGACTTCAGAAATGCCTTTTGAGAAGCCAACAATCAAAATAACGTCCTTCACTGCAGGAAGTTCCTAACAGAGAAATGTTGGGGTTCCATGTCACTAAGGCACCATGATTTTCTATCACATACTTAGTTTCAGTCCACAAACACCCCAAAAAACCCAAATCTTCTACACTTAAATGTGGAATGGTGGGATTGTTTTTGCTTTGATCCCTCACATAATAAGGCATTGCATATAGACAGTTGCATTGGCCTTGAAATTTCGTGACTCCAGTTCATAAACCGGCAGTCTTCTCCAGAACCACAGAAGTACACTCAGAATGAAACAGAGATATGGAGTTGAAAATGTACAAGGAAGAATCCATGAATCTAGATATGACTGAAAGGCTTGGACTTTCAATTAATCAGTCATAGTTACACAATGTTCTTGAATAATTTATATGACCTCAGGGTAATCACAAACATCTCAACAGATGGAACGGTTAGCAAATCTGAGCAAGAGCCATTCACCAGCTGCAGTTAAGCACTTTTTCCCTTCATCATTCCCTGCTTGTATAAGGGAGCATAGTCATTATAAAGGCCATTCTTGTTATCTAAATCACCATCCAAAAATCGGAGTCTCTCACTGCAATTGAGAGGAACCTGCTCTAGGACAGCATAGCTGTAGTTAATTAGAACAAGTTAAGCCTGTACAAAAAAGAATCCAGCTAGGATTCTGAAGCAAAGAAATCAGCTCTAGCTCCATGAGCCTATCAAGAGATTTCTCAATAGATTTCCAGCCTTTGCCAAAACTCTGACCATATCACATCCTGTTCTTATACGTGCTGGTTAGCTCATAGCTATATCTAGTAGGTCTTTTCAGCTACTACAATCATTTCAAAAACAAAGCAACTTAATAAATATATAAGATTTAATAATGAAGAATTTTTTTTTAGTTAATGCTTCGGCAATTTTGCTGGCTCCAGAGAGATACAGCATTTGTATATGTGATTTCCCAGATGCATTTATCAATACTGAAAAGAGCTATGTGTCGAGATAACAAAGTTAAATATATAAAAATAGATGTATGAAAGGATGGATTAACCTCTGCCTCTAGTTTCCACAAATAAAGGGAATTCATCAATTTCTCTTTTGTATGTTAAAGTATCTTTAAGTTTATAGAGAGACAGTAACACAAATGTGTTGATGTGGCTTAAAAATTATTTCTTAACAACTTTTGCTTTTGAGTAATTTTCCTTTATTCATGGAATATAATGAAGCTGAGCTTACATAGTAATTCTTTTGGACTGTGGTTTCCCACAAGTGATGTATTTTTGTCTATAGTTTTTCCCCGTATAGTCTGAGTGTAGAAGGCAGAGGAATCAGGCACAGATGCAGCTCTAAGACCAGACTGATGCAAAAATATTTTTTAACAGCCTAAGTGTCTCATAAAGAGGTTGAGAAACCTCCTCAATTACCTGGAACACATTTACGTTTCTGGAACCAAACCTGAACTATGACTTCAAGTTTCAGAAGGGCCAACTACTATCATAACTCTCAACACAACACCTATGACTCATTTTTATGCAGCAGATTTTGTTAGGTTATTTCAGCATCCTTGTTACTCCGATATTCCTCCTCCTTGAAAACTACACAAGTATTCCTGAATACTCAATGGAAAACAACAAAAAAAAACCCCAAACCAAATAAACACACCAACTTGTAGGCCATAACAGAGTTTTGGAAGGCCTATCTCCTTGCCTATGGACACTGAGTTTGAAATATTATGCCATATCAGCCTGAGCACCTCTTGTAATTTAAAAAATGTAACAATTCTCATGCAGTGTTGCTGATGTGCACTTGATGTGCCCTGGAGGGGCTAATGTCTGTTTAAAAAAAAAAAAAAAAGCTTTCCCAAGGAAATGGTGTACCAAGAAAGAACATGATACTGTGGTAAATACACAAGAATCTAAGAGAACATGACCTCTGCAAAAACAAGTAATACAGGGAATTAGGGAATTTTATACCTTGCAGTCTGCTCCTGTTCCTATGCCCTACTTGCTTTATCTTTCCATTATAGCACAGTATAGTAAAGTGATACATAGTTGTAGTTTGTGATGTATTGTAAACCCTCAGTAAAACACAGGCTAATTCTTACTTTCACCACTTTCACTTTTTTATAGCCCATCTCTCTTTTTCATACAACATCTATCAAGCTTAGTAAAGCCATGACCATTCTACCTCTAATACTCATAGTGACTATTCCTTCAAATCAAGTTTTCTTTCGAGAAAACCTGATAGCAAAAACGTGCATCCTTTACATGGAAAACTGTTTAGAGATCATCATCCATTAACAATAATCAACAGAAACCTACTCTGAATTATTTACAATGTTTAAATTTCACATGCTAAGGCAACCTACCATTGCAGTGCAAAGAAGATCTTCAAGAAGTTTTCCAAAGATTTCAGAGTAACAAGATCCAGAAGTTGGAAACTATGCTCTTCTAGTGATTAAGAAACAAGGTCTTTCATCTTCTGTTCTAGGATAAGAGACTATGTCCATTTCCTTCTGCCTTCTCCTTCAGTCTTCAATTCCTTCAGCTGTCTGCATGTCATCTGCATTCAACAGGCTCCCAGCTGCCCAAAGCTCCTCGTTTTCTTCATCCCTAAATTATTCAGCTATTTTCTCCTTTCAATACCTATAGCACACTCTAAATCATAAATCGACAGTTGTCTTTTATAACACTGCATACTGGCACTCACCTTTTAAAGGCACCCCTATAAGATATTGTCATCTCTTGGCCAAGGTATTTCCCTGTTAGGGCTTGATTTCTCACAGTCCACCTGAGGTTGACGGAATGCCTCCTTCTCTTAGCTCCAGCTGCTCTGTATTCAGTCTCGGTGTTTGAGAGCTGGTATTAGTATAGTGATTCTGGAGTGTTTCTTGGAAGACCATGGGCTCCAGTCTCAATATTTGGCAAGTCCTTTAATGCATGCTTCAACTTTCACTTTAGCATTCTAGATCATCTGATTTTTGATAAAACTTTTATCAAGATCATGACAAGGAAAACAAAAAAATGATTAAGAAGCAAGAACATTCTTCTAACCCTCCACAGCAGCTTATGATGCTGATATTGCAGCACTCAGCCCTGTTAAAAATGCAGTAGAGTGTATCCAAGGCTTTGCAATGGACAGTAGCTTTGGACCAGTGCACATTTCTAAGTTTTCAAAAAATGTCTCTTCGTCACCCTACTTTTTTCATGCTCTTGTATACATATCAGAAAACATTTATGACAGCATTACAACAAAAATTTGCAAAGTGTAGGTGCTTTTTATGGTACACAAGAAATTCCACTAACATCTTCAGGTCAACTAATATATTTGATACAAATCTTTACAATCTTTTTGCCCTAGGGTTGTTCTCTGTTACTTCTTACTAAGGATATGCTTGAGTTTTCTACTTTGAATGTACTTTTGGGGTCAACTATGAATAAGTAAGTATATAGGTAATCAGTGCTAAGTGACTTTATTTATTTTCTTTGATAATTACTAACTCATGCTTTGTCTTTATCCAGACACCTGAAGATGTGTTTTTCTGCAACCAGGACTAGTAAACTGGATTTCAACCAGCATAAGACTACGTGTCAGTAGTACTAGTATGAAAATGCACTCAATTCAAAGGTCATACCAAGTTATATTTTAAAGGCAGAATTGCAAGCCTGATCTTAATGGACCCAGGTACCAGGGCAAAGCAAAAATCTGAATTTGCAGGTTGCTTTCAAAGTAGCCTGGACAAAATCATAAACCCAGTACGTAACTTTGTCACATTTCCTTTCAGCAAAGGTGACTGCAGTCTAGAAGCACCATTCACGCCTAATGGAAATTTACGTTTGTGCGGTTAACTGAATTATTGGCACAGGCTGCGCAGGGGAGCGGTGTGGTCACCATCCCTGGAGGTGTTCAAGACACATGGAGATGAGGCACTGAGGAACATGGTAGTGGGTGTGGTGGGGATGGGTTGGGATTGGACAGGATTATCTCAGAGGTCTTTTCCAATCTAATGATTCTATGATTCTATTGATCGTTGATAACAACATGAAAAATATTTTATTGCTTCCCATCTTCTTTGTTTCCAAGCTCCCTGTCATGGTCTACACAAAATCATGAAGTGGCATTGCTCCTTTTTGACCTTACAAGATTTGCAACTGTGTCAATAACTGGTTGGTATTTCTTTTGGATAATTTTAAAATGAATATGAGGTAAAATAGCCTTATTTTGAACCTAAACATACACAATATACTGTATGAACTAAATGCTTTATCTATTTTAGCTTTTTATCTATTTATTTCTTAACAGGAGGAAACAGTACTAAAGAGTCTGATATCTCTACAAAAATGAAACAGAATGAAACAGATCACAGTGAAATGTAAGAATACTTATTTTGAATGTAACATTCACTGTTTCTAAACCAAAGTGGCCTCTGAAGTAAAGTAAAAAATTAACAGGTTAGAGAAATCAACAAAATCACCAATTATCATTCTACTAATCATTTTTCTCTGAAACTCCTCAGCTAAGAATTTCTAATAATGCCACTTTATGTGTCATGTTTTTATATGACTGCTAGATAAAGGAGTTCAAATTTACATCTAGATACACATCCCTGCAAACAAAGGTCTGTTTTTAGAACACACCGATTTCTAAGAGGGACACACTGAAAGCTTCCAATGAAACCTTTCTCTTACTGAAGTCTTATGTTGGTAATTTCTATTAAATGGAACTAGAATCTAATCTAGTTGCTTCGTTTTCAAGATCTACAAAATGAAAAGCCCAAGTTTTCCTAATAGACAGTGGATGTGTCAGTTTATTTGACAGTAGTGGCTGAAACAGGTGTGTGGGTGATGTGTACATAGAAAAGTCAGTGTTCACGGATAGTACTTGCTGACCTTACCCAGTTATTTTCTACAGCTGAATTAGAAAAATATTGAGGGTGGGCTTGAATATTCCCAGGCAAATACACACAGTGGGGGTCACCAGAGAGCTCAGTAGACCCAGCGAAGGCCTTAAGGATATGGAGCTACACTGGCATGTTTATAAACTACAAACCAGCATGTGTAGTATAACTCCAAAAGAATAGTAGGAGACATGAGAGTGTTCTAAGCCACTGGGATGAACTGAATACAAAATTAAGTTTATATTTTCAGCCTACCCATACTGACAAATAGCAGTCACTGAAAAACTGTCCCTCCCTGACGTTAAATAAGCTGTGGACTTGTATACACACACACACTTGACAAGAAACTGAATTCACAGAATTGTGCATAAGTCTTCCTATATGGCCCCATCATTCCAATGTTCTTCCTTCTCATTACATCTGTTCTTGTATCCCACCATTTTCTTGCACAAGAAGTATCAGTAAGAAAATGTCATGAATCATACCATACAGTGCAGTGACTGACTGCAGTGGTAAGGCTGACTCTGAAACAAACCAGTTTTTTGGGATTTTCAAAATCCCAGGGAAATTTTCAATTGACAATACTAGAGTCCAGAGCTCAGTGTACCAATAGAGGAAGACCAGAAGAACAAAACCTTATGCCCAGAAGAGTAAGAACATTGTGTTGTTGCACAGAACGAGTACTATTTAGTCAGTCAGAATAGAATATTTTGAAGAAATATTGGTACTTGCGTAGGAAAAGCTGCCTAGACATTTCAGGCCTTGGAGTCTTTTACCCACCTTTGTCAAATAAGATTAATTTTTCATTCAGAAATATTTAGAAGTACATTCTTCAGAAACAGCTTGCTTAATTTCAGCTTTCAATATTTCAGTAAAAACACCTGTATTTTCTTAGGTTTTTCCTTTCTCTACCTTCCTTTATTTTATTTTCTCAGGAAATTAACTCTCTAGAATCCTTGCATTTAAGAAGGCACAGAGAAGAGAAAAATGAGTGAGGATTTCTCCACTGTAAACTTATACTCCAAAACTTAAAACTTTAGTAGGTCCAGAATAAGACTCAATATCTGGGGAGCAATGTCTTTTGCAGAAGGGCCTACAAGAATCAGTTGTTGCCTTCTCTAAACTGCATTTTGCTTTGTTACCTGCAAGCAAGTTCCCCACTATAGACAAAAATGCTGTGTAAGCAGGTCACTGCAACCAAAGTTTGTGTTGTATTAAGATAACAGAGACTCTGTGTTGTTAAGATAGTGTGTTTTGACATTCAGCATGGGTGTTTCACTTGGCTAGACCATCACGCCTACAGGTGCCAGATAAAGACAAGGACAAGTTGTAAATGTCACCCTTTGTACTCTGTTGTGTTCAGCTGTAGCTAGTCTCTGTGGAATGTGGAAAACAGTTAAAAGTAGGAGCTTAGGAAATCAGGGAAAGAACAGGAGGGGGAGGGTGGTGAAAGAAGAGGACATTAACTTGAAGAATATCTTACCCAGCATCATGGAATCATATAGATTGGAAAAGACCAGTAAGATCATCTAGCCCAGCCATCAAACCATCACCTCTTCCCTTCCAGATGTTGGAGGTTTGTCTTATGCTCTCATACTTGGCTAGCATATAGGCTTTGCTTTCCAGTACAAAACATTTGTGCTGCTAACAGAGATAGTCAGCAAACTCAACAGAAACAGCACACATCTAAATCTTTCACACTAAACACTGGGATGCAGTTCCCTATCCTGACAACAACAATCCACCCATTAGCAATGATTGCTTCTCCTCTCCTCCTTAGTGTAATAACAAATTGAGCCCAAACCTTTGCTGCAGTATGAAAAAGTGAAATAGCCTCTCCTCAACCTGATCCTGTAACAAAACAAGGTTAGATCTAGTAAGATCATCTCATTATAGTGTGGAAGAAAGTGTCCTGCAGTGAAAAGCAAGCATTTGGTTATACTGATAAATCTAAACTGATACCAACACTACCCCCGAAGTATAACCATAACTTGAACTCCTGAATAAACAAATCAATATAGTTAAATATATTCATCAATTCTCTATCCTCTTTTTGCTATCAAAAAATATTGCTATTAGAAAGATGCTGTCTGAGGTGATTGTTAAATCATGTATTTACTTGATTGTTTCTTTTGCATTCTCCAGAAAGTGTGTATTTTATTGTTGCCATGGTCCTAGAATGACATGGAAGGGAAGAATTGAGGGAATAGTAAAATTGGTAGAGCACTACTCAGTCATTATATCACAGAGCTGATCAAAGGTCATTTTAGACAGAAAATTGAAATTCTACACTTTGAAAGATTCAAGTAAAAGGTTGATAATCTGCAGTGTGGAGAAAGTAGGAAGAGTGCAGACAACAATGATAGTATGATTATTTTTTCTTCTTGCTGCTTGCAGTATCCCTGGGAGAACAGCACAGCTTCACAGAACTGAAGCTGAGGGAACTGCTCCCAATATGGATGAAACCCAGATCATTCCTCAGAAGCTCATTAAATAATTCCCTCAATTATAGGTTGCTGATAAATACTTGACCACGTGAAAATAATATCACAAGTGTTAGGAGAATGAGGTGACCATGACAGCTACTGACTAAACCTCTCTGAGAAAACTGGGTGGTTCTATCACTCTGGGAGTTACATGATATGGGATGGCTTAGAGTTATACTGGAAGGCAACAAGTCTTCCTTAAACATCCTGTCAGTGTTGCAGCAAAAATGGAAAAAGCTGAAGCTGATAAATATATAATACTTGTGAATGTATTAATTTGTCTTCTTGTTTACAGGCTTTGTTCCTTCTTGTTTTGCTTTTAAGTACACCACAAAATTTTACTGGGGTCAAAGAAACAGAATAAAAGGTAAGCCTCCTCATGTGTAGACATGCTAAGAGAGCTCCAGTACAGACACACACATAAACAAGTGCTCCTGAAACATGTCAATTGATTCCAAACATCGGGACCATTAAAGCATCCAATGCACTTTCCATCAACACACCACTCTGACAACACACTGCAAAATGCATCCACACAAGCTCAGAGACAAAGGGCATAGAGAGAAGCACTGCCAAGAAAAGCAGTGAGGAAAGTTGTTTCATTCCCAGCCAAGTGACTCCAAAGAACCAAAGGACAGAAAAGATCTTTGCCAACTTATGGCAGGAAGTAGGTGTGCATGGCTTGGGCATGCTTACACCCATACTGCAAGGTTATCCTGTCTCCTGTGCTGACATGCTGATACACCCAGAGGGTGAATGCTTCTCAAGGGGAAACTGCCAAATCATACCCAGACAAGGGACCACACAAAACACCTAAGTGTGACTAAAAGTGTGGAGAAGCTAGATATTAAATATGAATCTTTTCATTCCCTAAAATTAAGGGAATTTGAACAGAATCCTCTTAATTAGGCAAATGACATTTACTTTTGCCAAAACATATCAATTCAGGAAGTAATTCAGGTGAAACAAGTTCAAAAATGATTGATACAATTAGCCACATTCATGGACTGAAAAAAGTAATTCTTTATCATAAGAATTCTTAGCACTGCCAAATAATCTATTAAATCATTTGCAACAATGAAGTTAATAACTTGGGTTTCCTCCCTGTTCTGCTTCCAGGTTTGCTATGTACAACAGAAAAGATGTACTGAATATACAAGTAAAAAAGTTCCATGTTCCAAGCATCCCATGAATGCCTTAATGTTCGAGGCACAGATACAGCAGTGAGTGTTAGCTCTTCACGCCATCACAAGTCATCTTGCAGGAAAACCTTTCACCCTCTTCAGTAAGCTTCAAAGTAGACCCTAAAAACCAATTATGAAACCTGTCTAATTTGGTAGTCCTGAAGTGGCAACATGCTTTCTCATGTGAATTAGTTTGGGTTTGGCCAATACTGCCATGGTACTCAAAGTAAATTCAGTATTCGTTTGCAAGAAGAGCTGAGCACAATGCCAGTTCAGACCACTTTGAATGCTATTCACGCATGTGCACCAAGACAGTGAAAGGATAGAAAACTGCTGTGAAGTTTTGAGCTAAATATTTGCAGGAAAAACTCAAACATTTTAGGAATCACATTTCTTTAGTGAATCTGCAGCTAACTAACAGAATAGTATGGATTAAAAGCTGGATTGGTTTTGACTTTTAACTGAAAATTCTACATGCTCAACCACAAACTCATTACTAGAAAATAGGGAGGGAAAAGGATTAGGGTTTTCAACAAAAACACAAAAAAACTACAGAAGTGAATCCATTTTTCTTTGTTTGCAGTTCTCTGGGTATAAAACTATATTTTCACCTATTTTAAATCCAACCATTACAAATACTTGCCCTTCAAAGCAAGGAATTATCCTGTTTCCAAAAAGTCATCATGTACTGTTGGTAGGGCAAAACAACTGCAACTAACTATCGTAACAGCAACTGTGCTACTGTTGTGTACAGACATGCCCAGCAGATAAATAAGCCCAAGCTGCATCATATAATGTGTATCTCTTGATCAACAAGGGCCCGCAACTCAAGTCATTACAGACAGAGCAATCAAAACATTTACAGTATCACACGCCCTGTAGACTACACAGGCTGTTTTCTCACACATTACCCAATGTCTACACCAGCTAGATTCTTTTTATTTAAAAATAGAGAACTAAACTCTCCACCAATGAGGCTTACCAAGGGAAATTTGTGACCACCTCACTTTTTCAACTTTGATGAAGAGTTAGAAGAAATAGATACATTTTTTTAATGTACAGGCACATACGCACACATACATGCACATATTTATTTGTTCATGTTGTTTGATGTAGCCATTGACAGGAAGGCAGTGAAGTATTAAACAGCAAGGCGTTGACCACTTGAGTGGCCAAGTTCCATTCTCTAATTATTGTTTTTAATGTTTTCTTCCCTTTTCTTGAAATGAATAAATAGCACATGAGATAAAGAATATATAAAACTTCACTGAACATAGGACATGGCAGTCTTAGCACTCAGTGGAGCAATAAGCCTGAGTAGGGGAGACTTCATGATTGAAACACATATGTAGGATCTCTGGGCCAAGAAACTAATTACCTAAGGAATAGACAAGGCCTGTGTAGATTTGGATGTACAACAGACACAAGCACTGAAAATGAAGTGGTTTTCTGCAGGCAGTAAAACTCTATATCCAAACCAGACCCATTCCAGAAAATGTAATCAGATAAAATCTAGTCAGCTTCCTTTTTTTGACATTACATTTTAAAAATATGAATTATCTCTTCTTTACAAAAGAATTAAGAAAGTTTCAGTATGAACACTAGAGAGCACATTTCACTACTGGAATATATTTACAAGGAAAAGAATTCCAAATATCAAAGCAGTTTAGGATTTTGTAAAGATAAACTATCTCACTACTTGAGAAGCTCAGTTCTTCCAGGCATGCGAGCTTCCTATGAACATACTTCATGTCAGAATGAATTTTCAGGATTTTGTAAGACTACTACTCTCCAAGTGCATAATGCAAGAATATTACTGAATCCTTCACACACTTTTTACCCATTACTTACATTACCAGAAAGCATCAAAGTTGACTTCCAAGAAAGAAAATTGATACAATCACGAAATAGCTAACACAAATGAAAGTTAAATTCACAAATTCTGGTTTCACTAATAAAAGCAAAAACGAAGTGTCTGAACTTTGAGGAGACACACTTGCTTTTCACTGGCTTAATTAGGGATTGCTAATCAATGACCCAACTGTATCATGAATGGGAACCAACCAAAAACACAGGACCCTTCCTCTAAAGCTAACAAAAACCAAAGAGGAACACTAAGGAAGAACCAGCTCCCCTCTTTGGTTGTGACAACATAAAGACCAAAAACTTTACAGTATAAGAAATACTTAGAAATTTCAGCAGTCTATTGAGAACGCTTCTCCCCTCCACACAGCCACAACCAGCTGATAGGAATTCACAACTCCACACACCCTATCAGCAATCAGCTGCTTTTAGCTCTCCCTTGAAATTTCAAGACAGTTTGTAAGAAGGCCTGGAAACAGCTGTGGTTTCCACAGGTCTAAGACTGATTTGGCCAGTAAGGTTCGAAAAACAAGAACTCATACTTCTTTCATTTGTTCTAGTTAAATACTATACGTACAATTCCCTTCTGCAGATAAGAGAATGTTCACTGCAAATAGGTAGATTGCCTCATAGTAGCAAATATTTTAAAATACAAGTGAAAAGCATTTGACTGCCTTATTAAGCATGGTGAAGGGCAGAGGAGACAGTAAGTTTAAGCACTTCAGCAGCCAAGTACAGCTTCCTGAAATAATTAGGATGGCACATTACACATCAATAAACTCTCACACTCTATAAACCTGCTATAAAAAGCCTCCAGCATCAGTGTTCAGCTGCTTCTGAATCCTTTCTTCAAGCAAATACGCCTCCCCTGCTCTTATTTTTATAGCTTTCCGTAACATGATCGCGTTTGAGTATTATCATAAAAATGAGGGGATTAATCTGTATCTCTCTGCTGCTTCTGAGGAAACTGATTTGGAACTGCACCAGGCAGTCTCCACACTGCCTCCATGCTTCCACCTTCATTCAGACTCCTTTTTCCTTTTGATACTGTCTCATGTGAGATCAAAAAAGCCTCACCATCCTTCTACAGAATGAAACAAAGAATATTGCCAGTTTCTCACTAAAGAAATAAGCAGCTCTATCTCTTTTTTTTCTCCCTCAAACTGAATATACATATACTTGTCCACTCATCTCTTAGTTACAAATATCCATGGCTCTCTTAAGCCATTCTGTCTCAAAAAATTGACCATTTTGGTCACAATTATGCTATAGCATACTTAAAAAAAAGACATTAAATAAGTCAAACATCTTTTTTCCCCTTCCTTCTTCAGTTTTTAAGTTGAATTTTGCTTGAAGATTTCAGATACATTTTATGCTAATTGTCAATGTTTCAAATATACTGTGTAGGATAATTAATTCAGATTTTTCACCGTGACATCTTGGACTAAGGGAGCAAAAGATGGCTTTTTCAGCAAGAAAGAGTGCAAAAATCTCAGGGTAACAGATGAACTTGGGATCCTTTGGTCAACAACGTGTTAGGAAGGAGCCTTCTGCACAGCAATCACCTTTGAACAAATCTGTAAGTAGAAGAGATTTACATTTATGATAAAAAGCACAGAGAATGTTTAAACTTCTTGTTTGAAGTGTGATAAGTTAAAAATGTCTACCTAAATTTCAGGGAAAAAAGAATCTACAAAGTCATTTCTTTGCAACAAGTTGATCAGTTCATCACACTGAGCAAATAATGGCATGTTTAATTATTGTGAGAATATTCTAGAAGGGCTAATGTTATATGTGACACTAAAAGGGTTTTGATTAACCAGAAATTGTTTGGTAGAGTATATATGTCGTTTGCCTTAAGTCTTCCTGATTTTCAGAGATAAACTAAACCTATCTCTGTCCCTGCCAAAAGCTGACATTATGAACTGGAGAACAGTAATTTATATTATTTTATTAGTAAGCTTTACTATAGTCAGAGCCCTGCCTAGAAGTTATCGGGACACAGGTAAGAACATATCTTGTGTTTTTATTCTGTTCTTTCATATAATACTGATGACTGCATCTTATCATGCATGGTTATTTAGTACTGTTTTATCACTGCTAGTTCTACACTAGAGTTTTCTTGTAAGTGAAAGATACACAACAGAACTGTAGCTGTACAATTCCAGTCTTGTGATCACCCTTAGACATATCACTTCCTAATGTCTTGAGAGCCCATGAGCTGCGTGATACAGCCTAGTCCATACAGAGAGGATACGTGCTAAAGGGTAATTTAAGGAGTGTGGTTATTCCACTACAGTTCAGGTACTCCAAAACCTGTTGAAGCAAAGATTGCAGTTGTCCTAGGATCCATACATAGTCCATGGGAGAAAGACACTGAAGTAAAGAAAAGGATGCTACATCCAGCTAGTTATTCATTGTAGCTGTGTCAGGAAATTGCTCTTTATTATTCCTGGGAGAAGTCTTACTCTCCACTAACCACTGAAGGAGCCTTTGGCACTAAGTTTTAAGTCCCAAAAAAGAGAAAACTGAAATCCTCCCACAGTGTGCAGGTCTGATGAGTCTTTCACATTATATATTTCTATCATTGGTCAAATGTTCTCATCTTTAGAACTTTCAAATGCACTAACAACTGCTGTTTTTCTTATTTATTTTTAATCACCATCCCAACTGACATTTCCTCATTACTTAGGGAAACTGGGTTAACTCTTAATTTTGCCTGATTCTTCTATACTGCTCTCAGAACTACTCACATGGGTGTGAGATAGAACCATCCTGATTAGGAAAGATGCTCCTAATTTCAGAATTAGTTTCTGAAAGTATTCTCTAAGAAACAAGAAACTCAAGAAACAATAGGATTTAGTCTTGGCCATTAATAAAATATCCACTGGCAAAGGAAAATATTTGCATATAATCTTCAGATAAATTGGACACATTTGTGTTCCACAGTACCAGTTAATAGAGAAGGATGAAGTTCTGTGATTTCTTGTGGAGCTTTGTTTACCAAGGTAGTCTTCAATTTACTGCATATTTTCTACACAGGGAAGCTTTCACCAGCAGCCAAATGATCATCAAGTACACTTTTAAATAGCTAAGACAAATCAAAAAATGGTTTCTGAGGTGTTTCTTTAATCAAGTGATGTGTACCATCATAGCTGAACACCTTCTAGGTTTGATTGTGTCTCCCTTCTGCAAAACATGAAATAGGCAGGGAAATTACATTGTAGCTCAAAAACAAATTGTTTCCCACCTTCAAGTCAAATAGATAGCATTGCCTCATGCCTTCCACCTTAGTAATAGTACTGGCACTGAATTCTGTTTTTTTGAAACTCCAGTGTATTTAAAAAAAAAAAAAAAAAAGTATTTGATGAAGCATTTGAAACATATTTTATTCAAACACTAATTATCTTGTTTTTCAGAGGAAAAAAACAGCATCAGCCAGCGGTTTTCTCAGCTACAAGAGAACAATTTTAAAGCCATGTAAGTTGTCTGGGTAAAGAATCTACTTGCAAATTTGCTGCCTGTGAACATCCCTATGGCATTTTGTGTCATTTGGAGATGAGCATGCACTGCAAGTCACACACTCCCTGTTCCACCAGCCTAAGCGAATTGGTGATAGAAGCTCTCTTATTGTCGCATGCAAAACGTAATACAGTTATTTTTATTTTTTAGATAGACAGAAGCATTCTTAATGATCTCCATTCTCCTTATAGTGCCATGATCATGTTTGCTCAGTATGTGCAAGGAAACACATTTGGCCAAGTGGTTCAAATGGCTGAAGCTGTAACAGACTTTGCCAAAAGGTGCACTGATGTAGACAGAGACGATCCAAACTGTCAGAAGCCTTTGGTAAGCAAGCATGTACTTTTAATGCAGCACAGATTTTCAGAAGTGACATAATTTCAGGGTACTGGTATGCATTTTTCCCGGCAGGAGTAAGATATTAGGAGACATGGTTTACTTGTGTGTGAATGTTTGCTCTTATTGACTCTTTCCTTCTCCATGTTCCCACCTACAAGACATCTCAAGATGAACAAAGGATAACAAAGTCCTTCACAGAAAATAACACAGTAGCTTTTGAAATCCGTCACCTCTTAAAACGTTTGTAAACTTGTGCTTTTATGGCTCTCATAACAAAACTCAGTAGAAGCCACATTAGATATTTCTAGCAATTATGATGCTCATAGGAGCTTTCTCCACTCCATTAACTCACATTGATAGTATTCAGTGGGGTCAACTTCAATGCACTGTCAGAGATCACCAGATTGAATCATGGAAAATGGATATCAGCCTGTACAACTCTTCTATTTGTTACACATGGGGCTGAAGCAAATCCTGAATTAGAACAATTCCCAGTTGAAGCATGACTGAAATTAGCAAACCTGAGCATTGCTACTTGATGAACAAGGAACCTGAGAACTGTTGTTATACAAACCTCAGACTTCTCACTATACAAACTGATTTTAATCAGAAAAGAATATGGATCCCATTGAGATATACAAATCAAATGATCATCTTGATTCTAATCAAGAAATGAGGGTCTAAATGTTTAAGTTCAGTGGAAGCTGAGCAGTATGTTTGAAAACTATCTCATTATAAAGTCTATCTTGGCATAATAGTAGGTATCAGAAATTGACACATGTTTTAGAAGTCAGACACTGCAGGCAAAGCAGCGGTAGTAAAGAGAGAAACTATACATTTATGCAAATTAGGGCTTTTGGGGTTAAAAAGTCTCCTCAGAAACCTCACGGGGGTGAAACAGAATCCTCACACATATTAGCTTTCTTTCTAATTTTTCACAGGACAGGATCTTCCTCAATACAATATGTCAGGAGGACAATCTTCCCAGATTTACTGACTGCTGTGCTAAAAAGGACCCTGAAAGAAATGATTGCTTCCTCTCCCTTAAAAATTCATCAAGAGGATTCATTTCTCCTTTTGAAAGGCCAAATGCTGAAGCTGCCTGCAAAAATTATTCAGAGCATCGCCATTCATTACCAGGATAGTAAGTAAATAACTCATAGTTTTGTTGCTCGCATATGATGGTTTTGAGCCTTGAGACCACAAATGCAGTATCAACCAAAAACTTCAATAAGACTTGCTGTAGAGCCATCCTCTTTTTTTCTTCCTAATGAGAAATATTTGAATAATTCATCCAGGTCCATTTGTCACCATGTGAAACCTGTTCTACCAAAGTCTACTTTGAATATAGTCCAAACATAAAACAATCTGATCTATCTCATTGTAGTTTAAATAAAGCACTCATCTGAAACACTAGGGATTTGTCTTTAGGCCTTAAAAGCCAAGCAGATGTTCTGCTGCCTCTAGATCAGAACTGGAAGGATCTCGGCCTTTAATTTCCAGAAAAATGCCAGCCTCATCAGAATTCTTCCAAGACACATTGCATCATACAGCTTGTTGTTTTGACAAGAAAACAGATGCTTTTATTAGCTATAATTCAGCAGATACTACAATACCACTGCAGCTCCTATGTTTCAGGGCTTAATCTGATGTAAAGACATTTATCTCTGTTTTAGTTTTATCTATGAGGTTTCCAGAAGGCATCCTTTCCTCTATGCCCCAACAATCCTTTCTGTTGCTATCCATTATGATGAGATGATGAAGGACTGCTGCAGAAGTGCTGAAGACTCCATTCATAACCTGGAGGAATGCTTTCGGAGACAGGTATTACAAAGCAAGGTTTGGTTTTGTAGCATGTGACCAGTGGCTTTCCCATAATGAAACAAATGCTGAAGCAGAGCTACTGATTATTTCTTTTTCAGCCTCTGCATCTGATGTTAGAATTCACCCTGCTAAGGACAGGGTGAAATATGACTTGAATGCTACTTAACTACTTAAATCAGTAGTTTTACCACAAAGCATTTTCTTGGCTTTCTTCCATTTTCACAATCTGTATCGTCTTTCTACTAGGTCCCAAAGGTGGTGAAGCCCATCAGAGAAGATGGCCTGAGGCAGGAACACACATGTGGAATCTTGAAGAAGTTTGGAGAACAGACTGTAAAGGCTCTGTGAGTGTTCCTGATGCTCACCAAACAAGGCTTTGTCTTGTTTGTTTCAGCTGTAGACTGGCCACATTCATTGTTAAGATGTAACATGTTGCTTGTTCCAGGGCTTCCTGGCTGCTTCACTAGAGTCCCTTAGGCACATGCATTTTGAAATACAGAGTGGATGTCATATGTTGGCTGAAAGCAGATCTGCACCTGCACACAATACAATGGATGTGAATATTGCAACATCGTCTTTCTGTGCAGGCCACCAGTAGCACCTAACGAGGCAAACAGGCTAGCACAAATTGATGCATGACAGTAGTCACTGTTTTCTCTTGGTGATTTAATGTTTACGAGCCAAATACAGTTCAGCTCACATAAAACACAAGATTGTTATAATTTCATGTTCACCTGCCACATTTCTTTGTTTTCTCACACTACATTTCACTGGAGATCCTTAGATAACTCTGAATATCTCAGCCTTTGGCTTCAAGTGGCATTTTTTAATCAATATCAGTGACAGCAGTAACAGGCCATTTCTGACCAGTTTGCATACAGCCCTCTACAGACAAGTAATAGAAGTTATCACAGCCTCACACTGTATTAGCAATAACTATTTTTCTTTGTTTTAGGAAACTTGTGCAGATAAGCCAGAAATTCCCCAAAGCTGATTTTTTTACTGTTACCAAACTTGTGTCGGATATTGCTAACATGCACAAAGACTGCTGTCGTGGAGATATGCTGGAGTGTATGCGTGATAGGGTAAAACATTTAATATTTATGTACGTTTGCAGAAATTATATACCTTTTTTTCTTGTTTTCAGATTTTTTTCCTTCTGCGTTATACTGTTTTCTCTAGAGCTTAATTCTTCGGACTAAAAACATGGTTGATTATCCCAGTTTACTTTTTTCTGTCATGAAGTCTTAAAAAAAGTCAGCAAATCAACTTTGTGACTAAAACGGCCTAATTCTGTTGCAGCTCCTAGCTGTGCCATATATTTTCTGTGTAGTTTTCAGCAAAACACGTATCTGCCTTTCCTCTGTTCTCTCTGCTTTTCCAACGTACCAAACCCATCTATCTCACTATTTGATTATGATGCCTAGCTAGATAACTAACTTCTCTGTTCAGGTGGTTATCTGGAACCAATCAAATGGAAAGCAAAAGGCTTCAGCAGCTAGAATAACAGGACTTCTATCCTGTTCTGTCAGATGACTGCTGTACAGCTTTTGTCAGCTCCTTCTCCCCTTTGAGTGTCCCCTTCTCTGCCTGTAAAATGGGGATAACAATGCTAATTTTTATTAAAAATTAAAAACAAACAAACAAAAAACCTAAAATCTGATTAAACTTCCTTTGCTTGCTTTTCAGGAAGAAATTCTACACTATGTCTGCACCAACCAAGACATCATATCAAGTAAAATTAAAAAGTGCTGTGAAAAGCCACTGCTCCAAAGAAGTGAATGCATTGTTAATGCAGAAAATGATGACAAACCTGCAAACTTGTCTCCCCAGGTCAGGGAGTTTATAGAAGACAAAGGAATATGTGAACGCTTTGCTCAGGAAAAAGATACCCACTTAGCCAGGTAACATGTGTCTTCCTCCAGTCTTCAGTTTTGCTGTTCTACTACTTGAGTTACAAGATGGCAGTTTGGAAGATAAAGATCAGCTCATTTAGCCTCAGATTTGTCTGCACTGTGAGCATGTGAGCGTGTAGGAACTGCACAAGATTGTCTTCATAAAAAAACAACTTTAGAGGGTATGGAATGAGAACAAATGCTGAACAAGTCACAATTATTTCAGAGAAAACTGAAGAAATGCATGTGAAATTTAGGTACTATCAGTTCTGATCTTAGGCTCAAAATCTAGCTTTGTTCCACTCTTACATGGGAATAAAAACAAATACCTAAATGATGCTCATGTCTTGGTTCAACAGATTTGATCCATTTCTTTTCTAGACATGTTCCTTTGTCTGACGAAGCCCTGACCCTACCTGTAGCAAATCTATGCAAAAAAAAAAAAAAAGAAAAAAAAAAAAGCCACAAGCTGCAACAGAAACAGTATCAAATCACAAATAAAGATAATTAATTTACTTCAAATAGCATCTATCACTTCCATTTATGAACAGTGCAGCTAAGAGATTGAGCACAATGTTATGTAGAGTGACTGCTTTAGGACAACTAATCTTTTCAAGACCTTTTGAGAAATGGTTCTGTTACTGGAAATTACTTCATTTAGACAGGAAGAGCTTTACAAGCCATGTTCTGTTCAAGTTGAATTCTGTGCCGTGATTCTGTGAAATTCTCCCCATTACATGGAAGGTCAGATGAAAGCAACCCAAAAGCATCCCTATTGTCCTTACCATCCCCAACTTCCTGAAAGCCATGGTTTTGTCTTATTGCTAATTCCCAATGCATACATATTGCAGGTTTCTCTATGAATATTCCAGAAGACACCCTGAATTTTCTGCTCAAATGCTTTTAAGAATAGGTAAAGGATATGAGGACCTACTGGATGAGTGCTGCAAAACTGGCTCTCCAGACAACTGCTGCAGCAGAGGGGTAAGTACCTTACACAATACATGGATGAATTCAGGCACACAACCACACAGCTAGTTCTGGCTAAACAGTGCTTGTGTGGGTACTAGAGCTACTGGGGATGGGACAGGAAAAAACCTTCTCTTGGTGTGCATGTCTGATGTCATGTATCCAGCCTCCTCCTCTCTCTGTGGATACTTTGCAAGAAGCTGCTGCTGCTTCTATAATGATTTAACATGGATAGATAGAGATGCCAGTGAGAGGGATAGAGATAGCATTTCTGTGAGCCCCTAATCTCTGTTAGGCTCCCCTGCAGCACCACTTGCAAATTGACAAGGCCCTTACTCAGAGGGTGGCGAGGCACTGGCACAGGCTACCCAGAGACCTGTGGGTGCTCCATCTCTGGAGGTGTTCAAGGCCAGGCTGGACGGGGCCCTGAGCAGCCTGGTCTCATGGGTGGCAACCAGACCATGGCAGGGGACTGGAACAGGGTGGGCTTTAACATCCCTTCCAAGCCAGTCTCAGATATAAACATCTGCATTGTATACGTCTGAAGTTCGGAGCAACTCTGTCTTAAACCTAGCCTTCCATTACTTATAGAATTAATATTTAAAGATGACTGAAGTGGACTTCTGTCACATTCAGGCAGCTTAGAGGTTTTAGACAGGTTTCTAATGAAATTAAAACTTAGTGGTGCATTTCAGGTGAGAGGCAGCTACGGAGATCAAGGCCTCATCATGAGGCAATAGAACATTCTGCATTCCCACTGATAAACTGATTTCTCAAATTAATTTTGTTTCCTCAGGAAGAAGAACTGAAGAAACACATTTATGAAACTGAAAGTGTGATGAAGACAAGTTGTGACATTTACAAGGAGAAAGGAGATTACTATTTCCAAAACGAGTATTTATCTTTTGTTTTTAAATTATGTATCTGCTTACCTGATGCCTGTACCAGAAGGGCACAATGTAGGCTGGAATTAATTCATAGATGGGCAAAAGGCTGGGCTAAAAGACTGAATGTTTGGTCCAATAAGTTTTAAGATTTTTTTTCCTTCTAAATTCCAAGACAAAGTTCTGTCCTTACCTGGCTCCTGAGGCAGTGAAATGACAACTTCTTCAATCTCTGATTCACTTTTGCTATGGATTGGTGTTTTTTTGTTTTTGTTTTGCTTTATAACTGCATTTTGAGCTGTGATATGTAACTTAAGAATCATAAATTTGGCTAAAAGGCCATTTCTGTGTCTTCTGCAAAAGACCTTTCTCTAATTCCAGCAGCAAATGTAAATACTAACAACTGTAACAAAAAATTAACTACAGTAGACAGAGGAAAACCTGACTAGCTTAGCTGTGTGCTTCAATGCAACATGCAGGCACAAGCCTCCTGCAGGAATTCTGGCCTTGATTTGCAATGTTAATGAGCACATGCCTAACAAAGTATGTAAGTAATTTCAAATCTATAAACTGCTTGCACGAAGTTAGGCTTCTGCTGTCTTTGTCTGGGGAGAAAGATAAAGAAAGCTTTTTGTGCTCTTGGGCATGTTTGATCTTTAAAAGACTTATGGAACTAGAGGTTTCCAGCAAACCCAGTATGCTACTTCTGCCTAGTGAACCAGTTTTTATGGTTCCCCCAGCCACCATGGCTAATAAGCACAGTTTTTAAGTGGGAAAAGAAAATCGACTTTTTTGAGCTTATCTCCTGCTAAGATCAGCTCTGCCAAGAAGCCACTCAAGTTCAGTTTTGCCTCAAAACAAGCTCCCTGCACCCCCAGAAAAGTGAACAATGCAGTGAAAATATACATGCCGTTTCATAAGAGACCCTACCAAAATATAAACAGCAATGTTAACATTAATTTTATTTAGCCTGGTAGGAGACTGGTCAGAAAAAGGAGAGATCTCACAGGGAGCATGCTTACACTTGCCTACATGAGTCTATAAACACCAGGCTGAGTTCTGCCCTAGTAGGAATGAGTGTTCTGCTGCGGGATTTGGCTGGAGCCTTACACAATTGAAGGCTGTGGCTTGCTCACTGCTGGCTGCTTGAATGTAAGCACCAATATCAAATAAATTATCATTTCAGGCTTCTCCTGAGTTTCACCAAGAAGATGCCTCAGCTAACATCTGCAGAGCTAATAAAATTCACCAAGCAAATGACTACAATTGGCTCCAAATGCTGCCAGCTGAGCCAGGACAAGCTATTGCCTTGTGCTGAGGAAAATGTAAGTTTGTTGGTTTTTTTTGTTTTCTTACTCATCTTAGTCCTATTTTTTTTTTTTTTTTCTGAAGCTCTGTGTCAATTCTTACTACAAGCAAACTCCAAGTTTGGAGCACCAGCAAATAAGCAAAATGCTCACTGAGGTAGTAAGCTGCCCTGAAGAGGTACTTCCAGATACACACCTGCAGTAAGCATAACAGAGTTACTCTCTGTGAGTATGCACTGCAAGCAGTCCATTTAGCAGAACGAATTCAGGAAAAACATTCAGCAGAAAAAATCCCTTTCATCTTACAGATAAAGCTTAATTTAAATTCTCAGTTATTATTTGTAACTTTACTAGAAGCAGCATCTATATCAGGGATTTTTTAAAATAAGGGAATAATATGAAATTGTGTTTTTCACCTCTTCCTGTAAAGCTGGATCTTGTGCTTGGAGAAATATGTAGAAGACACCTGACCAATCCGATAAACCCTGCTGTTTGCCACTGCTGTAGTAGCTCCTATGCTCTCAGGAGGCCGTGCATGGGGAAACTAGAAATTGATGAGAATTATGTGCCATTATCGTTAACACCTGATCTGTTCACTTTTCACGAAGACTTGTGTACTACTGAAGAAGAAAAGTTACAGCACAAGAAGCAGGAGTAAGGCATACCTCTTTCACTCTCTTATCTATGTTCCTTATTTTTACCCTGGCAATGCTTACTTTTCCCTTGTCCACTGTACTTGTCTGCCTTCTATAAAATGCCTTGGAAAGCAGCCATGTCCAGTCTCAGCAGCACACCTACCTAGCTGCTTTTCTTTCTTCCTATCTTTGTCCTAGTTTCTTTTGCAGTCTGGTTGAACCTGTATTTATCTGCCTTTAATTAGAAGAAAGTCATTTTTCAGAGGTGGGTAGCTGTACTGGTATATACAGCACCAGATAGGAAGGAATAAGTGCCTGAAGTTAGTTCCTCACACTGTCCTCTACAGAAACTGTGAAAGTCATATAATAAAAACATACCAGAAGAACAAGGAAGCTAATGCATGACCTTTATGGTTTAACTGAAGCTTGTCTTCTCAGTGAGACAGCCTATGTATTTATCTGCAACCCAAGCACTCCTTCGATCTCCGGATGTTTGTTTGCCTTTGTTAGAGAGAACTGTCATGCTGGACCTCCCACTACAAGGAAAAACAAGTTATCTTGGATAACTTATGCTATTAAGATTATATATGCTATATTAAACTTTTATTGTCTCTACCACTCTTGAGTGGTAACAACACAAATCAACTGTATGATTTTTGTTCAGGGATATAAGTAGTGGAACAACTTCAAAAACAAGCACTACTATTTCACTTCACAGGAGAACAGGGAGATGCTCCCCAGTGCAAATACCTGCCTGGTTGTTTCATAAAGATGAAAAAAAGCTATAGAAAGCAAGTGGCTAATAAGAAAAGATCTTACTAGACTAGTGGTTGAGAAGTGCTTCTTAAGCTCAGCTTCCAGCTTCACAGGACTTTGTTTCCCTTGCAGAATGCTCATCAACCTCATCAAATACAAGCCTCAGATCACACAGGAGCAGTTGACTTCCATCACGGTGGCTTTTACTGCCATGAGGGAACAGTGCTGCAAAGAAGAGAATCGTGAGGCATGTTTTGTGAAAGAGGTATTTGTTTCACTTTCAACTATATGTTCTTAATCAAAATGAAAGCACTTAAGTGTAAATTTCTCCATTAAGCAACAAAAACAAAGTCTGGCTAGCCACAATTCCTTTGGTTACTTTTCCAAAGATCTTTCTCTAGCTAACAGTACTTGACTGAATTTCCTTTTAAAACAGGTTCCTTTGCAATAGAGTGAGAAAGAATATTCAAAATTTTGTCAAGGCATTTCCTGTATTTATTTTCCCACATCTGCTTTTCTCTCATCCTTCCTGTGTTATTTTAGCTTTTTGAACTTCATACTACAGAGCTACTTAGATTTTTCTCTACCTTCAAGTAAACTTGATTTTTCTTATTTCTCATCTCTCTCCAACAATATTCCTTAACTGAAGTTTAAGAAGCTTTCCATGACCCTTGAGAAATGTTCAGCTCTGCTTCACCCAGCCTATCTACAAAGAGCCACACTATTAGCTCTTTGTAATAAAACTACTTCAGTGTTTTTCCAACAAAAACAAAACCAGCTAAGACAATCTGAGCTGAACAGTGGAAGTATCATGTATACACGTGTTTGTACACGATCTGCAAAGATATAAAACATTAAGGAATTGACTTACTGATGTACAGACAATTTTTTTTTTGCAAGTATGTTATCTTGGAGAGTGGTCAGGTGCTGGCCTAAGCTGCATGACAGTGGAGTCACCGTCCTTGGAGGTTTTCGAGAAGCATTTGAATGTTGTACTGAGGGACATGGTTTAGTGGGAAATATTGGTGGACAGTTGGACTGGATGATCTTAGAGGTCTTTTCCAACCTTGGTGACTCTGTGATTCCACGATCCTTCTGATTTGATTGCTTATAGTTGTTTTGTTTCTTTCAGGGTCCAGAACTTATAAAAAGAAGTGAAAAACTGCTGTCAGCCTAAAGAGCTCATTTAGCATACTGGAAGATACTGGCTGAATGCTATGTAGTTGCACAAATTAAATACTAAGCATACCTTTTCTAAATATTCATGAAGTATAAACAGGAGAATATGAGTTATTGTGGTGGAGAATACTGTGCTGTGGTTCTTTACCTACAAACCTAACAAAGTCAGTACAATTTTCACCAGCTATAGTTCTGCCAATGCCCAATTTTCCACCATCAACAAGGTAAAGGGGTGCCTCCAGTAAAACATCACTTTCTGAGAAAAATCTGACAAGCTATGAAACTCTAAATGCAGTTTGCCTTCAGATCTGAGCCTAACAAAAATTTACATAAGTGTATGAATTTTATTCAGATGTGGGAGAAATTTCTGTGATAACTTAATGTGTATCTCATATGCCCTTGATTCAAAACGATCATGAACATGTAAAATTTAAAAACCAAAGCAAATAACTTGAATACAAAAATAAGGCACAACACAAAAGGTAACTGGATGGAAAATGAGGTTTTAAATGCTACAGAATATTATTTTTCTTGTATGAAATAGTCGCAGAAAAAGAAAAAAGTAATCTAAACATTGGCTTCTTACGAAGAATAAAGAAAAACAAGATTGAAAAAAATCTGACCATAACAACTTTAAAAATATTTTTGAATCACCAAATATTTGTGGGCATTTTAATAGGGCTGTCTTTGAAATACAACACATTCATTCACTAACAAGGCCTATTGTAGGGAACTGTAAAATTGCTTTTAGGCACAGAAAGATTATCTTGGTCATCCCAAGCAGAGCAAGGAAGAAGATAGATGAGCAAAATGTCATTAAGATGAAATGTGACACTTTTGGTCAGCAGACAAACTTAAGAAAAAGCACCAGAAGGCTACTGAATTTAAAGTACATAATAAGAGATAATTTTTCAGAGTCAGATTGAAGAGGTTGACCAAATGAAGTCCTCTCATAATCCATCTTGCGTATATTGCTAGGCAACACTTTCATTAATGATATTGTGAAAGGAAAAACTATTCATTAAATTTGTGATAGACAGTGAGGTGGACAGTGTTGTAGATCTCATTGCAGCATTTCTGATGTCAAAATCATCTTGGTGTATTACAGAAATAGGCTGGAAAAGTGTTCTGTGAAAACAAATTAAACATTTGACATAGGTATAATTAAGCAACAGCAGTAGTACGGTACTGGAAAAATATTCATTACAGTGTTGAATGAATAACAATACAGTTACAACAAATCACAAACTGATCAAAAGTCACTAATATTTTGCTGCTGATTGAAGCCTAACATCATGCTTACATGCTGGTGGTACAAACACGATATTAATTGATAAAACAGAAGAATGAGATAGATTAAATGTGCATTACGGTTTTGTTTTTCTCACCTTTCATCAGGACTTTGCTGAAGTATATGAACAAATCTGGGGTCTCAGTTGCAGACAGAATTTCACTGAAAAGAAAGCAACAATTAACAGTCAAAGTTCCATACAAAAAAAAAAAAAAAAAAAAAAAGGACAACAAGACTAGATTGGGGTTGTGTAGTTTAGTGAGAAAGGTTTTAAGAACAGCCTTCACCTGTCGAAAAAGGCAGGTTGCAGGACAAAGATAGCCAGTCAGCACCTAGCAGGAAAAGCAAAGCAGTGGAATCAATGGTCTGGGAACAGTAGAGAGCTTCAAAAGAGAGCACACACTACCCAAGTGCCAGTGATGTTTCCAGACAGAAAAATAAACAAAGAGATCATCTAAGGCTTCTCTCAGCACAGTTTTCTCAGGATTTAATGCTCTGATGCACATCACTCTTCTGGAATCTGGTGGTTGGGTTTTGGTGGTGCTTTTGAAAAAAAAAAATTATCTTTCTTCCTCAAAGTCCAGTGATGACTTGGAGTTTTTCTCACTGAGTTGTTTAGTAGCAGCAAAATCATATAGTATTTTTTACTCTAGTGTCTTCTTCATTATGTCTTAGGACTTGAATTATTTTTTTTTCATCTTTGAATTTTTCATTACTGCTATCTTGAGTATGGAATAACATTTTGGAATAAAATCTTCCTTTGTTCTTTTCAGCATTTGTCAGAAGCAGTTCATTTAAGCAACCACAATATTCACACAACTCTCACCACTGTAACAGAGCAGCTTTATTTCATTAGTGCTTTAAATCCAGCAACCTAAATTTGTATTTGTGCTAGGCTCCATTGTTAGTTTTGCAGTACCATTTAGCCCCAACTCAGCAAGACAAGTGAACTCAATGGTATCCAACTATTTAACATCAGATGATGGCAAAAAATGGCTCAGTTTAGGAACACAGGATTGGACAATCTGCTTTGCAAGCACTTTTCCGCATGGTCAGTGCACTGGCACTATCTTCAGTTTTTCAAATCTCAGACTAAAGAATTATGACTATACCATGCTCCATTACTTTCACACTGCACATTCATACAACCACAAGCATTTACCAAGTAGAGCACAACAGAAATAGGCTAGCTACACACACACACACACAAACCTTAAATACTTTTTTTCTGGTTAAAACAATGAGAAGATGCAGCAAGGCAGCAGACAGCCCTGCAGCACTTGCAGTTTTCTGAGTGCAGGCTAGATTTTCACCCTGCTCATAAGTTTGAGCTATCTGCATATTGTTCTGTGTTTCAGTTCTGACTTGCTCCTCAGAGTAATTTAGGCAGAACAAAGCAAGAAATACAGTCCACATGGGTCTGTTCCCATACTTCAGCATAATTTCTAGTGTCTCCGTATGGCCAGCTGATGCCAAAACATACCTGTCTACAGCTGAACAAAAAATGACAGTGCTTAATTTGGTTCAAGCTGACAACATCTTCTTGGTTTTGGACAAGAACAAGACATGACCATAGACTAACTACTTAAACCACTGAAATTTGACCCTACAAGCCCAGTCTATGATGTTTTATGGTGAATTCCCTACCTCCTAAACATGTGGCTAATCAATATTTGAATGGTTCACATGTGGAATTTCAGTGACATTTGCATGCATAACTCTGTTGTTTCAGTGAACTGACACTGGCACACCCAAGGCAACTGTTACAAATGTCATGCATCTTGCTTGACTACTGAATTGTTTTTATTTCCCCCCTCTGTGCTCCCATGCCCTCTCCCATTTCCTCTGTAAGATTGTAATAGATTGCATATTAAAATAAGCACCTGCCCCAAGCACAATAGTTTAATTAGCAATGACTTCTCATTTTTGAGTTACCATCCAAGTAACATCACCTCACAGTGAGTACAGCTTTTCACACTTGATGTATTTCACATGAATTCTAGATATCATTTTCTGTCCACTAATTCCCTCCCACTCAGCACATAGATCTGTTATCTGCAGAAACCAAACACAGCTGGTACAAAACACAAACATCACATTAAAAAGAAGGTACTACAGGAGGACACTTAATTGTGCACATTTTATTTACATCTCTACCGTTTGAACTTTACCATTCAGCATGATTGAACCACACAAGATCTGATAGAGGAATGTACACTGTGCAACTGTCAGACTATCCAAAAACTGCATCTGCAGAAGGATGCCAACCCCATCTTATAAGAGTTGTGATGTCAGCCTCTCACTAAACACTTCTCCTTTCCTTCACCAAATAGAACACACAGGAAGTAACATGGAATAATCTGTCTCAGTGAAAAAAGACACGGGATGCCTTCTAGCACCCAGTCAAGCAAATGCCACAATACTCTGTGAGAATTCTTTTCAGCTTAAAATACATGTCAGAGATACTTTTGCTCACACATTTAAGAACTGAGTAGCCATGAAGATGGTAGACTTCAATTTATATTCTTCAAACTTGAGTCAAAGATTATATGAGTTAGGTACCTACCAATTGGAAGCCACTGGGCTTTCAGGTCTCTCTTGTGTAGATATTTTTGTAAGCTATGTGAAATGCCTAACAGCAATCTCAGATACATAAATACCGTTTGCCAATTAACTCTACAGAAAAGCTTCCTCCTAATAAAATTTATCATTTTTTCTAATAGAAGGAAAGTCTCATACTTTCTTATTTTTGGCATGATTAGCACACTGATTATTGCAACATTTTCCCCGTATACCAGACTCTTGGTAATGTTTTGGAAATGAGAAGATTTTAAAGCCTTGTGCTTTTCAGCACGGGATTTTTCCCAATCTGAAGTTTCAAGTTAGATTCAGACTGTCTTTTTGATGATTCAGTCCATCTTCTTAGGTGGTCCCCAACTTGTATTCCAGAGCCATAGTGGAGTGTGTACAGTTTCAGTTGCATAATTGTCAAAAGAAGCACTTTGCACACCCTTGTGCCCTAAGTGCTCCTCAGTGATGGCACATTCAAGAAAACACAGACTTTCCTTTGCCAAAGGCAGTAGGTGGTAGTTGCAATATGCCAAATCACATCAAACAGTAGTCTCTGTTTTTTTTAAAGTTCGATTTTGAAGGTGCTGGCATATCACACGCTTCTCTTTAAGGTATCTGAGAGAGAGAAAGAGAGGGAAAGGAAGAGAGAGAGAGAGAGAAAGAGAAACAATGTGTTTAATCACAGAATCCTTTAGAAAACATTTTTAACCTGAATTTTAACATTCTAGTTGAATGGGTAAAAAAAGTTGCAGTGAAAGCCATTCTGACAGACAAATGGCAATAGCCTGTATTTTTTTTTCCTTTCCATTCCTGGCTATTTTTATTCAAAATGATTTGATGGGCATTAGTTAGCAGATCCACAGCCAGTTTAAATTCACAATGGTTTTGACATCATAGTTTCAGAGCCACTAGTGTGGCTCTAATCTCCAGCTGTTGTGAATACTGAGCTACCATCAAAACCACTCACGCCATTTTTCAGAAATTAAGTTCTAAAGGATATTCTTTTGCATCTGGAGTTCTGCATCTAAATTGAATGCAGTGACACTTCAGTAGTACCACAATATTTACTGCATTTATACATTCCAGGGAAATACACAGCAGCAAGTGGAAACTGAAGCACCAGTCTAAGGCTCAGAAGACATCCAAAGCACAACAGAAGTGACCCTGGGGCTCCCAATTTTTTGGAAAAACTCCAACCTTGTATAAGTGGTCTGGAATTTACTCTGGTATCTTCCACAGCAACAGTTCATTTAGGGTTGCAGGATACAGAAACAATTGTGATTCCCACAAAGTTCAGCGTAAGCAGTAACTGCACCCTGATACATAAATGCATAAGTCTATTGAGCCAAACTATAACCGTAAGAATTCTAATGGACTGAAAGTGATCCCCCTAATTTCACTTTTATTTACTTTGCAATTGTCTGTTGAATCTCCTGTTCTTCTTCTTTGTTTATTCTGTGCAGAATTGATTCCAAAAAGGGGAGATGAAATTGAATATATTGAGCAACCTATGAAGAAAATGAAGAAAAATGCTCATTAGTGACTACGTTAACTGGGAAAAATACTGTGAACTGTTAGAATGATGATATACATACATCGCTGCTGACCTCTTCCACATCCCTGTCCATGAGAAAAAACTTGGCAACCTTCTCTGATGGCCCCTGCAGGAGTCTGTGCAGCAAGGGAATGTCTCCACTTCTCAGCTGCTTCTTTTCTGAGATTTAAAAGCAATGCGCTGATATATGAAATATACAATAGTTCTTCTAAGTACTAGATGCATTTCAAAGTCTTGTTTCTTGGCAAAGTTTATATCTTTGCCTGATGTGCAATTATTATGGATATAACAAGTCTCTAATGCATATTTCTCAGGAAGATTTGAGCACTGATTAAGATTGGAGCACTGGAACAGGCTGCCCAGGGAGGTTGTGGAGACTCCTTCTCTGGAGATATTCAAGACCCGCCTGGACGCCTACCTGTGTGAGCTGGTGTAGGGATCCTGCTTTGGCAGGGGGGTTGGACTTGATGATCTCTGGAGGTCCCTTCCAACCCCTACGATTCTATGATTCTGTGATTTGGCACCTACATTTATACTACCATATGCCAGTGTCTTTCAAAATGCAACACAAAGGAGTTGCAGTTTAGGTAATCGAGTATGTGTTTAAGAGATAGTTCTAGGCCTGACAATGGAGCTGTAACTCACTGAAACAAAATTCACTTTATAATTTTCAAACATGCTTTCAAACTCACATTTTGATATTTAAAGTACATTTCCCTCAGTTCTCCCATCCCCTCAAGTATTATTTTTAACAACAAAAAAAAGTATTTTCAAAAAGAAATAGTTGTAATGTGAAAGTGGTCATTTTCTATTAAAATTGGATACTTTTAACTAGACATCTGGGGGCTCCAAGACTGTCTCAAAATTGTGAAGTCCAAATGAAGTGTGTTTAGTCTGGTTTTCACCAGGTTAGCATTTCAAAGCCAAGCAGGGTATCTTCTAGCACTCCCTAAAACCCTTATATCCCTCCCTATAAACCCTAATTTTCCAATTAAAATATTCCATAACTGCCAGGTGGAAACTGGCATCCCAAGACTGCTATGTGGTCATCTAGAACAGAAGTTACAGCAGAAGAGTATCTCAAGTAGATGATAATTACAGGAAAAGCTGAGGCTTGTTTAATGAAAGCAGCCATACTCACAGCACTCAAAGCACCCAGAACACAATTATTCAGGTTTTCCTCCCCATCAGAGATGCCCATGATGAATCCTGTCACTCCAAGGTAAGCAGTCCCCCCATGTACAATAGAAGATAAATAGAAATGAAATGACCCCACAGCAATATCTGGCTTACCTCCAGACACATGGATAATATAAAGTGCAAATTCATGGGGACTGTTTTCTATCTGTAAACACAAAACCAAAACACTATTCAGACTGACTTGTTTCCTGAGCATTTCATCAGCAGCAGATATGCTACATGCTTCTCAACTCAATGTTAAATCAAAACCCACGAAGGAGGACTTTGTTAGAAGACACTTTTTGTTTGGATAAGATTCAAAGCTGCACTGCCATTACATTTGTCCCTCTACTCCACTGCCTTATGATTGCCAATACTATCTAAAGGAGCAACACACACCATCTTAGACAAAAAGTGATCTTTCCAGAGTTTCCTTTCAGGGTCCATAACTATTTCATACAGCTTTCTTTTCAGATGATAATCAGATTTTCCAAGAATACTATCACTAACACAGCAACCTGCAATCTCTTCCACTTACCTGCACCACCAGGTTCAGAAAAAAGGAGTCTGTTTCAAAAATTATTTTTCAGTGTATGCTGTACAACTGTATAGAAATCAAACCGCACAGAACAGAGCACAGAGTGACGTTTTTGAATTTGGCTTCCTGGATCTGTCTGTACGCCTGAATCAATACAGTGTGCATACCAGGCACTTATGCTAAACAACGGTTCCTTTTTCTTTCAGAAAAATACAATTACTAGAGCTTGTCACTAGGGGGAAGCACAGTCAAACATCCTTTTTCTGCACCGAATAACGTTGAAAGTGCAGTTTCCCCTCCAGTGCACGAAGGCATAAAGAAGCCATTCACTACTTCTTACTTCACTGCAAATTACATATCTTTTCTAGGTATATCTAGTCATTAAGCATTTGTAAAGTAACAACGACACTCCCCTTACCTATGGCTTACTTTCATGTATAGATGCTCTATTTCATGTATTATGATTCTAGTCATTTCCTGCTTTTCACACAGGACTGGTGGGACACTGATCAAGTTAGCACTTCTAAAACGTAGCTGCACTGGCTCTGTAAGCACGCAGTTACCTTGAACTTTCGAAGCAATTGTTCTATTACTTCTCTTGTTCTCATACGGCTATTTATTCTTATCTTGGTTTCTGATCCAGAAGCTGGAGTGAAAACTGATGTCTAAGAAACAAAAACAGCAACAAAACGCTGTGAATATGAGGACTTCTGCACTCAACAGTTGAGACTCAAAAGAATCTAAATCGGTGCAGCTCTGGGATGAAGCAAACTGTCAAGTACATTGTCATTGTTGCTGTGAAGGAACATGTTGTGCTCAGGAGAAGGGAATGCATCCCCCCAGAAAGGAAGGACCACTGTGGACTCTTTGTAGCCCTGACAAAACCACACTGTTGCTGTGCACTTGAAGCCTGCTTCCCTGGGGCTAGATGCCAAAGCCCAAGGACACAGGAATGGCCATACGGGGGGACCAAGTGGGTAATGCCCCCCCTGGCTAAAGTGATGCAGGGTAGGTCCAGAAGCTCATGAGAATTTTATTCTGCTCCAGTACCCAAACCTCAGGTGAAGAAAAACTGCCTACACCAGTACCTCATAGTTGTAGTAGTGACCATTAATAGAAAATCTGTGAGTTTCCACTTCTGTTCTTGCAATCATGGGGAACTTAGTCCTCTTCCTTACAGCTGCAGCACTGTTGACTGCCCTGGGCAGAGTAGCAGAGTCATGTTCCTGCTCGCTCTTAGACTTCAGAGTGTTGCTTTCGTAATATGAATAACCTAGACAGAATGAAACTACATCAGCATATTGTACAGCTGCACCTTGCTCCTTGCCAATACCAACACAGAGAGAAGGTTCGTGGTAGAGGGGTTTATTTTATTTTACATTTCTGGGAGGGAGTTGGGCATGGGCACACAATGAAGAGCACTGCTTGCAGTGGCCACAAGCAACAATTGCCACCTTTTCTACTTCTTGGGAATATTCTTTAGGTAAAAATACAGCCTATTAGTACATATAATTTGAAAAGTTATCAGTGCAGCCATGTTTTCACCAACCAGTCATATGTCACTATTTCAGCAACATATAAGAGATGGTGAACAGACAGAAAAATTACCCTTTACTGAGATCTAACATGCAAAATTATTTTTGCAGTCACAGAACAAAGGTCTTAGTGAACACAAGAGCACAGACACTAACTTTTCTCAGAGTTCAGCTTCTCTTCAGTAGATTTCAGTGTCTCCCCACTAATATGATGCAGATCATCAAATTCTCCCCATCGTGTCATTCCCCTGAAATAACAAACCTACATTAACTTAGTGAATTCAATTCATCCTGTATCCAGCCTTCAGATAACACATTCCTATCCCTGTTCAAAACTTTACGGAACACAATTACAGCCTTCAAAGTGGCATACAAAGTGAGTCACTTTAGTTCATATCATAATCAAATTTCTGTTTATTAAAAAAAATGGTGCAATTAGGGATCCCAAACGTAACAAAATCTTATTTAGAGCCTGTTGAAAGTTGAACATGACAGTCCTTAAGTTATTTGCAATAATTCTCTGCATGTTTCATAGCAATGTTGTAGATCGACCACAGGTAGATGACATGCAGACACACGGGAAAAAAAAAAACTTGAACATTTAAATAGTCACAGGGCATGTCATTTCTGGAGTATAAAATATATAGAGCTTTCTAAACCATTTCTGTAGGACAGCAGGGATTTCAAGCCATCTCTTGAAAAGAATGCTTGTTTTGAAGACTGACTTTTTCTATCATTATTTCCATAATTCATTGAATAAAGCCTAGCAAAAAAGTATTTGGCTATTTACTGCTCTGACCAAGAATAATCCAGTTTGTAGGAAAATAGTTAAAAAAAAAAAAAGTATTTCCTATAACTAGTCAAAACAACTAACTCCAATGAGCATGCCAAACAACTATCTCAGTTTTGTTTCATGCATTTAAAAAGTTCAATTAAGATCAAACAATCAAGCTGTTCTGCATACCTTAAAGCATGTCAGGGCAGTTTCACATTTCTGTGATCATGAATTAATATTTAAGATTCGCATCTGCTACCAGTCATACACTCTTGAAAGAATAAAAGGCAAAGAGAAATTTAACTGCTTGACTGGACTGTATCATACAGGACAAATGTAATCGGTATTAAGAGACCTAAAGGTAAACAAAGAGAACCAGATTTGCCTCAGACTCAAGTTCATTGCTGGTTACTCCCTGCGAGGTTTCCCGCTAATTTCCAGAGCAAGAAGATGGCTGTCCCTGGTTTTACTGAAGCTAAGCAGCTGCAATTATGATAGAATTAAATCCACAGTTCTAAAATACACCATGTGCAATCTAAGACAAAAAATTAGTAAGAAAAGGAGCTCTTAAGTACAGAATTTACCAGGGAATCATTCAGGATAAATATTGGCTCAGCCTCCATATTGCACATTACTCAGCTTCTGCTTGTCAGATGTAATTCCAAATTCACCAATCAAGGCTTGGGAAACAGCATTAAAAACAGGAAAAGGAAATATTCTAAGCACTTACACCATTTATTTATTTAAAGATCTGGGAAATCTAGCAGGATTCAGATCAACATAGAACACTCATAGGCAGCTGTCTGAAGGAACAGCTCATCTGTTTACATATCTAATGGTTTTTAACATCAGATTTTGCATGGACTAAATATTCATTTCCTGGCTTCAACTTTGCCCTGAGAAGCAACGGTGTCATGCCTGAAACATGGAGAAAGTAACCTAGCACAGATAATAATTTAGTACTAATCTACCAGCTTTCTGCTTCATGGTATAGAATGTGTACCATAAGGCATTTTTTTTTCAGGTGCTGCATGTTACTGGATGTACAGATTCTTATTTTTAAAAACATTTTTTGCATACATAAATTTCCCAGTGCTTGCATGTGAACAATCAGTACAGACAAGAGCAGCTTCCTCCTTCACCTTCTTCACAATTCTCAAGCAGAAAGCCAGAGTAAGATGCATCTTTCTGCCCAACAGAGGTGAAAGGCCAGTTCATTTACACCTGGTGAAGAGCACTGCTGCACAACCTGATGTTGCAGCATTTGGAAAATCTAGGATATACAACTATATTCCAGATAAGCCACAGCCTTCGAAGCTACCTTCATGAGCTGCCTTGAAACATCAGCCATCCCCCCTTCTTAATACGTTACCTTTTACTGGGGAACAAGCCCACATTCTCTGTTGACTTCAACGTTACAAAAGAGGGTATCTGCTTCTCATCCTGAATTTTTAAGCGGATAGGATGTCGAACTCCCCAAAATATTGATAAGATTCCTTCAATAAATGGTTTACTTCCTTCTCGCTGTTGGGGGGAAAAAAGAATAAAAAAGGAGCACTGCATCATAGTACAGCCATAGAAATTCCCTTCAATTGAACAGGAATACACTGAAATCACCCATGCTGACACAGACCTGGAAACAGGTCACACAGAGAGGTTGTGAAATCTCTGCCCTTAGAGATTTCCCAAACTCAGCTCACTAAAGGCAGAGATGACCTGACCTCGTGTCAGCATTACCCTGAACAGGAGGCTGGATTAGATAACTCTTCCAGAGGCTCTTTCCAATCAACGTTTCCACAATCATAGGCAATTAGAAATCAAATTTTATTTGTTCTGCTTGGATGAGTAGTTCTTTTGGAAGAAAGGGAGAGAATAATTGCTGTCAAAAGAGGAAGACAACATTAATGAAGTCACCATCACTGAGGTAGGGCAATGCAACAGTGTTATTGATGTCCATCTTGCTGACAACAAATTTGGTCAGTGGGTCTCTGAGTAGAATGAACTGTGACAGATAGCTGAATATTTTCAATTTTCAGACAATATTTGCCTAGAGTTTTTCCTAAGAGTCCTTCTGGTTCTAATGCAGGTAAAACAGAAACATCTCGTGATGCTAAGGATATTCAGATAACTAAGCCAGGAACTGTGGTATCAGAGGCACGACTCATGCTTTCATCAGTCCTTCAGCTACACAGACTCTTCTGGTCTCCACAGAAGGGACATTCCTGGGGCTATGGTTGCATTCTCTGTGCTGAAGGTTCACATTTGAGGAGGGACTGATAATCTGCAAATCAACTCAAGTGATGGCAGTCCTGCCATTACAAACTGCCTGTTCCAGCTGAAGGGGTAGGGGAGGAGCTGCATGTTGCAGAAAGCTTTGCAGTTCAGCTCCCTACCAGATAATGAACTTGAGAGGTTGACCCTAAGAATGATTTTCTGTGATTGGGATTGTAAGGAAATCTCACCCAATGATCTCAGATTCCCACTTGTCTGAACTTACCATTTTCACCTCTCTTCTCACATACTCTTGACAATAGCATTTGCAGGGGTGTTTTGATTATAGTGATATATTTAATCTGACATAAGGCGCAATGTGCATCCTACATTGTTCAGTCTAACTCTGTTAAGCACCGGCACCCATCAGTACTTTTCCAACTACTACTTTATACTTTTTGTATCATTTTCACATAGATCCTTACCTGATCATATGACAATTGCAGATTTTCTTGATCAGAATAGTAAGAGTTATAGACCTTCAGAAGAGAATGAAGCTGCTCTCTAGGATGAAAGACCACAATAAAATTAATCATTTTTAAACATCTCTACTACTGTAAAATGCAGGGCTTATGTGGCAGAGTTATGTGTTTTAAGGGCTTATGTGGCAGAGAGTTATGTGGCTTTTTTTTTTTTTTTTTTTAAATCTCTGTTACACACTGAATATTTGTATAGGTTTGTTAATAATTAGTAAGTCTTCCAGGAATAAAATTTTGTCAGGCTACTGGGTTGCCCATAAGTTACTTTTTTAAAGACCTGACACACAGAGAAAATGAATTAGTTGGTCTTAAGTGATATTAATAGCACTGCCCTAGAATAATTGGTACTTTGGACTTCTGCTAGAGCGAGGAGGAAGCAAACAGTAACAATGCTCCCATGCAAAATGTTGCAAAAGGTTTTAGTTAGGTTACAATTTGTTTTCTCCACATGACAGTTTTCAATGCATTTTTGTTTTTACATTTATTCTTCAAAGTGACTACAATGTGCCTAGACAAAATACTTCAGTTTCCTTCTGCTTGCAACATTATAGCTTTAAATCTTTACTAAGAGGAGAAAGGATGGATATGAAGAGAACACCTGTTTACAAGCCAGAGTTATAACCAAGCCCATTGTATCAGATTTCAAACAGAAAGCTGCTCTACGGTTTAAAAAAGCACAGCATAACCTTCTACTGTGAAAATGTTTCACAGAGCAAACCCCAAGCAGTCTGTGAGCGCACACACTGCGCTTCTCCAACATCCCAGCTAGATCTATCACACATCTAACAGCTGTAGTGCTACCAAAACCCACAGTGCTGACACTGCAGCTCACATGGACCTTGCAGATAGGGAAGAAGCAATAAATACTGTGCTGTATTTTTTTTTAGTATTGTTTTTAAAGAACAACACACACCACATTGACAGTGCCCAAAGGAGAGCAGAGGAAGCGAGAAGTGCTATGAGCCATGAAGAAAAAAAAGCAAGTTGCAGCTCAAGCTTGAAAAGGCTGAACAGAAAACCAGATTATGAGTATTTTCAGTATCAAGAAACATTCTTCCCAGATCAGTTAAACAACAAAGGTTATTTTAACTACAATTCAAGAAGGTAATTTCTACCTGCATGGATAAAAACTGGTCAGAGAGGCATGAGTTCTGCCCCACCGATGATAAGAATTAACTGAGATGACTAACAATCAAGATTGTCTCATGGTCTGACGTGGTGGTGAGTGAAAACACCAAGCTTACTTCCAAATAGCATCTATTTTTCCATACTGTCTAGTATAAAATATTATAACAGAAATGCTAAAACAAACAGCAAATGAAAGCTTATCTCACAGCAAAGTTACACAGAGACTTAAAGTCATTCAAGACCCAAATACTATCAGAAGTACTACTACAGCTTCTCCACCAAATTCAAGCATAAATAGAAAAACTATGAAAACCGACTTACAGCAGCATCACTGAATCAAATCACACACAGCAACAATGCTCAATGGAAATTAAGTTTTAGATACTGCAAAAGTCAGAATTCACCAAGAAAATTCCAGGTGTAGCAGCATTCTGAATGAAACCATATGCAAAGTATTAAACACTTCTATAAGACATACATTTAGAGAGGGAATTAACAACATAATATTAGGGAATAGGAAACATTGGATGAAGCATTTTTGGAGAATTTTTCATGTTTGTTTTCCTGTATCAGCCACAATACACCCACACCCTAGAATGTGCAAGGGCACTATCACTGGTGACAGTGGCACCTTTATCAGACATGATGAGCTGAAGAGCGACACCCCCTATAAGTATGACCAGCCCACCAGCCACTGCAAAGCAGTTACAAAGGAGATTTTCAGGGATGAAATGAACATTATTTCATAGTATCTCTCTGCTGTCCAGTCTCCATGACTGCTCTAAGCAGATACAGTCTTGTGCCTGCCGCTTCTTTCCATTTCTATGCATCCAGAGCATTTGGGTAAAGGCATTTCTGAATGACACTAACTGAACTGGGTAGTGCCCTGCTGTTTGGTGATCTTTGTCCCTCTCTGTGAGAGGGAGCAAGAGGGGCAAAGAGAAGCAAGGCTTTTACTCAATATCTAACACTAGGGCAAGGTCTGCACTACTGAGCTCAAGCTGCATTCCCCTCTAAGGCTCTGGATGTAAATTATTTACTTCATTAACTTGTTACTGTTCCCAAAATATATTGAGTGGCTTTATCAAGCCTGTTGGGCTCCAAAACCACACTTTCAGCATCCACCTTAAGTCACTTTGATCTTAAATCCTAGAAATATAGGTGGCGAAAGCCCTTTTTCCCTCCACTGTGTTGGAATAACTGTGTTCTGAGTCTTCTGAGCTATGAGGGATTATACTGAGGTCATTCCACCAAAAGTGAGAGTAATAACAGACTTAGATATGAATCAGGCACATGAAAAACTCTCATCACACTGGCTAAAGGGAAGCAAGATTAAGCATGTCTTGGCCTAAGACGGGCAGAATCCAGATGCAACATGACATTAAGGTGCAAGTAAGAGATCCACATTTTTGATTGACATATGTTGTGATAGACCTGTTGATATTGCTTTTAAGATACTGAATACTTAAATCTTCACTTCACAAGATAATATTTCAAGTAATCATTCCACTGAGCTATTACTTTGTGGGCTTTTGGAAGGTGGAAAGCTATGGAGGTCAGTTCCCTGAGAACAAATTAAGAATACTTAAGGACTTGTGTCCTTCTGTGAGGCCTGTCTTTTAGGCCATGTTGGTTGCAAAGGCAATTGAAATCACAGGCTAAAAACAAAGTGATTTAGTAAGAATTGTAAAATGATAGAATTTTATGAGTTGGAAGGGTTCTTTAAAGTTCACCTGGTCCAACTTCCCTGCAGT
Source organism: Perdix hodgsoniae (assembly GCA_035772895.1). Lineage (NCBI taxonomy): Eukaryota > Metazoa > Chordata > Aves > Galliformes > Phasianidae > Perdix > Perdix hodgsoniae. Next base: position 47,963,362 of record JAPSGF010000002.1, read on the forward strand.
GAACAGAAACATCTATAGACCACCAGGTAGCTCAGAGCCCTGTCCAGCCTGACCTTGAATGTATCCAGGGATGGGGCACCCACCACATCTCTGGGCAACCTGTTCCAGTGCCTCGCCACCCTGATTATAAAAAACTTTCTTACAGCTCTTTAAACCTCCCCTCTCTTAATTTGAAAGCATTTCCTCTTGTCCTATCACAACAGACCCTGCTAAAGAGTCTGTCTCCTTCCATCTTATCGACATGGTTTAGATAATGAATGGCTGCTCTCAGTTCCTCCTAGAGTCTTCTCTTCTCCAGGCTGAACAGGCCCAGCTCTCAGCCTGCCCCGGCAGGGAAGGCATTCCATCTCTTGGATCATTTTTGTGCCCTCCTCTGTACCCAATCTAAGAGGTCTATGTTTCTCCTGTACTGAGGACTCCAAATATGGACACAGGTGAGGTCTCATCAGTGCAGAGTAGGGGGGAGGATTGCTTCCCTTCACCTGCTGGCCATGCTTCTTTAAATGCAGTCCCACATACGTATGCTTTCTGTGCTGTGAGGGCACATTGCTCGCTCACATCCAGCTTACCAAACATCCCTATCCCCAAGTCCTTTTTGTCAGGGCTATACTCTATCCTTACATCCCAGAATTTGTTCTGATAGACAGGGTAACTGCAACCCAAACGTCTGTGAGATGGACTCTGTTCAACCTTTCGTAGAGCATGCTCTGAAGATTTTTCTTCTGGAAAAGGCAAGAAACTAAGTAAATTTGCCATTAATTTCCACAGAAGTTTGCATAAATAAATCTTTCAGGCTTCAGTCTTATATTAGTGCAACAAACAGCAATGAACCATGCAAGTTATTAGAAAAGCCCTAAGAGAGAGACAAAACAATAGCTGATGTGGACTTTGTTCTTGTGTAGTAGAGAAACATAAGAAAGTTGTACTCCTTTTTTGGACTAAAACAAGTAAATACATGCACTAGGCTACTAGCTCCAGATTGAGTCATCGTAACACATCTTGGCTGAAAGGGCTCCGAGACTGCCCTAACAAAGAGGCAGATAGAATCATAGAATTGCTCAGGCTGGAAAAGACCTTAAAGATCATCAAGTCCAACCCCAACCTAACCATACTACCCTAACTCTAACAATCCTCCGCTAAATCATGTCCCTGAGCACCACATCCAAATGGTTTTTAAACACATCTAGGGATGGTGAATCAACCACCTCTCTGGGGAACCTATTGCAGCACTTAACTACCCTGCCTGTAAAGAAGTTTTTCCTGGTATCCAACATAAAACTCTCCTGAAGCAACTTGAGGCCATTTCCCCTCACCCTGTCACCAGTGAGATCAACCCTGCTCTCATATTAAGCACCTTTCAGATATTTAAAGAGAACAATGAGGTCTCCCCTCAGTCTCCTCTTCCCCAGACTAAACAGCCCCAATTCCTTCAGTCTCTCCTCATAGGGCTTATTCTCCAAGCCTTGTTGCCATTGAACCTGCTCCAGCACCTCAATGTCCTTTCTTCACTGAGTTGCCCAAACTGAACACAGTACTCAAGGTGGGGCCTCACCAATGCTGAGTACAGGGGTAGGATTACTTCCCTACTCCTGCTCACCACACCATTCCTGATACAAGCCAGGATGCCATTGGCCTTCTTGGCCACCTTGGAAAACTGCTGGCTCACACTCAGCCAACTGTCTAACAGTATAACAAGGCCTGTTCCATCAGGCAGCTTTCTAGCCAGTCTCCAGAGTCTCCAGGCAGTTCTGCTGCCAGTAAAGCCAGTAACTCCATGGCGTTGCCACAGTGTCCCTTATAGTGTGCCTTTGTGACAACAGTCCAACACAGCAACTAATGAAAGCCAGCACTAAGTAACTGGAAGAACTATGTAGTGAAAAATCAAGAAGAGATTAACATATAGTGCACTTTCACTAGTTTCTTCAGTAATGAAGGCAGGATAGAAGGGAGCAGTTAGTCAAGTGCCCTCATGGTAAACCACAAAGAGCACACTGTATGTTCACTAATCCTGTACAGTTTGCTTGTATCCTCCTCTCACCTGAGACCTATACATTTATCCATAGATTTTTATAGCAGTTATGCCTAAAGACATTATGATTTTTTTTCAGTTAGGTAAATACAAATTCCATTCTGCAGTTCTCAAGAATCAGACTTGCCACATCAGCAAGATTTGCATGGTATGACTGGAAGAAGAGCTGCATAACTGCCAATTCAAGGTGCAGGAGGAGGATAATAGCCTGCAAATTCCGTTGGAAGCAAGTCTGAGTGCACATTAAATCTACTAGTGAATCCTGAAGCACTCTCTCTCCACAGCCCAAGGCAAGGACACTTGAACAGTAGTTGCAAACATGACTAACACAGAAGGGTATTGACCTGGTTCACCTGGAACGTTTCACAGAATCACAGAATCATAGGGGCTGGAAGGGCCCTTTGGAGTCCAACCCCCTGCTAAAGCAAGAACCCTAGAGAAGGTTGCACACAAAAATGTCCAGGCAGGTTTTGAATACCTCCAGAGAAGGAAACTCCACAGCCTCTCTGAGTAGCCTTTTCCAGTGCTCAATCACCCTCACAGGAAAAGTTCTTCCTCATGTTTGTATAGAACTTCCTGTGTACCAGTTTGTGTCCATTGCTCCTTGTCCTGTCGCTGGCCATCAGCAAAAAGAGCCTAGCCTCATTCATTTGACGCTCACCCATTAGAAATTTATAAGCATTCAAAAGATCCCCTCTCAGTCTTCTCTTCCCAAGACTGAACAGTCCTATTTCCAATTTCCAAATGTTTTTGCGTACCAACTACATGAAAATTAATACAGACTAATTACCTCTGACACAAAACCATTATTTATTAAAAGTAGTAGCAGCCTAAAGAGAGCAGCTGTTTAGAAAAAAAGGGAGGGACGCATTTACTGCCTCCACACTTTGGACAGAGCTCTAATGATCTTCCTTAAAAAGGGAGAAATCAACACCACTGTTCATAACCCACATTAAGGTTCAGATGTTAATACTTAGAGCAGCATCAGAAATTATACCACAAATTCCATCCTTGGGAATTTAGGGGGATTTAGCTAGCTTTCTTCTTTGAAAGGAATGTCAGAAGGGATGGAAATGATGTGCATAAGCTGTCATATATTCCAGTTCTTATGCTCTTGACAACATGGGGAAATGCCATCCCCAAAGAAGTGATGGAACCATGCACTGGGGGACTCAGGGTTTATGGCAACATTAGGAAAATTACTAACAAACATTCCACTGTAGAAAATCATCTCATGTAAAATAGTTCATGTGCAGTTCCAAACCTTTTCTAAGTTAGAGAACTTCTACTCACAACAGAACGAAGCTGACAGCCTAATACATCTTGTTCTGCACAGAAACTTCATCATCTGGAGCTAGAAACCAAATTACATGTTTCAAACACATGGAAATAATGTTAAAAACTGGAATCCACACTCCATTTCAACATTTTTTTTCAGGACAGAAGGGTCTTCTTCCCTAATTTTAAATGTTATTTCAGTAACCTGTAAAAGTGCTGTTCTAACTAATACACAAAATCCACAGACCAAAAGGTTTTGTGCTTCAATTTCTGAAATCCAAATAAAAGACCTCTTTGTTCTATCAATGCTTCATAGAAAGCAAGCTGTAGGAACTGCTGTTGCTACAGGACTCCATTAGTGCATAAGTACAGAGGAATGAGTAAAGCAAAGTTATTGTATTTTTAAATTCCGTTTTAAAAATTTACCTGGTTATAAACTTCTCCTCATTAATGGCAACAGAAGGAAGATGATGTGCTTTCATAGTCACTTTCTTCATTTATTCAGAAGAGATGAAACTAAACAAAAGGAAAAAAAATATTTTCACTAATCCTAAGAAAACTCTGAATGATAAGCACAGCAACAAAGCAAAGCAAAAGCAAGTCAGACACTGAAGAGAAAGCCTAAATAAATCATACTTCAGCTACTTTGCGCATAGCCTTAATACCCAAGTATTTTCCACTCCTAGGAAAAAAAAAGCCATAGGTCATTCCCTCCAGGTATATCACAGCACTTTAAATCGTAGGTACAACATATGGCATTACTTTTTCCAGTAGTTTTAGGAAGTCTCCAGAACTCCATGACTATTACTCAGTAGACTGAAACCCATTTACTGCTAAGGATTCATTTGCTAATTATGGATAGAGCATTGCCCAAGGTCACAAAAAAAAAAAAAGTGACTCAGCAAATCACCCTTAATAGGTTTGTGAGACCAGACAAGAGAAAAAGTGTTGATCACAGGCAGAATCCCACAGCATACAAAAAAAAAAAAAAGCCAACCAGCTGAAGTATGAAGTATTAAAGCAAGAACAAGGCTATAATTAAAGTGATGTAGCAATACAATTTACAGATCTCCACATACTGATTTCAGCACACTGTGCAGGCAAAAAGCCAGACTCATGATACTCCAACAATGCATTCTTCAATAACATAATTATGGTGTCTTGGCTGCTTTTTTTCCACCTTCAGGTATTAGAATAAAAGGTAAACCGAGGAAAGTAACAAAAAAGACTCAAAATCAGGATTGACAACTGATAATACACCAGGGGAAAAAAAAATACTCTTAATCTCAGCCCAAGTAGTAGTAAAAAGGGGAAAAAAAGGAATCACAATGCAAGAAGTACAATCTCCATAGACTGCATAATTTTTAATTTCTCTCTAACTGAAGCATGGTGACAGAGGAATCTGCCTATTACCACTCATTGTCCATTAATACTTATGCCAGGAGAATGTCTTCAGCTTGATGTCAGAATTCAGAACCAGCCTTGTAAAAGTTGTCCGAAAACATTTGTCTACAGTAAAGGCAAATAGCATCCAGGAAATCAAGTCAAAGGAAATTAAAGCTTGTAGATATCATAACTAGCTAAGTAAAAGAGACTAGATTCTGAGCAAGTGATTCCACACTAGCAAGCTTCTTCTTTAAAGTTAGACGTCAAGGTCATCATAGTCTAAGATGCATGACTTGTAAAAAAATGAGGGTAAAAGAAGTTTTTACATTATCTTTCACCCACAAAACATATAGGAGAGGGTTGTCATAAGCTATTACACAATCTCTGAAATCAAATGAGGTCACTACTGAAATGAACTTTACATGAGCAGCAGGAGAAAGCATTCTATAAATCCACTGTGTCTTGGGTGACATCCAGGTGAAGGTGAAATTTATCCACATACTGAAAGGGCCCAGGGACGAGTTTATATATAAGGAAGAGACTTCTGCACTCTAGTCTGGTGTTGCTTTTCTTGGCCTCTGAGATGAGTCCAGTAACCATCAGCCACACCTTGAAATCTGCTTTTATGAAATTTACTAATACCTGTAACTGAATCAGCTTCCCGCTCTAAACTAATTTCAAAACAGTTTTGAAAGATGCAGGGGCGTTCACATACACTGGCACCTGAATACCTGGGCATACACTTGACTGTCTTTCCACAGGACATGAAAAAACTTGTGAAGAATAGCAGAGAGCTCAGGCACTGTTAGCCAGAGCAGCCACTCCAGTGAGGTCTGGCACTGCTTCTTGCTCAGTCCTGAAGACATCCCAGTATAATTTGACTGTAAAGTGACTCATATGAATGAAAAAAAGAGACCTCAACAGACTGACAGGAGTGATTTTTACACAAAAAAAAGAGATTACTGCAGAACTACCTGTTCTGCTAGGTAGTAGCAGGCTCTTACTGAAGTATTTGCCTTAAAAATCTTAAGCATACCTTAAATCTGCTGGTTGCCCCTAAAGCACTGACAGTGAGACCAAGCAGGATCATTCAGTGATGGAAATAACAAACATCTCCCCTTTTCCTGTCTCACTGTCCAATGAGCTGTTATCTGCAGCTGGTGCAGATGCTTGTTGCCTCCCCTAGTCAACCCCATCTAAGCAGCTCTGCTCACCACGATCACACCACACACCTCTATCTGTTCAGCCCAGAGCAGCGTGAGGGATGGGGCAGCTCATGCCCACGGGCTTCTCAACAGTTGAGCAAACTCACGTGCTGCCATCCAATCCTTTCACAGAGCAAGAGTTCCCTTCGGGATCTGCACGTGTCTGCAAGCTATATTTCTATAATTTGTTCTTTATGCATGCCAGTAGCAACATTTAAGTGAATAAATATCATTAGAGCATGATCAAAGTGTGTTAATTTTCCACCTTTCTCAACAATGTATAGTTATTGCTATATATGGCACCTATCCAATAATACCTCCTGAATCACTTCCCATCAGACAGAACCTGAAAATTCCCTCAGAGAGACAAGATTTTGAAAGCTGGACCTTGGAAGGACTGACCTCAAGGCCTGACATCTAATAAAGAAGAAACTTAATTATTGGGAGAAGGCTGACCAAAGCCGAAAATACATTTGTCAGGAAACAAAAGACAGAGAGATGAAAAATAGGAGTAAATAAGAAATGGAGCGGGTGCAAAATGATAACCTCCAGAGGAAGACAACAACTACCAGAGAAGTCCACAAAAATGGGGGAAAAAAACTACAGTGCACTCCCTGAGCTGCGACAGGACCAATAGCCTCATGAGGGCACATGACCAAGCTGAAGAGAAAAATAGATTTTCCTTTTTTATAATATTTTTTTTTATAATATATGTTTATAATTTTTATATAACATATATATACACACACATACACACACACATTTTATACTTTTATAATATAATATGTCTTACAGGAAAAAGTCTAAGTGTTTGGAGAGAAAGAGAACTAGTCTAATTTCATAACGTTCCACAGTTCTTTAATTTTTGGCTTCAGGAAAACAGCACAAAGACAGGGAAGGAGGAACGACAAAGCAAAGTAAGAGCAAAAGTCCTCACAGATTTTTATACCAGGATAAAAGGATGCAGCTGCAGGAGAGGGCACCTGACCCACCAGTCCAGCTGAGCAGCAAAGCAGCATTTTAGTTCATATTTAATAGCCTATGGAAAATGCTGTGCACAACAGCCTAGATGTGCTTCTTGACACATTCATAGATTAAGCTGGGGACTGCAGAGCAAGCAGTGCTACGCAGAACTCCTACCAGCATTAAGAACTGGAAACATGAAAACCCCTAAGGATTTCTGTGTGAATTTTGAACCTGTATTTTCTAAAGCTATTCCAAAAATATTGGAAGTCAGGTTTGTGCGAGTGTTCTCTTTTCTTATATAAAATCCACAAAGTCCAGCTATGTATTTATCACAGAATCATATTTACTTGGCTATCAGCAAAATGTACATATAACATTTTATACAGCACAAGGAGCTTTGCACTGTAAGAATATCAACAACGCAATAAACTCAGCAGCCTGGTGTTCAGCCCTTTCTTGAACCACTACCTATTTCTAAAAGAGTTATGATCTGTTCAAATTCATAGGAAATCCAGTATCAGCAGAATATTGCTATATTGCTGATCAGCCTTTATCTAGTCATATACTTTAATTCTATGAGTCTTTATATATACATATTTTAAATTACATGCCATCACCACCAAAGCAAAGATCTAATCACAAGAAATTACTTATTTTGAAATAAGTTTGAACACTAGCATTTTTTCCCCCAATGAAAACAAGGTGATTTTGTTTGCTTCAAGTCTTCCAGTTTACTCTTACATTTCCTTTTAAAATTCAGTGTTACAGTACAGCACACTGCACTACTCAAATACGCAAAACAGGGCAACCCCTCCACTCACACAGCTCCAGACCAGCTTTGAGTATTGAAACCAAAAGCGAGTTGGTGTTAATCGCTGAACGTGGCCCCTCAGCACCCAGAGGCTCCCTTCCTTTGCATGAACAGTGACTGCACAACAGGGCTTCACCAAGTGTACTTCAAACATGACTCGCTCATTGCTATGAAGTTCCTTTCTATTTCAGGTCCCTCCAGAAAGATATCCTCCGCTCCCCACACAGAGTAGCCAAGGTCACTGCACAGTCTTCACAGCCTTACTGGTGACTGAGCGACGGGCAGCATGGGGTCTGCCACCTTTGTCACAAGAGACTCACGCAAGTCACCTTGAGATTTAGGAACTTTTCCCAAGAATTTCCAACTGACTGAACGTTTCTTCTTCTTTCTGGCACCCTAATTACCTGAAAATAATCTGACTCAAGTTCTGGATGACTGCGAAGGACCTTGCTTTCCCCTGACACTGCAGGTCACACAGCTAGCAGAACAGCTCCAGCTTTTATGTTTCACTTACCTGTGCACACGAGCAGAACAGAAGCAAAAGAGCACCACATACCTTGGAAGAAACATGACAGCATGGCACGAACTGACAGCTACCTCTGCTTCTCTACGGAACTCACGGAGCTGCTAATTACTGTTTTGCTCGCCAACCTGGGAGTGCTGGAAAGCCAGGACACTCCCCGCACCTCGGTGCATGTTGGGAGCGTTCACCTTCCCACTTTCCTTCCTCCCCGCAGCTGAGGGAGTGCTCCCTGAGTCACAGCTGCACCTACGGGAGGCTCCGGTTAACACTTTAATCACTAACCCCATAACGAGAGGCAACCTGCCGCCGCTCGGTAATTATTTGCTGACAGGGCACACCTTGAAACATCCTGTGCTGAAAGCACTGCTAGGCTTTAAACTCTGCTCATGTTTGTTTTCTACTCCACTGGTTAATGTGGTTGTTCCTTCTTTGGATATACCTAAATTTCTAGTGTTTAGTGAAATAAAGAATGCATACAAACAAGTGATGTCTAAGTATAAATATATGGATTTGTAACCTTATGATAAAAAACTGTGACAACACATCTTGATCATTTCATCACAAACAGCTCTAAACTCAGTTCCTTGCTTACCCACTTAATAGTCTTATGGATGTTATTCACCAGGCAAGAGAAAGCACCATTACTTAATTGCTAAGCAGCTAATCATACAAGCAGATGTTTAAGCTGTAAAAAAATTACACTAACACAAACCTTCTAAGCTCCTGCTATTTGTCCATCCAGTTTTAGCCATTTATTCACAGGATCAAGCTTAAGACTGAGATTTGTTGGGCCAAAGAGAGAAGAGTATGAGAAATACTGGATCTGAATTTGTCTTCATGCCAGTCTTAAGGTGCTATGATTAATATCAAGTTGCCTCTGGTTTATATCATCTCATGCCAAGGACCAGCAGACCCGTTAATATTTGCTTTTCGCCCCTGTCATTATCCTCTGGTGTGCTCCTCTCAAGAGCTAGACAGATGTACATGCAATACAACATATGTGATATTTGGGATTACAGTCCACACTGCAGAACTCCTAGTCCTACACCTCAAAAATACATAAATACAGATTTTATTGGTCGGTATAATACCGAGAAGTCTCTCAAAACACACGAAGAAGTAAGCAGGCAGGATTTTTGCTCAGTTCACCACAGCATAGAAGCTCCACACTGTGGTGAACTTGGAGCTTCACATCAAGCTCCACCACTCCTGTAATGGTTTAACACAAATCCATACAATTTCAACTTATTTAAATTGATTTTTCCTGTTGTATCTTCAGATACCTGAGCACTCTCCTGACAGATCTGGATTAAAGCAGAGAGAAAGCAGAACCCACCTTCAAATTCCTAAACTGAGATAAAATCAAATCCATCCATATCTGACAGCTGGGCCACCCTGCTGGACACTGAGGCTGTTTGGTACCAGGAGGTATCCATGTATTCTAGAATATAAAATGAAGCTAAACCATTCAGTGTTCATGCTAACCAACATGTAAGGTGTTTGGCTGCTGCTGTAGTTTAGAGTGCTTGGGTGTGTGTGTGGTGGGAATGATTTGGTTGTTTTTTTTTGATTCAGATGTTACAGATACCTTTACACCTACTAGTAAAGCTTTGAAAACGCTATGTGCTTACTAACTAGATTCATGCAAACATCTCAAACTAAGATATCAAAGCGATAAAAAAAAAAAAGTAATAATGGACGATAAACCTCACTTTCAGTTAATCCAGGTAGATTTTTTGATTTTTACAGTAGGGGAACATGGCTCAGGTTTGTTTCTCATTTTCATTATCGCACTTGAACTACTTGTACCACTGACCCAGATCTGATCTCATTAAAGTCACACGTAATTAACTGCTAGGTACCTAGTGGCAGCTGATTGGTGCTGTCCGTGAGTAAAAATTACATAGGAAAAAAATGACTTTAGGACCACAAAGCAGTGATTAGTTTGCTGTAAGTTACAGGAATAAATATTCCTAATCCTTTCATAGGATAATAAAACCTCACATGCAGAGTGAGTATTGTTACTCACCTTTCTCAATAATTGTAGCTCATGTGCACTGGAAGTCTAAAAACATCACAACATACTTATGAAATGATTAAATGACAGGGTAAAAAAGGTTTTTCTTTTTTTTTTTCTTTTCCTTTTTTTTTTTTTTTTCTTTTCCTCTGAACACACAGGGAATGCTGTGATTCTTGTGTCCTTAAAGGCTACAGCTCTTTTTGGCTTCTTACACAATTAATGCAAATTATTTTAGGTTAATAAATAATTGGAAAGCGAAGTCCAGTTGTTTAATAACCTGGCCTCAAATAATTAACTGACAGACTGCTGAGCATAGAATAACATCTCCAACAGTAAAACACAATAAGAGCCCCACAAAAAAAAACAAAACTAAACTAAACTAAACTAAAGTTTCCACTTCTACAGTATGCAGTCCCAGTAAAGAGGTTGGCCACAGCACAATCATACAGTCATGCTGTATTCTAGCAGCAGTGTTTTGAGAAACATAAGTACGCACAAGCTCACAAGAGATATTTTTCATTGTAAAGCAGAAAAAAAGTCCTCAATATTGTTTGCAAACAGCTGTTCGTGCACAACTTCAGCTCAGCATTTCCAAATGTGGAAATGGTTTCTTGGAACTTCTGAGACAGAATTCTGAGTCTCAAATGACAGGATCTGAAATTCATAGTCAAATTCTTTGCTTTACATTATGGAAGTTGCCAGGAGGCATCATTAACAGCAACAAATGAGGGAATTCAGAACAACTGGGTTAACCTTGCAACCCATTCTTTAACAAGACTGTCTTCTGTCAGTGTACTCAAGCATCAATAGCAATATTTGTGTAGCATGGTATTTCACATACACAGCTGATAAGCATGGCCAGTAGAAATTAAGAAATGATGATTAATGATTAGCTCTGATTACCAAACATGCAAAACCTACAGCCTTTACAGTCTCTTGGGGACCATAATTTCTCACACATACCACTTTGTGAGTTTCAAGCTCTTCAGAAAACAGGAGGAGCAGAACCTGCTGTTTGTGGCAGTCATGTGCCAACAGCTACGGTATTTCACACAGCTGAAAGAACTGATGTGTCACAGGCACTAAGGAGGAGAGCACAGGCCTGAGTAGAAATCTGCCTGCAAGCAGCACTGCCTTTAACCTCATAAGCAAATTGTTATATGGGAAGGCCTTACTTAAAAGACTGAAGCAGCATTAGTCATGTGTCATAGATTAGTGTTAATCACACGTCCCATTAAGTCATGCTTTTGATAGTCCAGACCTTCATAAAAGCATACATGCATTTTCATTGCTTGGAGCTGATAAATATTGTTAAGGGCAGAACCAGAAAGAAACATCCTGCACAAAAAAGCTGCTGTCACACCCAGCCAGCCTTCACAGCTCTTCTAAGCCCTTGCTCCTTGTTCTAAAGATTTTCAGACCAAAAAACCTCCTGGCATGCTTTTTTTCTTAACTCCATAAGCAGGAATGCATGTGTGTGCGCACACATACCCTCCTCCTCCCCCTGGGCCTTCCTCACACCCACCACATGGAACGCTTATGTTCTGGTCACTTTAATGGTCATTGAGGACCATGTGACTATAGCACCTGACTCCCATTTCCAGCATGCTAATTATTTTTCTTTAATTACTTCCTTCTAAAAGAATCTAAGTCATAACATGGATTGTTCACCTATTTCCTTCTTGTTTTAAAAATATCCTGATCACACAGAATCATGGAACCATCAAATTGCTCAGGTTGGAAAAGACCAGACCTTAAAGATCATCAAGTCCAACCCCAACTTAACCATACTACCCTAACTCTAACAATCCTCTGCTAAATTATGTCCCTGAGCACCACATTCAGATCTGTGGCAAATATCAGACCAGTACTCACAAGCAATTTTTTTATGTATAAAATGGAAGATATATTTAAAAAAATATTCCTTCGTAGCAATTGAAACTGAAGAATCCCTATGAAACAAAAACTTCCTAAAGTTAAATGGTTTAATGCTAGGGTTGGATATGGGTGAAAGAGTATTCATGTAAACACCTTGTCATTGTTTACATATGTTTTAGTGGTTAAAAATTTCTAGATATCATTGTTTTCATACTTGCTAACAGAAAGTACTCTTTTTTTCAGACAATACTCAGTACTGGAGCACCAAATGTAAACAACTTTAACAAAGCTGACAACCTTGCTACTCAGCATTACTAGAACTTACAAACTGCAAGAAAACGGGGAGGGTTAGGGAGGAGGGAGAAACTGCATTTAGCAGATATTCTACTGAGACTGAAAATATAATCTTAATTAAAAATGTGTGATACAAAGCTATTTTCATCTCCATATTTTACATGACGGAAACTTGATCAAATTTCTTGATGTCACATATTCATGAAACTCCATCACTACTGAAGGAAAGTAATATCTTAATAAATATATCATCACTAGGAGACCTAGGAAGTCACCTGGAAAGAGATCAGCTACTGTACTTTTTTCTCGTGGTTAGGTACCCAGATAAGTGGTCTGAAGAGCACAATGACACTTCTTCCGCTTCATTTATTCCAGCCTCTTTCCAGAAGAGAGTCAGATTTTCTTTAACAGCCATTACAAACCAGAGCTTCTAGTGAACAGATGTGGTGGTGCAGCCTCCCAGGTCACTCTGTGATCTCCAGATAAACTACCATTGTGCTTTGATCTTGCATGAAGTACAGTGAATTGGGATGACCAGATACTCCCTGTTGGTGACAAGAATTCCTGCTCCTTGAGCCACAGCTTGAACTAAGGGGTACCAAAGCAGTACAAGCTGGAGAAGTATTAGAACAGCACAATTTGCAGAGAACGTTCCAGAACTCACCAAATTATTATCTTATCCAATAATTGCATCATCTGCTTCAGGCCAAAGTAGAAAACTTTTTTTACTAAAATCGATTATCTCAAGGTCCTATAAACAAGAGTACTATGCAAAGAGCCCTTTGAGCTCCTGTGAACCACAGTGGTCTGTGACCCTTGATCTCCCACTGACCTGAGACACCACTGAAGGTAGGCATTTTTTTTTGTTGTTGTTTTTGTTTTTGTTTTTTGAGGTCAGTGTTAAAGAAAAAGAGGCCCTTCTGGGATGGATTCCATTGTTTGCTGAGAGCCAGTGAACAGGAAGGGAGTAACTTACCAAGGGAAAAAGGTCCTTGTCTGTGCCATGAAGTTTAGAAATTCTGCTTGAATCGCCCTTCATGTTCCAGGTCTATCTTGCCAGTCTTGAACCATTAAGTTTCTGTATTTGACTGCAGTTTCCATTAAATCATGGTGTTAAATTGGCTAATGATTAAGTGCTGATTAAATGCTACTAAGAATTATACACTCAACATTTTTTTTTATCAGCAAAATATTAAGGAAACTTAAACTGCCACTAAAACTAGACTTGTACAGAATCGATCCTCAGCAACAGATGAAGACAGTCTGTTGCAGCAAAGCACACTGAGCTTCAGATACCATTATGGTTGCTTTGAAAGCTTCCTATATATTTCCACAGAAAATATAACAGATAAAAAGAGCATAACAGTAATATTTGATAGAGCAAATTCACAGATACAAAACACTACTTTTCAACACAGATACCACCATTAATTATGCACTTTCACCAGTGATTAACAGGAGCCTGCAAGCCACTGGAGGTGACAGCTGTGCGCGGCTGTCTAGAAAGTGGCTTGTCTTTTATGTTGCTGTCACCGCTGCTGATGCACCATGAACAGTCTCTCTGTGCTTTAATCAACTAGCTGGTCTCCCTCAACATTGAACAAGCACCGATGAAGGGATGCCATTGTTTCTGCATGGAGGAATTCAATGACACACCTTTGTTCCATACCACTTCTGTATCAGATGCCATTCTGTCAGACTGCCCCTCTGCTGCCATCTGTTACATGGCAACAAAATAGAACAGTATTTACAGGACAGTTCTAACTCTACTGCCATACCACCAACATCCACCTCTGACATTGTCAGACAGCATTATAAAATAGGAGGCGTTACTTTCAGAGCAGCCCTTGTATGTAGCCTTTAGAGTAATGAAAGTATCGAGGTTGAAAAAGAATAGCATGAGAAATAGCATTCATGAGTTTTTGTTATGCAGTTATGAAGTGAAGAATCAGAGGCAGGGGGGCATGGAAGGAATGCACAGCAGTCGCAGCCTGCCTCCGCCTGAGCTGCCCACTCGCCTTTGCTCAGTGCTGCTGCCATGCAGACATTTTTCACATTGTGTTCTGGTGTCCCTGCACAGCAGACACTTCTTCATTGTATGCTGCTAAGCACAACTAACTTCAGTGATACATGAAGCTGCTGGGAAGCTTGCAGAGAAACTGAAATCTGAGACTTGAAAACTTTCATTTCTATACTGAATATTGACTGGGTAAGCAAGTAACACCCTGAGGTACACCAAAATTGCTTGGAGAGAGAACTTTTTACCTTTTGTACTGCATTAAATATCTAAACAGACAGTAGGAAATGATCTGTAGCACTTAGGTATTATTTTGCTTTTTAAAATATCACATCAACATGGAGAGCACTATGAAGAGGAAAGTACAAAGCAGAACAGTTGGGATTGATTGTATGATGTTCTGCCTTGTGTGCTGGTCTAAGGAGATCTTCTCAGTTTTCTCTAAGTCTTCCCTCTGACAAAAAGACATTTCTTAGCTCTATGTGCTCTTCTTTCTGAAAATCACCTACTAGACACTGTAATTGCTTGTTCCAAATCCCTTCTATCCTTGCATAATGCTGCTTTTCTATTACAATACCAAATAACCCTTTCAGGAGGAGTTCAGCTATCTAGCACCCGTTACAAAGAGTAAATACATTCACATACTTACTGTCATCTCATGTTCTTCTCTCTGTGTTTGACCTTATAGATCACATTTTTTCTTTTCATTCAGCTATCCAAGACTCAAGTTTTCTTCTGAGCAGCGTCCTAGAGCAAGGGAATGCTCTGTGCTGTGGGTGGCAGTTATGTGCTACCTCTGTGGCAGAGGCGGTAGCATTTCAGTGGTGTTGCATGGCACAGAATAACTTGAAATCTGAAGTGATAAATCTTCTCTTGGTGCTTGGTTAACACATTTGCAAACGATAGGTTTCATGGAAATTAAGTTAAAATTTAATCTCCTTGATGAAGATGTCTGAATTTCTTTCTAGTTCATAAGTACTTTCGAATAATTAAGCCAGAGGAAAACAGAGGCAAATGGAACACAGCAGTATGTAAAATCACACTCTGATTAGGGCTGTGAACTACACACCTTGTGTAAAGTAACATAAACAAGTTAATAGCTGTTTAGGAGATATTGAAATTCTGGAAAGATTCTTCCCTATTTAGTTGTTCACAGGGTGTGTCTTCGAGTCTGGAACTTGATCCACCTGAAAATATCACTCAGCCCTGATGGCAATGCCTTGCTTCCAGCCAGCCAGTGCACATGTTCCTGCAAGTGAAGAATCTGAACAAGCTGCTCTCTAGAAATGCAAATTCATCCTCTGGGATGGTGTTGTCCCAGATGCCGCTATGCAGTCCACATTAGGGAACACTTACAGAAGGCAGCTCTCACATTAGGTAACCGTGGGCAGCTGAGTGACAGAGGCTTTCTCCAAGAAGAGGAAGTGCAATCAGCTAAAAAGCTGTAGAGAAATAAGAGTGTCTTTAGGATCGTAAGTTGCCTGGTATGCTCAACCCAGGTTTGTGCAGAAAGCACAGGTTTGAACAGGTGAAAGAATGGAAGTAATTTCAGATGTGACATTTTATTCAAAAGATATTGCAGAAACAGGAACTGAGCCTGAACAGTAAATGTCCGGCTATTACTGGAGTAATTTAGTTGGGGAGCCAAATGTTCCTCACCCAAAGCACCCGGTATCTACACGATCCCCGCGTGCTTCTGTAGCAGTCAGTTCGGTTGCACTACAGGAGCAGGTACTGTATTTATGCTTTGATTTACAGCAATAAATTTCAGATACCCTTGTGAAAAATTAAGGAATATCTAGTAAAATAACCTGAAATTGAGGATTCTCAGGCCACTGGCCCTTTCTACAAAAGTGACCTGAGTGTTCAACCTGGTATAATTCCCTTGACATGTGACATAATCAATTTGCTCTTAAATTAGATCCCAGAGAAGCTGTGGGTGCCACATCCCTAGAGGCATTAAAGATCAGGTTGGATTGGGTCCCAGGCAGCCTGATCTGGTGGGTGGCAATCAGCCCATGGCAGGGGGTTGGGTCTGGATGGTTTTAAGGTCCTTTCAAATATTGACACTCTGTGATTCTTTGACTCTACGATTTTACGAACAACAGTGTTTTGGGAAAGAGATAGGACTCTGCTGTTCACAGTCAGACACCTATGTTACCTGAAATGTCATCAGAGGTGATGTTTTTCCTGAGGCTGGATCCTTCTGCTTTGCCCATTCCACACCAACAGGACATGTGTTTTTTTTTCCCTGTGTAATGGATTCCATGCTGCATACACATGCATGACTCGGTGCTGCAAAATAAAAAGTATAATCTCTTACAGTGTGCTGAAAGGGGTGTGCTGAGTAGCCAAACTGCTGCAAGGAAGTACCTGAGCAGGGGAGTCTCCTACTGCTGGCCAGGCTTGTGCTGCAGGCAACTTCATATGGTGAGCTTGCACTGACATCTTGTGGCAGCAAAATGTGCACAGATTTACACAGGTCGTTGCTCCTGCTCTGCTCCATCTCCCAGGAGCTGCTATGCTGGACACTACACCTACGATGTATTTACTCAAAGAGCTTTATTTTAACTGCTTTTGACCTTCTCACAGTAATGCAAGCATAGAGTCAAATGTAATTAAAAATAATTGAGGTAAAGCACTAAAATCTTGGTGTTTCCAGTTATTTGTATCCCAGAACTTAAATCTGTGGTCATGTTGTATATACCACTGCCACAATTAACTTTCATAAGCTGCTGGGGCCTCTGCACTACAGTATTATAACATCTTGGATCGTTTGCTGTGAAAATTTTCTCAGAAGAGAAAACTTTTTTGACTGAATGCAGAATACATTCAAACATTCATGTTGGAAGTAGAACCTTCTATTTTAAATTCATCTTGTCAAATGTATACGTTTTAAATTTAGAAACCCAAAGACAAGCAAAATGCTGCTTGGCTTTTTTTTTTTAATTATTTTTTTTTTTTATTTTGTATTTTGAATGTAAAAATTATTTATGTCAGCCCTTATATCGTCTTCTGATTTTCTTTATCTCTATTTTCCATCAAGACTGTTATAAGAAACATTTTATTGAAACCCTTCTTTGGTACATTAACTCAGAAAACAATGGTGCATTCAAAAGATTTATGTAAGTGCAATGTCAACAACAAAGTTACACAGGGAAACACCTGTGAACTCTAGAGCAGTGTCTGTTCCATAACCCTAGGAGAGTAAAGATGCAGTAGAGTAGAAGTACCACTGGGTGGAGTAGCCCCAAGGATGCTATTTGGCTGAGAGGTCGTCTTGACAAAATCTTATATTTCATTTGGCAAAGCTGGAATAAAATTGCTCTCCTGCTGGTTGAAGGGTGTCAGAGCTGTCAGCACCTATGTATTAGAGTTAAAAGCCTGCTGAGAATGTTTTATTGACGCTTTGGAGGGCAGGGAAATAACAGTTATGTTTACGTTGGAAAGTTGTTATAAAAATCTGTAATTAAACGGTGTCAAGGAGGCTATTAAACATTTTTAAAGTTAGCTTTTGAAGTTTAAAGAGTCATCAAATATTGGAAAAATAAAAGGAAGATGAATGTGTATACACAACACAGTCAGAACTCTCATGTAAACATGACTTGGTACCAGACTTGAAATTGGTGACAAGAAGCCCAGCTTAGAAAAGTAGATCTTAGAGTTTGTGAAATTACAGACCAGAATATCAGGCAATTAGGAGAAAAACAAACAAACAAACAAACAAAGGACAGTGCACTCAAGACGAAATATAAAATACTGGGGAAGAGTTAAGCCAGCTTTTGCTTGGGGAAGCTGTGGCTCAGGACCTGCTCAAGTGCCTGAACAAGTCAGCGAGTGGGCAGGTAGACACCTCAAGTGATAGGGGCTCCCAGAGGGAATCTATGTCCAACAACAAGGATTACTCTATAAAGGTCAGAAAAAATGGCTGATGTAGAAGAATAAAAGTTTGGAAACAAAGACAGAACACTTTTCTTATCATAGAGGTGGTTTGAGTCCCACAGATTTACTTTAAACGTGTGCTGTTTGGCATGAAGCCAGCTGAGAAAGTGAAAATTCCCAGTTCCAGAAGCTAAGTTGCACGTAAGTATCAATTAAGTCTCCCGTTTGTAACTTTTTTGGACATATATGATTGTATCTAATAACACTAATATGTGAACAACTAGAGATAATAGTAGGGCACAAATTCTGTCACAACACGGCTGTGGCTTCCAGGGTGAGAGCAAAACAATCTTACACACAAGTAATGGTCAAATGGAATGAACTCAATAAGAAGTGCAGAGCTAGACATACAGTTTTCAGAGGTGATGTTGATATATTTCTCACCATTAAGGGCAAGCTCTTAATGTCACTGACAAGAAGTTTCTGCATCAGCCTCAAGGTGGAACTGTAGGCTCATCTGGACCCACGGGTAAGGTGAGGCAATCCCAGAGAGGGCTGCTCGCAAATCTGCTGTGTAGGAGCCTGCAGTCACTACACCATCTGCTCTGAAAACTGCTAGCACTTTTTTATTTGAGCAAAAAACAGTGATGGACAAAACTCAGCGTTTATGGGAGAGGAGGTTTCATTCATAGTATTACTGCCTTATCTTTCATATACCTCCTGGCTAAAAGATCCAAGGAGAGAAAATTTCTTAATTAGGTTGCACCTAAGAGGTGCACTTAAGAGGTGCTGTAATAACACTATATTTTGCTGCATTTTACTGTGGTGACTGGGACAGAAAAGAGGGAGATGGGATGGACAGATGGATGAAACTGTCATAGCTGTCCACAGTACACCAATAGCCAGTGAGCTGCACCTGAGCAACTAGACCTAACACTTCCCCATCAAAGGAGTGACTGCTGAGCCTCTGGGAGCAGATGTGAAAGAGAGAATGAAGCCATAATGTGGGTTACTGGGAGATCTTCCAAAGCAAGAAATAATAGGAGGGAAAGACCATGCAGTGTTTAGCTGTAGTTACAAGCTTTACAACAATTCAGTGATTAACAGTGTAACTGATCCTGGACAAAAAAGGTGAAATGACACCACAGCCTATGAAACATTTGGGAATAGAAATCCCATTAGTCCTAGCATGGTCAATTATTATTAAAAGCAAAAATTTCTGGACTGAAAATGCAGAGCCCTGAGCAAAACAAGAAATAGATGTCCATTCTAGACTATTCTGTCACCAATGCGAGAAGTTGCTTCTGCCATTGTTGTGAATAGGCATTCTTCCTTTTAGCTTTCAAGTGAATTAATGGCTAGACCACAAAGAGTTAAACATTCTCTTCCCATCAGACACTGCAATCAAATAAGTAACTCTGAGCTCTTATCTGCTGGATCTATCAGTATCTGTGATAATTGAGACATTGGTGTGCTGCAGTCCTCAGGAGGCTCGACAGCATGGGATCATCTATGAGAATGTTATTTTTAATTATGCCTCCTGTTTTCAGTGAGTGGACAGCAAATAAAGCCATTATATGAAATACAGGGATTGATACAGTAGCAAGTGGTAGAAGAGGATGATGTTGAGAGTCCTGAGATAAGATCATCACTGCCTATTATACATTTATCACTTGTGTTTGTTTTGTGACATGTATTTCTTGTAAAACATAAGCTTCTTACCAGTTATGACCCACATGGATAATGTGACAACTTCCAGAACCAGGTGGATGTGCCTGAAACTGCCACAGCAAAACAGGGCAAGTACAAACTCTAGAACAGGCTTTACAATACAATGGAGCAGCTGTGTGGAAAAGAGAACTCTCAATGAGTCAGCCAAAAGCTTTCCTGAGTGGTTTATCTATGCGTGCAGTAACTTGTCAGTTACTGTTTTATTACTTTCAATCCGGTATCATAAATGATGCTATTTCTCATAAAACAGAATATGAGCACGTCTTTGTCAACAGTTTTGAAAATCACACGGGCATCAGAATATTCTACTCCTTTCAAAGCAATCCTCAAAAACACAGTGTAGTCCATGTATTGGAGCAGAACCCTAAAATACACTGCAAGGCTTCTGAACATGCAGTTCAAAATCTACAGGAGAAATAGGATTATAAATTAAGTATTATTTTACATTTTACACATTCATTTCATTGATAGTACCTCCAGTGCTACTAAAATGTCTTGCTAATGTGTTGTTGTGTGTCTTACTAAAAAATAAATACCAAAATGTGTAGGAAAACAATTTCATTGTGTGTGATGTCATGGAGGGCATATTTTTCCACTCCTTTCTTTCTTCCTTCCTTTCTTTCTTTTTTTTTCCTGGTACAACTGTAGGAACAATTACCTTAGGAAAAAAAAAGAAAAGGCTGTTAGCAGTAGCAAGTTGCCCCAAGATAACACCTCTCACTTGGCAATGTGAATAAATTTAGTGTAAAATCTCATCACCAGTGGCAAAATATTTATAGTAAAAACCTAGGGAATGGTGAAATCCATGAGGGTGAATTTTTTGTTGTTGTTGTTTTTTGTTTGTTTCTGAATGATGACACTGTTTTGAGTACCTCCTTTGAAATTTGAATAAACCTGGCTTAGATAAAGAACTGAGGGTGCGCTCTGAAAATCACAAATCTTTTGAGCTTTCAAGAAAAGCAAAGGCAGCAAACAACAGAACCATGCAACACAGCACAAGGCAATATTGCCACTGGAGATGAGAGACACAAGACCAACCCAATATAAAGTACATGTGATTCAAAATCCCTTCAGTATCTTGCACTGGGCAGGTATCCTCATGGAGGAACTATTAAGGACTGTTTACAAAAATGCATAAGTTTTCTGGTTGCTCTCTCACTCTAGATGTCAAAAATTAGGTTGATATTAACTGAAATCAACACTTAAAGATGTTTATAGAGTGGGATTCAAGTCATAATGGAGAAGATTTTTTTCATTGCATGTTTCCACAAAGAAGCACTCAAGTGGGTTCTGTTTATTTATTTCCAGTGTTACTAATAATTTCCCTCAGACAGTACCTTTCTGAAGCATCACCTTCTTTCTTGTGTCTACCACTGTAGAGGTTGATTTCAGGCTTTTTGGAGTAAAAGATTTCAGTGAAGTGTAATAGTCATGTAATGGTCAGATCTCTGTTATGTTTGCTTATCTTAGACCTTCCGGGGCAGAACAGTTAAACCTCTGAATTCGAGAAGACCGCTGAATTGCATTTGTGTAAAAGTTACAGGGTAGTCATAAAAAGTCTGTGATGCTTAAGTTCTTGAAACGTGCTCTATGTCACTTAGCTAAAGAAAGTCCTAACAGGTGTTTTTAGTTTAAACAATATCGTTTAAGGCATGTGAGACAGGGAAAAAATCTCCAGTTTCACAAGTGAAATGTATGTCAGGGAAACCACTCCAGTGACTTCAGCGGAATGAATAAGACCCTTGTAATCCCCAGTAGTATATCAGGTCAAATACTGCAAAAGAGATATAAATCATCAAAATCCTTCAGTGGAAGCGAAGTTCTTATTACCAGTTATGAAGTGCACTGATCTCTGGTAGGAAATTCCGCTTTCAGCTAGTGTTTGTCACTAGCATTACTGGGAAAACAGAGCAGTTTGCAACAAAAAAAAGGCTATTAGCTGTAGCTAAATTTAGTGGCCCTAAGGTGTGGGACAAAGCCAAAATATAACATAAATATTTGATTTTGCTGTTTTGGCTTGTTTGTGAAATGCAATAAAGGTAACACATAGTGCTGGAATCCTTCCTAGAGGATGAGAAATTAAAAATATTTTAGAACAGAAGAAAAAAAGTTCTTGAATTTCTACATTATGGATTCTGATTCTGTTTTAAAATGTTTTGAAGTCCTATGGTGTTAAAGAGAAGCTCATACTGTTTAATTGCAAATGTTCAAGGACAATGGGCAGAATCAATAATGTCTTTCAAAGGTCTTCTAAATCCACATTTTAAATTCTACTCGACAATCTCACAAAACCAAGATTAACTTGCATTGTCCGAGGTCTGTACTGTTATGTGCAAGAACTGTGCTAATGATTTATTGAATGTCATAACCCACAGCAATCCCATGTTCCTTTTTTTTTTTGTTGTTGTTGTTGCATATACACATTTTACTAAAAAAATATTTTTCACTAATTTCTTATGGCTCTTAAACTAACATTTCTTTGTACTATAATCATCAGAATGTTTCTTTTTCTGAACTTCTGGAAAAGAGCTGTGGTAACTCAAATTTATCTCCTGAAAGACAGGTCGCTTCTAGCTCTGTAGTTAGGTCATTTTATAGCGGGGAAGTCAGGCAAGTCAGGAAGTCAGAAAATAAACCCAACATTTTAAACATAGTGGTTTTTTTTTTTGCTCTGGAATCACCTCAGACAATGACAGTCTCATTTTCAGCATCTGCTGGTTGTGCAAGAGGTTCCACGGACTTGGAATAGCTGCAACTCAGCAGTGGGCAGTGTGCAGAGCACACTGAGTCACTGTCAGCTGTATTCATTTCTGCTGTGGTAGTGTGCAAAAAGCCCTGCTTTTGTTAAGTGACAGTTATTCTAAGTACTGTTGAAGAGTTAAGAAAATGGGATATTTGCTGTCAGGTGTTGGAGTTTTACAACCTGATGTAAGCCCTGCGCTGCACGCTCTGAGATGTCATCTATAAGACTGGAAGTGCTGTCAGAAACCCTGCATATGTCCATTCTCTGCTGTTTCTGGCTTCTGTGTTTGCTGGCTTTATGCTTAGAGAGAGGATCTAATGCAACCTCTTGGATGATTATTCTGAACTCACTAATGAGCTGTGCCAGGCTTTTAGGTGGAAAACACCATCTTCTCAGAGCAATAGCACTCACTTAGCAGAAATGCTGAAATGCCAGTTGTGGTTCCTAGGCAGGAAGCTGCCCTTCTGTTCTTAAGGAGGGACCACCACCATAATTTCAAAATGACAGCATCGTGCTTGAATGCCAGTAGTGCAGAAGTGACTTCTTACACAGGATGGCTGGGATGATACTGTGCAACACAAAGAGATTGCAACATAACGTGGTAAGACTTTATTGTCTTTCTGGAACTCATTACAAAGTTCCTCTCTCTAAGAAAAGTGACATGGTAATTGCCACTGGATGTTTCCAGAATGATTCCACATGATTCACTTGTAAGTGAGTGATGCTGACATGTCTGCTTGAAGTCAGGGCCCAGCAAAATTGCAGAATTGAAATACTGGAGCTCTACCTTTTGCAGATAAGCATCGCTGGGAGACATATTCACAGCCTGAAAGACATGAGGCACCTGTTGCTTGCCTTACTGCTCTTCTGCCTCCAGCCTGCTTGTTTTCTCTTTATACTACGCAGCACAGTGTTCCAGCTGTAATGCAATAGTTATAACAGTCACTGTAAAGTAGAAATAATAACAGTGTGATCTGGGAGCTAACTGAGTGTAATTGAGTACCTGCTATCTGCATTGTTTTGTGTCAGTGTCAGGGTTAAGGGAGTTGGCGTATTTGTGGAGATGTCCAGCACTTCCTTACGTCCTGACCATTGCAGCTAGAAGAACAAACCAGTGTGACTAAACTTGCCAAGAAATGAGGTGAGCTAAATGTTATCCTACAAGGCTTAATAGAGATACCCTTCCTTCTGCAATATAAATGTCATTATGTCTTATTATTCCACAGCTTATTTGATGACATTTTAGTACTTTAAGGCTTCAGAACAATCCTTGCTAATCCTTCAGATATTATCTGCCAGTCCATACAGCATGTCTGATGCTTCATATAACAGATTACAGTAAGTAATTTTCTAGGCTATGTTGCTACTGCTCATAGTAGTTTGAGGTATGCACCTTCAGGGAAGCCGGACTGTTACCATGCCTTCCTCAGCCCAGATTTCTTGTTCCCACCACTTAATCACACAAAACAGAGTAGAGCCACAAAAATGATTTAGGGAGTGAAGCATCTCCCTTATGAGGAGAGGCTGAGGGAGCTGGGTCTCTTCAGTTTGGAGAAGAGGAGCCTGAGGGGCATCTCATTAATGTTTATAAATGTGTAAAGGGTGAGTGTCGGGAAGATGGAGCCTGGCTTTTCTCAGTGACATCCAATGACAGGACAAGGGGCAGTGGGTGTAAGCTGGAACACGGGAGGATCCAAAGAAACATGAGAAAAAACCTCTTTATGGTGAGGATGTCAGAACACCGGAATAGGCTACCCAGAGAGGTTGTGGGGTCTCCTTCTCTGGAGACATTCAAAACACCCCTAGATGTTCCTGTGTGACCTGATCTAGGTGCTCCTGCTCTGGCACTGGGACTGAGCTAGATGATCTTTCAAGGTCCCTTCCAATCCCTGATATTCTGTGATTCTGTGATCATATGCTCAAAAATGGATAGAGAAACAGATTTGCTTTTACTCATTCTTCAATAGATGAATGCGTTTCATTTTAGATTTTTTTTGTTGAATGACTGCAATAATGTTTGGCATTTCCTTCCTAATTGTGTTAAGAGTAGGATGTGAACTAGTTGGTATGGAAAAACTAACATTCATTTCAGAATGCACTATGTTGAATTTAAGAGATGACACACAGTTTTTAATTACTAACTTCCTAAACAAGTTTCGAAAACACCAATTTAAAAAATAAGAACTACAGTTCATTGGACAGTATCTTCTCATCTATCACTGCAGGAGTATTTATGCAACAATGGGCAACAAAGAATACATCAGCTTTTTCATTCTGAATGTGTATTTTGATACATCATGATTCAAAGCTTTGTAATAAATTCAGCCTTATCTTGGAATGTTCAGCATGAAGTCTAAAAATTTATATAAGGCTACACAAATGTGCTATAGAAGTCATTTTTCCCTTCCTCTCCAATTCCATCACCTGAAGTTCAAGCCTTATTATTAAAACATTATAGTAACAAAGATTACGAGTGTAAGTGTAATCTGTAGCCAACCCTTTTCACACACTTCTATAGTGTGGTTTAAAAACTCAGATGAAAGGTGAACAGAGTGACGTTCAAGTGCACATCCTGCTCATTTTGTAATGTTAGCTGGAAGGAAGTTGTTTTCAAACTGAAGTTTAGTAACCATACCCTAGTCAAAAATACAGCTCAATTGTTAAATTTCAAACAAATGCTAATCGTTATTAATTGCATAGTGCTTTACTTCTAACCGCTAACTGTAGAAAAAGAGATGAAGCACTCAAACCACTCTCATTGATCTGGTATACAGAACTGGATGATTTTACTATGTATGATACTTTCCAAAGCAACTCTCATTTCACAGAGGAAAGTATTTCAGAATTGCAGAAATTGAGTTGAGAGGGTGCAGAGTGGTTAACAGACCTCTGCAGCTCTGAAAGTGTAAGTTAAAACCTTCACCAAAGAAGGCTCCAACTTAACATTAGTATGTACATGTTTATTCCAATTGGAATAATGAAAGGGATTTTAGTGCTGTACTGAGTAATTACTCTTCAATATGCTACTACCTGAAAAATATTTATTTACTGACTGTACTATTGTGCTAGGCTTTCAATGCTCATGTAGGGTTCTGTCACTCTTCAAACACTCACTATGCTCCACCTGACATCAGTACCAAACTCAAGTTCAAAACCAAAGCCAGTGTGCAGTAGGAGGTGTGTTAGAACAGCCATGCTGATGTGCTGTAAGATCCTGATCTTGTAACATAAGATTTAATATGTGTTAAAGTAACAATTGTCACCTAACTGCTTTGACAGAAGCAATGAATCATCCATTGTTACAGGTGAAACCTAATCATGAAGACAGGTTCTGGTAAAAGCTTGACTAGATGTAATGGTGCTCCTCGTAGATCTGGGAAATGTCACTCTATCACCACTCTGTTGCCACATCAAAATGATCAGGTTATCATCACATGTCATACAGCAGCTAATTGTGGCTGCAGCTTCCTAAGTGGTAGAGGTCAGGATTCTGAGAGTAGAGAGCATGACAAAAACCAGAATCACAGCTATGGAATTCAGGACACCAGAACTGGACTACATTTTGAGATGACAGACAGCAAATCATAGAATCATAGAATGGTTTGGGTTGGAGGGGACCTCTAAGATCATTTAGTTCCAATTCCCTGCTGTAGGGAGGGACACCTCACTCTAGACCAGGTTTCTCAAAGCCCCATCCAGCCTGGCCTTGAATGCTTCCAGGGAGTGGGCATCCACATCCTCACTTGGCAAATTGTTCCAATGTCTCACCACCCTCACAGTAAAGAATTTCTTCCTAATATCTAGTCTAATTTACATTCTTCCAGTTTTAACCCATTTCCCCTCATCCTGTCACTACCTGCCTTTATAAAAAGTCCCTGCCCAGCTTTTCTGTAGGTCTCCTTTAGGTACTGGAAAGCCACTGTAAGTTGACCCTGGAGCCTTCTCCAGGCTGAAGAGCCCCAGCTATCTCAGCTTGTCCTCGTAGGGGAGATGCTCCAGCCCTCTGACCGTGTTCGTGGCACTCCTCTGAACCTACTCCAACAACTCCATGTCCTTCTTGTGTTGAGGGCTCCAGAACTGGACACAATAGTCCAGGTGGCATCTCACGAGAGCAGAGTAGAGGGGCAGAATCACCTCCCTTGACCTGCTGATCAGACTTCTCTTGATGCAACCAAGGATACAGTTGGCCTTCTTGGCTGCAAGCACACATTGCCAGCTCATGCTGGATCTCTCTTCAATCAACACTCTCAAATCCTTCTCTTCAGGGCTATTCTCAAGCTATTCTCCACCCAACCTGAATCAGATGCAGGACTTTGCACTTGGCCTTGAGTGGTTGACTGACCAACCAACCATGAGGTTGGCATGGGCCCACCTCTCAAGCCTGGCCAGGTCCCTCTTCACTCTAGCATGTCAACTGCACCACTCAGCTTGTTATCATCTGCAAACTTGCTGAGGGTGCACTCAATTCCATGGTCTGTGTCACCTACATAGATGTTAAATAACACCTGTCCAAGCACTGATCCATGAGGAATGTCACTCATCACCGGTCTCCAGTTGGACATTGAGCCATTGACTTCAACTCTCTGAGTGAGACCATGTAGGCAATTTCTTATCCAGCAAGTGGTCCATCCATCAAATTCATTTTCTCCAACTTGTTGACCAGGATGTCATGAGGGACAGTATCAAACACTTTGCACAAATCCAGGTAAATGAAGTCAGTTGCTCTTCTTTAATCTACTGATGCTGTAACTCCATCATAAAAGGCCACCAATTTTGTCAGGCATGACTCACCTTTGGTGAACACATGTTGGCTACCACCAATCACCTCATCTTTATGTTCCATGTGCCTTAAGTCGGGCCATCAGGAGGATATGCTCCCCAGTCTTGCCAGGCACAGAGGTGAGACTGGCTGGCCCGTAGTTCCTTGGATCTTCTTGATAATGAGAGTTATGTTTGCCCTTTTCCAATCAGTGGGAACTTCACCAGACTGCCATGACCTTTCAAATATTGTGGATAGCAGCTTGACAACTTCATCTGCCAATTCCCTCAGAATCCATGGATGGCTCTCATTGGATCCCATGGACTTGTGCACCTTCGGGTTCTTTAGATGGTCTCAAACCTCATCTTCTCTTACAGCAGGTAACTGCAGGTAACTGCTGCTACCTTCTCCTAACCCTAACCCTAACCCTAACCCTAACCCTAGATGACTTGCATTACTCATTTACTCTCTGGCAGTCTATGAGAAACTCCTTCTGGAGTTTTTATCCGAGGAAGTTTTGTCCTCCAAAATGATAGAAATCGTGGAGATTTTGCAGAAGCAATGGAAAAGTTTTCTGAAGAATACATATGATTAGCAGAATAAAACTTAAGGAAGACTGTCAGTGAGTGTGCAGTCATGGATACCGCTTCAGAAATGAAATGATAAAAGTTGGAATAAAACCATGTAATAACTCATAAAAGTTTTCAGGCTCTCTAGCTATTATTACAGTTAAGAAAAATGTGGAAGAGATACAGTTTTGTGTGGGTGGTTAAAACATTCCGCTCAGTAACTCCCTCCAGTGCATGCCTTGCACTCATAATGATTTTCTGGTTAACTGCAACAGCACTGAAGATCTCAACAGGTTGGACTTAACAAACAGGTATAGTAGACCTTCAGGAAGGAAGTGCTGGGCGAAATGAAACTCCTGGCTGTACATTTGTATCTCTTACATAAGATTTAGTCTCTTCCTGGTTTGAGTTTGGCACACACCATTAATAGTCCACATTGACACACAATTTATCCTTATTTGGAAATCAGCAGATTCTTACGTTCCAGTTAAAATAGTTTATGTGTGAGTAAATTAGGTCTGGGCTAGAAGTAAGAGAAACAATGATACATAAAAGTGTTTTCATATTTCACGTTTTTCCTAAAACGAATAGGCAAAGATGTCTTTGATTCAAACTACTTGTTCATAAATAGCCATGGCTGGACACTTGATTCTACCAGTAAGAACAGCTGTAGCTATCTTTGGCAAAGAGCTCTTTGCTTATACTGTTGCAGTTAAAGAAGGTTGGGCTAGATGATCTCATAGGTCTTCTCCACCTCAGGTGATTATATGATTACTGTGTAACTCCAGGAAGTGTTTGAATTTTACTGCTATTTCAGTGGCAAAGTATTATGGCTCTGTGGAATTCTGTGCTCAGATGCACGAGAATCCAAGTCCACATAAACAATGAAGAATAATATGAAAGAGAGCAGGGTGAAACTGGCAGAGGGAGATGATGGCTTTCAGAAGTTCAGGATGAACCTTATGGTTAGAAAATGGCATAAAATCTCTGGCAGTTGTCATTCTAACAGTTCAAGCTAGGTCAGATCTTGGCTGATGCTGGTTTGATGAACATTAGACCCACAGTCATACTTTGCACAAACCTGACATACAGAAGTAGGAGCTCAGGTTAAAAGTGATCTGAGTTTGCAGGGTTTAGATCAGAATACAAAATGAATACTTGCAATTGTCAAGTCACTTTCTCTTGAAGAATTAGAGAACATCACTTCACTACATCACTTTCCTCAAAGGTGAATTGTAAGTACACAAGGTTCATAGGATGTGAGAAGATATGATTCAGAGTATAACTAAGCCAAGATAGTTAGATATATATATTTATTGCTCAACGATTGTCTTTTTAATGTCAAATTCACTAAGTCTGAAAAGTCTTATGTGCAAACAGGGCTATTTTCAAAAGTACTATGATACTGCAGGCAATCTACAGAGGCTTAAAAATGTGAATTCTGTCTTTATATCATTGGGCCTTTAAAAAAATAGAGAGCTATTTGTCAGAGCTTGGAAAAAAAAAAAAAAAGAAACAAATTCACAAATCACACAAATATTTTAATTTGCTATTACATGTTTATGAGCAATGGAAGAAGATAAAACAGGTTATAACTAAAGCCTATGTTCAACCTGCTACTGAAGTTTACTTTTTCTAATCTCACTAGTTCAGTCTGCCATTGGGAATACTCAACTATTACTCATCTATCATCAATTTTGAGATAATAGACAGTAAAATTGTTGATTTTCAATCAGTATTACAGAATTCATTGGAGTTAAGAGAAGTTCTCTACAGCAGAAGTTGCCAAGAAGTCAGAATAATGTAAATTTTCAATTTGATGTAGGCATAAAATTGCAACTCAAAATGAAGGAAAGAAGTAAAGCCAGTGGCAAGGAAAATGAATTTGGTTTCCTTGAAAAAAAACATAGCCTTCCAGCACTGTTTTAGCTGCACTAAATACAAAAACAGAACATGCTTTGCTCCTTTTCCTTGAGGAGCAGGACTGGATGTGAAGAGACAGGACCCAGGGTCTATTCCCCATCTCAGCTGACTTTCCTGAGTCCTGCCCAGTGTCTGTACCAACTGCAGAAGCTATTAGAATACCCAAAGCAATGCAAATTCTTATTTTTACTTGTTAACAGGGGAAAGCAAACTCTTCTGCAGCAAATACTGGAAATCAACATACCATGGAACAGAACAAACATAAATTGTTAATCTACCAAAATGGATTGCATGCACTCAGTAAGGCAAATATTTAAGCAGAACCTGTAACTAAAGCAGCAGAAATTGATTCCTGGGACAGAGTTAGCTGCCTGACTCAACTAAAGTTTCTGCAGGGGCTGTGCTAGTCATCTCTCCAAGTTTCTTGCACACCTCCCTGGGAAGCCCATTCCAGTGCCCGACCACTCTCTCAGAGAAGTATTTCCTAACATCCAACCTGAATCTCCCCTGGTGCAACCTGAGGCAATTTTCTCTAGTCCTACTGCTAATTACGTGGGAGGATAACTCCCACCTCACCACAACCTCCCTTCAGGTAGTTGTAGAGAGAGATAAGGTCATCCATGAGCCTCCTCTTCTCTAGACTGGACAATCCCAGCTCCCTCAGCTGCACCTCGTAATGCCTGTGCTTCAGACCCCTCACCAGCTTCATTGTCCTTCTCTGAACATGCTCCAGGGCCTCAATGTCTTTTTTGTAGCGAAGGGCTCAAAACTCAACACAGTACTCAACAGTACACTACACCTGGGCTGAGTATGGGGGGATGATCACTTCCATGCTCCTGCTGGCAATGCTATTTCTGATAAAAAGGAGCAGATTCTTTAGGATGTGCTTTATCTGTTCTGATCTCCAATTTGGCTCTTACTCAGGAGCACTTTCCCTCAGCTCCAGTGTCAGAGATATCTGTTTGAGGAACTAAAATCTCTGTCATGTTTTCACTTTATGTAAGCATACATACAGTTCACTTAATGAAGATCAGAACAAGAAGGGGCCAGCTTCCCACACCATGGGGATGGGCTCTCATGAGTAAAACGCAGGATGTGATTCCCTTCTTCTTCGTATTTCTCTGTCTTCACTCTTTGTTCTCTCAGGTGCAGGCAAGAAGAATATGTATAAGCTCTTTCTTTCTCTTGCTCATACTAATTTTTCCTTCACATAGCTGAAACTTTGGAAATAAACAATGCCAGAATGATTCACACACCAGAATTTGAGGCCAACACACCTTTTTCTGTCTTCTAGTATGTCTCACATCATCTTTCTGCATCTGAGTTCAAGACCTTGTTCTCTTTGTAATTAGATCCAATACAGAAGTATGACTTCAGTGATATTCACTTATTCCTGATTTTTACCAGTAGACAAACAGAACAGCAATACGTGTGTGGCACCAGGTTAATAATTCTGCCTTGCTTGCAAGTGTAAATAGCAATAGACTTGAAAACATAGTAAGTTCATAAAAACTATAATTATTTCATCCTTCTCACTCAAGTAGATCAGGGCTATCTAGAAAAAAAAATTCTAGTTTTGGCACAACTGGTAGAATAGAAACTTTCAAAACGGAGGCAAAGAAGTAAGTGAGTGTGCGTGAGAATAGAAGCAAATGGCACTCATACATATTTTACAGTCTCTATCTTTGTTCTCAAGAATTGCTTCTGTCTAGAAGTCATAGATTTGCTACACTAAATAAAATATTTTTTGAAAAATTCTTTGACTTATCTGTTGTTATTAGTGTTCATTTACTTAAGCATTTTTGTGAAAAATAATTCCTAATAGGAAATGCAACATATGGTGATACTGGCTGACATTCTGGAAAGCCTGTGAGTAATAATAACACTGAATTTTATTTTTTTAAGTAATGTAACTAGTGCAATTTTTTTCTAAAATGTATCTGTAAATTGAGTAGTGTGAATATTCTGATCATTCATTAAGCAGCATTCTGTTTGTTAGTTTTTGTTTTGTTGTTCATTTTTTGTGGGTTTTGTTTTATTTTGTTTCAGTTCTGCTTCCCTTTACTGAGGTGACTTCATTTCCTATGCAGTTATTACAGACATGGGGAAACCCAGGAATATACAAAGACACATTTTCCATCAAAACTGACCTGATTATGGCTTTTGATTATATCGTGAATAGGCCACAGGGCACAGAAAGGACTGCAATTTTGGACTTTTGAAAACTACAAGGTTCTGAGTCAACAATAAAGGTTCTGACTGAGGCTCAGGAACTTGTTTAAATGAATGCTCGACACTGGCACCAGTGGATTTTGGAGTGGTGGAGTAATAAATGCATTGGACTAGGACCCAGGACAGCTAGCAAGATGAACAAAGAGAAACCAAGAAAGCACAACAGAAAATTAGAAGGGGGAGAAAGAGAGATTAATTTTAATTGCAGAGCAAGAAGCTGTAGTGGTAGTTTCAGATGTGTTACATAGTTGTCTACTGTTGGAGCACTCTTTTGTACTGCAGGGAGATCCACGTGCCAAGCCCTGTCAAGACGGAACTTGAAAGCTTTCCTCTGCCTCCAAAACAGAGCTTTCATCATCAGTGGAGGTGGAAAAAACTATTCACCAACATAGGTGTTGCAATTGTACTTTTCTGCAGCAAGCATCACGGGACTGCACGGAAAATACAGGAATAGGGATCATCACCTCCTGTGCAGTGAGGAAGTAGCACTTTGGGACAGCAGAGCTTTGCCTCTCATCCTTCTCATAAGGCTTTGTGCAACTTCATGCCCAAATGATACTTACTTGTTAAATCACTCACACAGTGACCTTTGTAACACCTGCCCAGTAGAAGACTGTTTTAGGAAACACACTCTTCTCCATATGTAGCCCTCCCAGAAACAAATGAATGCAATTTCTGTTCTTTTAATGGTGTTAAACACTGAGCATAAGCAGCTGCAGGAAGAACTGTGCAGCCAACAGAATTTCAGCAAGTCTTTCCTGAGAAAGTGGACTCAGCCAAATGAGTTAGGTTGTAGAATTCCACATTATCTAATCAGAGATTAACAAATATTTTGCAGGGTGCTGATTCAGATACTGCTGAAGCTCATTAGAAAGATGGGTACCCAACACATAACTTATGGGTACATTTCTATTTACATTCATTTATTTTATACCTTTCATATAAAAATAACTATTGTGACAGCTGGCAAACTTTACATCTTGGTTGGGTGTTTTTTTTTTTTGTTTTTGTTTTTTTGTTTGTTTTTTGTCACTATCTAATTAAGAAATAGTTAGGGGAGCAAGACACATACTTCTGGTATATGTAACTAAATGGAAATTCTCTATTTGGCCCTCACAAATCAGTCAAATTGCCTAAGGAAGGTTAACAGCAGAGAGTGTTTCACAGTCAAAAGAAAAAATAATTTGGACTGACAGACAAAGATGCAAAGAAGCTGACACATTTTCCCTTTGCGGGTAACACATATGCATAGATTTTACATATGGGGTTACAAAAGTGTGAGAAAATAAGAGGAAGAATTTGCTTGAAGGAAATGTACAGCTGAAGCCGCGCTAGCCTTTCTTGCTTGAACTGACTATTCTCTTAAGGAAAGAGTTAGCATGTTCACTGACTCAGCTATTCAGCTATTTAGAATTGACCTTTTTGTCTGGATCTAAAACTTCAGGAATATAGGTAGGATTTCTAAAGACAGTGGTGAGGAACTGCTGAAGGGAATGAGGTCAAAGCAGTGTTGGAGGAACATCAGAAGAAAGAAATCCCCCACTGATCACAGTTATATAAGGAAATGTGAAGTTCCATATCACCCAGCGGTTGAGGGAAGCTGGGGAGAAGAATCTAGGAAATAGTCTGAGGAACTCATTTTTTTCACTCAAGCACTTTCCTACCTTTTGCTATGATATAGCAAAACAGATAAGGAAGCCTTCACTAACGAAATTAGCTAAATTTACACCATAAGCAGTACCTGCAGAATGATTCAAAGTAATCTAACATGCCAATTTGTCACATCACTTGGACAGGGGCTCCAGTACCACACATCACTGTCAGAAGTCACCTGCAGGATATTAGTCTCTAGACTGCATTTGTACATGTCATACAGTGGGCTGACACTTCTCAGAAACTTTATCACCAACAAGTGGTAAAACCTATGACAAAAAAACATTTATTCAGCCAGAGACTGCAAACTTTGTTTATAATACTCACATGTAAGGCTTGGGAATTATTCTTTTCCATCAGAGACATTACGCATTGAAAATTCAATAGCTTTTATGTCATGTCTTCAGCTGCCTCACAGCTCCAAAAGTAGAAGCTTAGAAATGAACTGAAGAAACAAGTCCTCTTTTTTTTTTTTTTACCCTAATCACAAGAGTTTACAATAAAACACATGATCTTTTCATTTATGGTTAATCTTTTCTGACTTCTCCTTGTAACCACTAAAGAAGTTTTCCATTTGTTGGTTGAGAATTTTCTGAAGCCACATATTTACTCACTACCTCTTATTTTTCTGTCTTTGATTTTTAAATTATTATTCAAAACACAGTCTCCAGAATCCTCCAATTGGTTGCTCTCATTGCTGCATCTCAAGAGTTGTTACACTGTAATCACAGTATTATACAAGGAAGACGTAAGACATCTAAGTTTTTCATTAACTTGAAGATAAACTTATTGCTTCCATACTCCATATGCAATGAAGGTGATACACCTTGTGCCCTTTGTATAAAACTTACAGCTTGTTTTGCTTTATGGAAACATTGTTTCTGCTTTCTTACTATCTGGTGTTTATCTTGAAGTTAATAAAAAACTTTGATGAAATGATAGACAAAGAACAGTTTATTGGGTTTATCTAGAAGAGGTCTACACCCTGCAGGCTATGCGGTTCATACTTGCGCTTTCCATCTGTAGGCCAGAAGATGTTTCCACTGATATCTTAGTTTAAATTTCTGTAGACTGTTGGCTATTCACAGAAATAGTGTGTCGAGAAAAAAAAACAGTTATAGGAAAGAATAACCCAAACTATGCTACAACAGACAACAGAACAGCATTTTGTAACAAGAGATCATCGGCAAGAAATAAGATAGAGGACTATAGAATTACAGTGTTTGAAATGAATGATAAGGATCAACTGCTAACTCCTGTTTTCTAGCAAAAGAGTCAGAAGGCATCAAACCAGGCATAGCATAAGAGTGTAATAGGGATAAGTCTCAAGTACACTAGATCTTTTCTTTCACATTCCCAGACATATGCCTATGGCCATGGTTGAGGTTGAAGAGAGGATAGTCAATAGGCGGCCTCAGGTTTGTAAAAGAAGGGCTGTTATTAAGTGCTTAGGTGCTTACATTACCTAATCCAGCTATGTTCACTGTAAGATGAAAGTTTACAGAGAAAAGATGCTTAATTCGATGTCTACACATCTTATTTGGCTACTATTCAGAACACATCCATTATCTGTATATTTTTGTATAAATACAGACAGCAATACGTACAAAAATATTAAGCAGAATTCAACTTTGCATACTTAAATCTCCATGTTCTTCATGATGAGTTGGAGAACAATTAACTTACATTCATTCCTATTTCATCCTACGTCTTATTCCTTTAACTGTCTCCACTACCAGGCAGAAAAACAATAACGGGGTTCCATTATGTATTAAAACCCCACAATCTTATGTTTATGTTACAGTATTATTTTCTATCATTAATACAAATGTTTGTACATATCTGACAATCTGAATAACTCTCCTCCACATTTTCATCTTTCCTTTAATTATACCACAAGAACACTCTTTTTTACAAGGCCAAATTTAAATTTGCAAAAATGTCTCCATAATGTCAGAGAGAGACTCCTTCAGAACCTTCTGGAATTCTCCTCTACCCAAATTCAAAATTCAAAATGCTCAATAGTACTCCAAAGACAATCTGTATTTTGTTGCTTATTTCAGTGATGCAAGACCTCATTGTACTAAAAAGTAACATAAATCATCTCAGAAAATAAACATTTTTAAAATATCATTGCATGTAAGGAGAAGGAGAGCTTATTAAAATCCAATTCTAGTATCTGTCATTTCTACAAACTGTAGTTCCTAAGTTCTAACAGTTCTCCCAACAATAATGACGTAAAATAAACAAACAAACAAGAACCACTCATGTGCACAGAAAAAAAAAAACCAACAACAAAACACCCCAAAGTTCAAGGACACACATGGAAAATCACAGATCATATGCAAAAAAGTTGCAAAGGGAAAGTTGCAAAGAGTAGCAGAATAATAACTGCAAAAGTTTAAAAGTATGGAAAAGAACAGTCACAAGAAAGTTACACGGGAAAATACAGAGTACACAGTGCTAAATAAAGGGCTATTTTGTACATGTTCTATGTTTTTATCACTCTTCAATTAATGTAGTGCTTCCTGCTTATGAAAAGCAAGTTCGTGGTAGTTGAGGGAAAGGGGTTTGCCCATACCACCATGACTCATTCTCCAATAACACACTACAGGTTCAGGAGTTTCCAGTGGTGTGATCCACACATGATCAGGGGGTTCTGGACAGTATATAATCAAGGCAGATACTGAGCACAGCCACTGACCACCTTCGAGGCTGCAGGAGCAAAACCCTCACCACAGAACCAAATCCCGGTGACACACGAAGAAACGCTCTTGAAAGATGATGGGCAAGGCTGTGGCTGCTGTCATGGCTCTTCTCCTGATCTCAATGGCTGGAGCAAAAGGTAAAAAAATCCTTCCTAAAACCCTTATAACTAATTGCCAATGTGAATGCTGATGGGGGAAGATATTATTCTGTCTTAAAGTGCAGCAAATAACTCTGTGTGGGGCTAGATTTTACTCCCTGGTGGAAAGAGTAAATCCATGTAAATCCATCTGATGTAGCCAGGTACAAAGATTAGCCAAATAAAAGCAGAGTGATAAAACTGCTGGTGCTCAGTCATTATCATTTTATGGTTCCTTATGGCAGTGGCTGCTATACAGTTTTTGTATAGTGACAGCGATTGGGCAGCCCAAGAGAATGGGTGAAGGCAAATTTTTCAAGTCGTCTGACTCCTAAAAATTATTTCTAATACTCTGAGAAAAAATGTGTTTCCTGAGCAAATAGTGAAACAGTCCATACACTACCTGTGTTTTTTTCCTCCTTGTTTTACAGGTATGGCTCAGGCACGTTCAGCGATTGAACTCCGATGCCAGTGCATAGAGACTCATTCCAAGTTCATCCATCCCAAGTTCATTCAAAATGTGAACCTCACCCCTAGCGGACCTCACTGCAAGGACGTGGAAGTCATGTAAGTGCTGTTGCAAAATCCTTCCTGATACTTAACAAAAGGGAAACAGATTTTGCATTAGGGATGATGTAAGCGTTGTCTAAAAGATGAAACAAGACAGCAGGCCAGGTTAATCAGAATGCAGTGCGTGATGCCTCCACAAATGACATAATACATGTCATATGTTGCATGATTTCTGTAAATCTGTACTTAAATACTGCATGGAATTTTTCAGCATAAACCTGCACTCATCAAACAAGCAAATAAATCTAAAACTCTGAATTCCCCTGACATAAAGAAAGAGAATTAAAGCCATGAGCTGCACTGAGCAGTTTATCAAGACATGCATTTTATGATCCCACTTCTACTGAAGTCAATGGAAAAATGACTATTAGCATAGAAGTCACAGAAATCTTACTGTGGCAACATTTTTATGGACTAGCCAGTAGAGTTTCTGAATCAAGATGGAAACATTCAGCTCCTCAATTAAACACCATCACAAATGCAAACAAAGCTATCTGAAAAAGAAGCAATTTTGAAAACAGTGCGTCCTGCGGATAATTTAATCCATCTACAAAGATATAGGAATGTATGGGAAAAAAAAAGAAAACATGTATTAGGCTACAGCCTCAACTGATAGCAGCTTAAATTAAGGGAAAACATCTCAGTGTATTTCTAGAGAACCCTGATGTTGCAAGAAAAAAAGGGAAATTGCCTAAGGAAAAGAGCTTCACTAAATAGACATTTTGCCTTCCTTTTTTTTTTTCTCTGATGTAGAGCTACTCTGAAAGATGGCAGAGAAGTGTGTCTGGATCCCACTGCTCCCTGGGTGAAGCTGATCATCAAGGCAATTTTGGACAAGTGAGTATTTTCTCCTCTGTGGGCACAAATTATTGAAGAGTAGTATTTTGAATAAGCTAGCTAACAGCCACCGCACAAGTTGTTCAAAATACTGTCTCATAAGGCAGTTGCTATCAGGATGTTTACTGACTAGAGCAAATACCGTGTTTGCTTTGCACTTTAATTGTATCATTGGGTTCAGTCCCTTAGCGTGCCACACATCCCACGTGAATGCTAGCTCCAGCTCTCATAAGGCACAAGTATGTTAAAAACTTTAGCTCAAGTGCTCAGTCCTTTGGAAATTCAGGCGTTAAGCGACTGTTTTTTTTCTTGCTTGCAATGGTTAAAATCAACAATAACTTTTCCAAAAAGAATAGCATTTAGGTGAGTGGGTGAAAATCAGCCCCAAGGGGTGTTAAGGGAAGGATCAAACTACTGAGGCCCATTGAGTTACTAAATACTCATGAAAACGTGACTGCATACCAATGTCTCTTTTTATTTTTATGTAATGGCTTTTAAAGGACTTGGACAAAGCACAGATCCTTTGAGGCCAGTTTCATGTAATTCCAGCAAGTGATACTTGTTCCCTTAGTTTTAATCTTTTTTATTTTTTTATAGGGCAGACACCAAGAATAAGACTGCATCCTAAAGCAAAGAACAGAAATGTTCTACCTCCTCGAAGAAGACAGAAGTGGGAGACACCGCCGTTCAGCTTCTGGCAGCTTATTTCCTCCTGCCTCCCACACTCATACTTTCATCATCATCTAGAGGATACATCCTTCCTCTTTTTGTAGTTAATTGACAGCTGTAGTTTAAGTCTTTTGATGAGGTGTCATACAGGAAAAAATCACTGAAATTAGAAAAAGTAGGAAAAAAAAAGGCCTGTGAAAGGAGACAGAGATGATTCTAGCCACAGCAGGATCAATGTGGTGCACTCTATGCAGGTCTTTCTTTTTTTCTTCCCTTTTTGCTAATAGTTTATAAACTGCCCAACAATTCCTTTTCTCCAGGAACATGCTGACAGGTAGCATCAGCTGTACCTAGGTCACTGCTTCTCATGTGGGCTGCAAACCAGAAAAAGGGGGCTTTCAGAGTCAGTAACCCACAAGTCTGAGGCATCAGTTTTGGAGTCATCATTTTCAAGGTATTATTTACTGTGAATTATTGCTGTGAAGCTATAAACATATGTTTTAATGCCATCTTTTGGTTACAAAAAGGGCACTTTATTTATTCATTTGAATTCTACTAAATATTTATTGCATCTCTAATATTAATTAGTTTATACGTTGTCATAAGAATATAGATGGTCTTCATGCTTTCATTATTTATTTATTTATGGAAAACATTTAAGTTTTTATGCTTTCATTATTTATTTATTTATGGAAAACATTGAAGTGTTCATGTTTTCATTACTTAATTATTTGTGGAAAACATCTTAGTTTAGGTACCTAATAAATGCTTATTTAAATGTTTTTATTTCAGTATTGTGTGTTATTAATTTCCTTATTGACCTAAGAGGGTATGTTTATTTTCCTTCAGTATCAAAGGTGTCTCACAAGGTCAAGTGGAGGCTGAGTTGTGGGGACTGATAAGTACATCAGGGAATTCTTGCCTGCAGTATGTGCAGATGATTTTTAGTAGGAAAAAAATACAAAAGTGGTCAACATTTTTCTTCTTTTCTTGCCCACTTAATTTTTTCAGAGAACTGGGTAATAAAACCCATGGGCAGAAAGAAATGAACAAACAATGATGAGTCACAGAAATCCCAGCACAGCAGCATGGTAAACAGCGTGTCAGCAGTGGATCTGGCACAGAACCAGGTTTCTCATTAACTTACCGTAATCAGGCATATCTGATAAACTGCAGTGGAGTCAGTGAGCACCCTCTGAAATTTCAGGGAAAAGGGAGGATTATACCAGGAGAAATCATAAGGAATGAACTCCGATTGTAAGGCACTGTAACATAGTGATTTACACTGAATCCCTGTGACACAGTGATTTACAATGAAAAAGTTAGAATACCAGAAGCAAACACTAGAGAAAATGGGAAAGTTGAGCAATCTTCTCTGACCTTTTCCTAAAAGGAGCTACTCCATATTCTGCACAAACAGTGTATGTTTGCTCATGGAGCAAGAAGATAAAAAGGGAGTTTCTCTTACAGTTTGAGCAAGTTCTTGCACAATATGACAACTGTCCCAACCATACTTTGCCTCCATTCTCTGCCCCTGTCCCAGTGCATTACAGACTTCTAGACTTCATCTTCAAGACATAAAGAGTACAGAACTCTGCATGGGGTGAGGCTTTGTGCAAATTTGTCTTACAACAGTAACAGTTCTGGTTTCTGGATGGTTTTTACAAGCTGGCCTCCCTCAATTACTTAGTATGAAGCAAAAAGAGGTGAGGAAGAAAGACTTCAAATACACAGCCATGAAAGCATGTGTGTATCTTAAGGGTTTAGGACCAGTTTTACTGGAAACATTGGTAAAGCAGTACGTGCACAGCCTTTGTTGTGAATAAAATTCCAGTCAAGTTACTGTCAGCTGAATCATGGTCAAGGAATCTGTTCTCTTAGCACTTCTGTCCAAAATTTCAGCAGTAGCTTATTCTTAGGACCTCAAGTAGAGCATTTGCACAGACTGAACCATATCCTTTCTTTCTCCATAGATGGAAAGCGATTCAGAAGCTGGCTAGAAATGATATTACAGAAATGTATTTCTGTTCAGCATGCAGTTACAAAAGGCCTTTCTTAGGAATAAATAACAATTCTCACTGGAAACATGGTTCCAGTTCTCAGATCCCCACCACAAACTAAAAGAAGCACCACAGCTCTTCTGACTTGATGATTACCTTTGTCAAACCTGGTCTGCACTTCTGTGTTATTTCTGCTTTGCCAGTGTATCTCTGAAGCCATGAAAGGACTAATTCTCCTAGCAAAATATTTTTATCTTGAAACACTTAAAAATTCAGGCAATTTCGTTCAACTAAACCCTTTTGCTTATCAGTATAAAACAAACAAACAAACAAACAAACGAACAAACATGAAACATGCACAATCCATTTCAAATCAGAATGTTATTAGGGACACAGAACGGTATCTGCACTGGATGATAAAGTCTAGTGCATGCACCATGCTGCTGCTCAGCCAACTTCCATCCTACTAAATTTCACTTGCATTTTTTCTCCTTTTACTGCTGCAGCCTGAATACACTGAAATTCTTTACTTGGCTTCTGCTAAATATCTGGATGCAAAGGTCTCCTTCAAATGCAGATGACATGCAGAAATCTTGTTAGTGCGCTCTCACTGTAAGAATTAGAGAAAAGACTGAATTAAAATGGACTTACAGTTCAGTACTGTCCCCGTGTACGGGACATTCATTCGTTAAGCTGGGAGTTGTCAGTGTCCAGAGGGCACCTGTAAGCCCTAATGCACTCACCTAGGTCCTCTACCCATTCACCTGCGCACAGGCCTAGGAACCTCATTTAAGCTTGGCATGGGACTTTCATTCTCTCTCTATGTTCTAGAAGTACTGCTCTCCAGCTTAGCCCCTGTCATGCCTGTTCTTGATTGCAGACCCTGCTCACCCAGCCAGTGACTCAAGGCATCATTTCTGGCTTGGACTTGGACCTGCATCATCACTGAGACACCTGCTGGGGTGCTTGCTTCCTGGTTTAACCCTGGCTGTTGACAGCCTGCCCTGCTGGCTGTGGAGTCCCTTTTGTCTCCTAATCCTTCAAGGAGAAGGTGTCCAGCACTGCTCCCTGGCATTAGTTATCATTCAAAACACAGTTTTCTTCCCTAGGGCTATTGCAGGTTTTTAAAATGTCAAATCATTGACAACATTTCCATGTGACTGAAGGCCTTAGAAATGATGTTAACAAGTTCAAGAATAGAACCTTCCTTCACATCCATTTCACATGGAAATAGCAACTTGTTCATCAAAGAAGTTTGACTTCTACAGTCATCCAGAAAGAAGATTGTGTAGAAAGACAATGTTATTTTGTTTCATTATGGATGTATGTATTGCAAATGAACCATAGCATTCATTGTGTATTGTAAATTCCCCTCAAAATTTATGAAACAAAGTTATTACTAAGACAGAGTTATAAATGAAAATGCTATGGGGAATCAGGTTAAAGGCCTGAAGTAAGATCTGAAGGGCAGCTAACCATGACAGTTTCATTCATAACTCTGGAAAGTTCTCTTCCAACAGCAGAGGTGTGATCTCTTCTGCCCTGACAGTGACTGTGCGGTGTCCTTTCCACAAAGCTCTGGGCAGACAGTGCATAACAAACTTCAGTATGACTGCACCCTGGGAAGCTGTAGGGATGACTGTTTAACTCTTGGAGGTCATAGATTTTTCTATCCAAAAATGCCTTTTCTCTAGCTGATCACAATTTCTGTAAATGAACACTATGTAAAGGGATAGAAAATAACCACAGGACATAAAGAAAATGTTATGTTGCCAAGATACAGTAATTTCTCAAGGAGCTGTTTACAAGCTTGTGTTATAAATAGAGCAGGTGATGTGACGTGTCTCCACCGCAGGCAAAGTAACTCGTTGACATTCTGAACCAGGTTCCTGTTAACTACTGAACTAGCTACTGATCTCAGCTAACATATCCCAAGTGTAGTCCTGCTCCCTGGTGACAAAAAGGTAGACACTATGTATGTCCAAGACAAATGATAATTTTCCCTTCACACAGCATCAAGGCTCTCATTTAGCAGAGTCCTTTTCAAAACAAATTCCTTTCTTAATTTTATAAAACTATTGAAATTACTTCATATGGATGCTGTATTTTATCAGATCACGTTTAGGTCCAGTTTCTTTTCTTGAGATCACCCTTCTCTCCTCACAAAAATAAGAATATCTCAATATCCCAGTGAGCAAAAAAATACATACTTTGTGCTCAAGAGATGTTTCACTCAAGACATTTATTCATCTTCTGGTTTAAACACCTATGATTATTTTAGCTGCAGGATGTTACAGAGAAAAACAAATTTGCTCTGTGCTTATCTGAACCAAGTTTTATTATGACACTGTTAAATACATCCTCCTATCATAGAACAAATGGAATATTCAGAATAGCTGAAGTGACTTAACTGACAATCCACCAGACATTTTAAGCTTATCGTTTTTTGTTCAATGAGTAGAAAAACTTTTGGTACAGAACTAAGTATCAAAATCCCTTCAAACTGAAAATGATTGCCAAGGTCCTTTCACAGAACAGCAGAAACTAGTTGCCTAAGTGTAAGACACTATCAAAATACAGAACACAATAATAACTATCAAAATATAGTCCACAACATTGTCAACTAAATCTGTTGGGCACAAGATTTTGTGCAAGGCATTTAAACTAAGTGGAGAAAGCTTGACAGAAATCCTCAATTTAGAGAGAGGAGCAAAAGTCATTTTATTTTGGGTTGGCCATAGGGAGGTGTTGGTAGTGCTACGCTGCTTTGCAAGAGCAACATTGCTAGTTAAAACTGTGAACGTTGATTTTTTTGCAAGAGATGTGAGTCTTCAATTTGTTATCTTTCAGAATTAAGAAGTTTTTTAAAAGTAGTGTGTGCCAGTTTCTGGGAGTGAAATATGCCTCTGCCAGTAAGTTAGTATATTTATATTTGCATGCCATGTTTTATGTATCCCCAACCCTAAATTTTAAGAAATGTTTGCACAAGAAGAAGATCTTTT
Organism: Perdix hodgsoniae; assembly: GCA_035772895.1. NCBI lineage: Eukaryota > Metazoa > Chordata > Aves > Galliformes > Phasianidae > Perdix > Perdix hodgsoniae. Next base: position 48,007,184 of record JAPSGF010000002.1, read on the forward strand.
TTTCTTGATGTGTCCATGCATTTTTTCTTTTCTGTACAACTTTCTCCTATTTGTGCTTTTATGCTTGGTTGGCAGGTTATGTAATGATAGTAATGATAATACTACCTTGATGTAAGATTTACATGGTGTACAGAAGAGAATAAACAATAAATAGATGATCAGAGCAGAAAGTAGTAAAGAACATGTGGACATAATAATATTAATCTAATCTGTTCAAATGATGAAATTTTGGTGCAGGAAGTCTTTCATGTACTACAAGTTCTTATAAGGTGACAACTAGCCTATGGATTGGAAAATCCCACAGTTCTAGTCAAATTGCCTTTTTGAAAGGGTTTCAAACCCTCATCAAACACTGGAGATGAGCCACTGGTGTTAAGAAGACTTGGATACAGACAAATAGCAGGAGAATACATAGAAATGAAGGAAAGAAAAAAAAAAGTCATCTTTTTATGGAACAGGGAAGTGACCCAGGGATTACTGCATCAGCTTGTGAGGAGTCCAATTTGGTTTGGCATTTCCATTATTGGTCTGGGAAGCTAATTAGCTATGAGATATGGTATTCTGATGACACTAGTTGAAGAGTAAGAAAGACTAAGATCAACTGTGATGAACTGCTGAAGGACCATAGGATATTCAGACTAGGCAGTAAAATACCAGATGAAGGGCAGTGCAGGAAATAGGATAAGCAGTTCAAAAAGGAGGAGAAATTCCAAAACTCCCATAAAAATGAGACATTCCAGTCAGGTCATTAGGACATGGTTACAGAATTGTATGAAGCTGCACGATAGAAGCGGCAGGTGAGGGCTCAGCAGTGAATAGCACTTCAGAACCAAACAAAAACAGAAAAAGAAACCCAACCCACGTAAATATAATGTTAGAGTTTTCTTTAAAAAGCAAGACACCCCCAGGTGAAGGTGAATGTGACAGAAGTAAATCCATATCCATTTCTCCAAGAAAGATCTGTCCTTGAGAAAGAGGCAGAGATCCTTATAACAGCTGTTTCTGACAGTTATAATAATGGGTAGTATAAAGACCAAAACCGGCTTCATTTTCTATGTGTGCCAAGAAAATAAATTTTTGGAAGCGTATCTTTAAAACTGGTCTTTTAACAAAACATTTAAATGTCTGAGAGATGCCATTCACTGAAATGGGGAATACTAGTCAAAAAGTGACTAAAGAAGATGAAGTATGTTTAGAAGTGGCTTCAGCTGAGTGATACTTGGCAGGGTACACTTGCAGCACAGCTGCAAACAGTGGATAGGTGTGGGTTCTTTACTACTGCCAGAAAACTGGCAACTAAACTATGTTCCTTGAGGTGCTTCATTATGTCTCATCAGAAGTTCTAAGCCAGCCACTGTCAGCCTCAGGGTAGACTAATGACAACCAACTAGTGGTTTTTGGAAAGAAGCAGATTAAATTAGTGATACTAAATTACTAAACTGCCTGTGTTATTTTTAAAGTGGTATGCATCATGCTCTAGTTTCCGATTAGAGATAAGAAGACTGACAGACACAGCAAGATGAAGGATGAAGAGCTGCACAGCTGAAGCATGATGAAGCACAGCATGCCAGCTCTGTGTGTGCTGTCTGATGAGAGGACCAGACTGAAACAACCTGCACTACTTGAAAGTATTCATACTGACATCTGCAAACCTTTTCAGCTGTAGTTTAGAGAGAAAGAAAAATAACAGTGTGACATTTTAAGAACCAGAGATTAATATATGATGTATATTGCCTCTAATTTAATCAGAAATTCCCAACACAAACTTCTTCAAACTTCTTAAGCTTCCTCCCATCAGTTCCTTATCTTACTTTCATATTCTGCTTGGCAGGAAGAAAATGCTTCTTGCCACAGTCATTATAGGAAAATGTGACTAAAGAAATAAATGCAGCCTTCATCCAGAAGATAAAACTCTAGTTGCTGATCTCTGCACATTCTCTAGTAGGATTTAGCATCTCTGTTAATATTAGGCAGATCAAATGTATATATTAATAGTTGTTAATATTCTACATTAATATTATCATGAATATTATTGTATCATTTATTACTAGATAGATAACATTGCCAATGACTTCATATTGAATTGTATCAAATGAAATATTTTGTAAAGCCTACAGCAATCTTTTAAATTAAAACTACAATGAAGAACTGACTGTTATCCTATTATCTTGTGATTCCAGGGCGACTCAGCAAAGTCCAACATTAGTGGTGATCAGACTAAGGGTACATAACCATTTATATTTGGACATATAAGTGAAAAAAAACCCACAAGTTGCCCTAAGCTTTTTCCCTTTCCTTGTTATGACTTCCTCAATACACTAATTAAAAAACAGATGTTCAGGAGGCAGTCTGCTCTCTATGTATCTGCTCCGAACAGGTTGCCTCACAGCAAACTTCCATAGAGTTTGCTCAACACTGTGTCCAGTTTTTGAGCAGAAGCAACTATTTGTCCCTTCGAGGTACCACAGGTAAAGTGAAATTGCTGCTGCCAGCAAGCCCTCTGCAGGGAAATGAAGGCAACTTCAGAAGACTAAAATGATGTATTCTTAACTTTACCAGAGAGAGGAACATCAGCCCAGTGCTTAGAGCATCTACCTTGAACTAAGGCAACCAGAAACTGCAAGGTACTGAAGCCCACGTCTATCCCATCCCTCACGATGGTCTTTCTTGGTCACTAGAGTACTCAGGAATCCCTACCACACCAACCACATCCCTTCTGTTTGAGTGTCCTTTGCTACATGCAAAGATTCCAAGTAATGCCAGCCAAGACCCTAACAAATTAGCTTCTGACTTTTGTGTTCATTACACAATGTTTTGAGTCATGTTAAAAAAAAGAAGTAGTTTTTGACATCCTGCAGCACGGAGAACACATCCTATACGCTGCCTTAAACACAAGCAAAGGAAACATTTCCTTCCCTTTTCAGTAGTCTTTCAGTAATTGGCTTATTGCCTAACTTCTAGTTTCTTCATTATAGTGGCATGTTTTTAACATGGTTAAGCATGGAAGGTCTCTGCTCATAGCAGTATCAGCTCAGTCAGTGACATTATCCTTGAAAAGATAAAGCAATTCCATTCGCATAAGTCACCTCTGATGGTTGTTGGGAAAACACACCCAGACAATCAAATAAAGGATTCGGAGTTCCCACATGGAGGCAGAGACTGGGATCAAATACTGGGCAAAGTATTGAAGGAATACAGTGAGAACTTGGGTGAAGCTCAGTACTCCCAGGTACACAGGTTAGGCGTGCCAGGAATTTGGCTTGATTTCACATCTCAAACTTTCTATGCCACAACATTTTTAGTATATATCCTCCTGCAGTTTTGATGAAACTGTGATATTGGGAAAAAAAAAAGTGAAGTGAGAAGAGATGCTTTAGCTCTTAGAAAATGTAGTGGGCTTTTATTTCATTACAAACATCCTGCTCTTTTAGACTGATACTTGCTCTTAGCCCCGGGGCAGGGTTAATCATATAGGTGGAGCAGGCTCTTGGCTCCATTTTTGTCCTGGGGATTTTTTGTGGTTCTGTTACTGCCACACTCAGGAAATAGTTTACTCTAGCACTAAGGAGGGCAAAAAGTCACTGAATGTAATAGGGAATTCAAGGGGGATTTTTTTCACCTTGGATGAATGGCATTTTAGTGCACACTAAGATAAAGTTGCAAATAATTGCAAAGAAATTGGTACCCCCAAATCAAGTTTTAATTACTCTCTGTGTGTATACATACATATGTGGAGACAATGAAAGACATCCCTAAAGAAAAGAATCAGCCAAACTTTGTTTAGAATAAGCTTGTTAGAAGTTTGACATAAACAATAAAACAAACATTCAGTTTCTGGTATGATTCCTTCCTTTTCCGTGCCTTCAGAAAACAAAATTTATTTTTCAGGAAAGTTCTGTAAGATATACAGCTAAGGAGAAGCACCATTTTTAGCCAGAAGTGGTATCTTTTGTTGACTCAGTAAGTGGCTGAATAGTCAAATTTGGCTATAATTTTTCCTGAGTCAGCTGAGATAGTGATGGGAAACAAATGGATTTTCCTTTTATCAAATGAGTTCATGGCCAGTAGTAAACAGTGAAGTATAAGAAATAATAAACTAGTAAACATGCTGAAGATGAGTTTTTCCTAACTCTCTGGAGTTGGGGAGAAGTGCCTCTGTAAGTCCACAGACCACAAATGTGGAACTTTGAGGGTATGGATGACAAACAGTAAAAGTCATCATGGTCAAAAGGATAGTATTTTTACAGAATCAGTCAGAATGTCTTCACCTTAACACACACACACTCCAAATGGGTAAAAATAATAAATCTTCATTTATATGACAGATCAGAATTTGAGCCCAAGCTTTCCCTTAAAATGTCTCCATTGTACAGTATTATTTTTACCAGCCAGAACAAGCAAGTACTCACTATTTATGCAATTAAGTTCTTTAACAAGAATGTTTACAATAGTATCATAACATTTATTATTATTTCCCTGTGTAAGACCTAGGGTTACCGTAACTGAAAGAGAAACAGGTTACTAACAATACTGACATTTATAAAGCAAACAAAAGCAGATGTATTCAGCAAGTCTCGCTGTTGCATTTGCATACAAAATTTCCTCAAACTCTAACACGTGTGACAAGAAAAATGCAGGAATGGTTTTCAAGGTTCTTTAGAATTAAATATCCATCAGGATGCTTTGAATACTGCACCCTCTGTTCCTTTACTGAACAGAAAAAAAACTGGGGATGAATTTGTACAATACCACTTCAACAGAAATAAATACCAAAAAAGAAAAAAAAAAAAAAATTGAAATCAGCAACACAAAACCAGTTATTACCATGAAGAAACAAAACATAACAGAATTACAACATAAAAATATCCAAAGCCATCATAAAGTTATACTGTGAAATAAGTATGTACATTACAGAAAAAGCAAAATCTACAAAATCCTACAAAAGAAACTAGACTGCATGGGTATTATTTACATGCTTTAATAAATTAATACGTTATATTATTTGCAGCAGAATAATTCATCATCAGCCAGGCTATTTCACAACAGTAATGTGACTCATTTTTACTACATCTGGGAAATTCCTCTAACGCAATCTACATGCTAGCAGAGCCCTGCACATGGGCACAGAACTGTATAAAGGCAGAATGGGTCTCCCTGTTCAGACATCAGCACTCCTCTGACAGGAGAGATCACAGCTCCACAAAACCTCGGCTCAGAAGACAAGCCAAACACTCCTAACCATGAACGGCAAGCTTGGAGCAGTCCTGGCTCTCCTCCTGGTTTCAGCAGCTCTGTCGCAAGGTAAGTGAATCCCTCCCAGTACCCACAGGACTGCAGCACTATCTTGGCACTTGCTGAGATGTGTGTCCTCAGAGAGGCAGCTTTCTGCTAGTTTCTGCAAGTTCATTTTTTTTGAAGTGTTTTCAACAGTTTTGCTTCAGATGGAAATTTACTACTATAGCTCTTGTACTGAAGAGTTACTGACATCTTGTGGGAAATATTTTAAGCATGCTAATGAAATTAACTTTGGCTCTGTGCTTCATTTAAAGCATAAGGTGGCTGGAGACAGGATCTTCTTTAAAAATGTTTGAAAGTAGCTCTACCTTCCCACAAAGGGCAGTATTTTCTCACTCAGTATTTCCTATTTGTTACTTAATGATCCTACCGTTTCAGGCAAGCAATCTACAGCTGCAAGTCAAGAACAAACAATATAAACATAGCAAAGACAGGCCTCAAATTAGGGAATAACAGGGCCCTCTCTTCTTTATACATGCCAGTATGTCATTCCAGATACTAAATGATACAATTAATTGCACAGTGTTGTCAGTCAGTACAAGTAAACATAAAATACATGGTTTTACTTGTCAAGGACATGTTGATGTAATTCTAAACATACTTGGGCATCAGATCCTCTGAAAAAAATAGGCAACAGATTTTTATACTGTGAGGATTTAGGCACCTAGAACAAATGCAGTACTTCAGCATGTTGTTAAAACAGAGCAGCCATGCTCTCTAGCTGATACAGTAATGGTAACTGGCTCTCAAAGTGCAATGTTCATTTTGTGCTCATAGGTAGGACTCTGGTAAAGATGGGGAACGAGCTACGGTGCCAGTGCATTAGCACTCATTCTAAGTTCATCCACCCTAAATCCATTCAAGATGTGAAGCTGACACCAAGCGGCCCCCACTGCAAGAATGTTGAAATCATGTAAGTAAATCATCTGCAAGGACCTCTCTCTTTCCAACCTACATTATGCTGTAGCTGTGGGCTTTTCACATAGTCTCTCTGAGCTTGTATATCCCTGAAGTGATCATTGAGAACTTGATGATCTTTAAGATCCAATCCAAGCCATTGGATCTTTTCAGTATTTGTTCTGTGGTGGTAGAACATGATGACTAAGACTAGCCAGTTCGTAATGCATGAGGTATTTAAATCCCGCATTTACTAGGCAGGCAAAACTCCCAATAAAATAGATCCATGGCCCATCTCAGAGAGAAAAAGTAAGTTATCTCAGGCAGATGTAGGGAAACACTGAAGGTAGTCTGGTCTAGAGTAGCGCAGAGGTGGGAGTAAAATGCTGCCATCCATGTACTATCAAAATTTATTTTGTCATTGGATGTTTCACGCTTGTTTTGAGAATCCTTATTGTTGTAAGCAAGTTCTAAACAAATGCCTATATTTACTGAGGAAAATTTTGAGGAATGTGTGAGCATTGTGAGCTTAGGCACACAAGCTCTAAACATGCAGTACTATATTCTGTGCATAAAACAAACCCATGTACTAGTTTCCTGACTTTTCTTTTTTCCTTGTTTTGCAGAGCTACTCTAAAGGACAGAAGAGAGGTGTGCTTGGACCCCACTGCTCCCTGGGTACAGCTGATCGTAAAGGCACTTATGGCCAAGTAAGTCCCATTCACTCTCAGATTGGGCAGTTAAGTTGCAGACCTCCCAAAAAAGCCAACTTGTGGGGTTTCATAGTGTAAGCTTCTATTTTTCTCTTACTCAGAGATAAAGAATGGAGAAGTTGCTTAATTATAGATCCGGGCTCTTGTATGGGCTCTTCTGCAACATTCTTATTCAATGACCATGCCACAAACCTTTGAGAACCAGCAACTCCATTTGAAGGAAAAGTAACACCTCATGAAAAATAGGGCTTTTAAAAAATTATCTTCCCCTTATATTCAGTAACCTATATAAATAATTCCAAGTAATTTCCAAATTAATGAATTCTTCTGTATGAGTGAAGGGTACAAAAGTTCCCTAGCTGAGCACCGGATATGCTGGCACTGGCACTCCAGTAACTGCTTTTGAAACTTTATTCTCTCTGTGCCTTGAGACAGCAGACAGAGTTGGAAACAGATCATTTGCTTTTAATTGTTTATGCAATGCCAAGCCACAACAATTGTCCTTTTGAAACACCTTCTAAGCCACCTTTTTCCTCACCTCATAACAGGGCTCAGCTCAATTCTGATGCACCACTGTGAGAAAATTCCAGACAGGAAAAAACCTCGGAACTGCTCCTGATTTCCACTGGGAGAAACATCCAGAGAAAGCATCATGCAGCATTCCATCTTCCACCTTCCACATCAGCGTCTCATGTTAATTGTAGATCCTTGTATCTACTTATTTATTTATTTAACTGCACCTATTTAAGGAAATCTTTCATATTGGCCAGTGCTGTGGGACTCACTGTCCATAGAAACTGAAGACACTGATTAGGAAAAGTGGCTTGCTAGGGGAAATGAAGCTCCCTTGGAAACCACTTCAGTCAGACACAATCAGTTGAGTGCAATGCACTTACAGCACAGCTTGTTTGTACTAAGACCTAGTGTTTTGCTATTATAGCAGCAAACTGGTAATTCCTCCTGCTCCCCTGGAGTGCTCTAGTATGTTGTGTCAACAACAGTTTCCTAGTCACAGTCAGCTCATACTGACTGCAGACTGTGATTTAAGACTTCAAAAATCTATCCTGCAGAATCTGTAAGACTGTGGGTTTGGTATTTATTATGATTTCCATGGTATTTATAGATATATTTATTCACTAGTTTCTATACAAGATAGAAAGAGATGACAATTTTTGTAATTTCTACAGGATTTGCTATTCTTAATGACAAATACTCAAGAAACATTCACACGCCCATTACTCTGCATAAGGACTTGGTTCTAAGTCTAATTCATGAGTTATTCAGCTAATGGAAAAAAAATGCAGCATGCATACACAGAATTTGCTTGTGAGAATGCAATTATCTCTTACAGTATATTAATAAATATTTTATTAAAAAAAATCTATTTTCATTTGCTTTATTTAGGAATAGTTTTCTTCATTTTTGCCATTCCAACCTGATTTCTGGAGCTAAAATGGCATTGTTATACTGTAACTCTCTGTTACAGTAACATTACATTACTGAATGCAATATCAGGCTCCTAGATCAAAGAAGATAGCAGCATAAAATGCTCACTTTTCTCTCTTCAGGCTATTCCCAGGCACTGGGAACTGCTGTGCTGTAGGTTCCTTGCTTTAGGGTAAGCTTTACCCTTAGATGCCTGGTCCTTTCAATTCTCTGAAATCATCAGCTCAGTGTGCAACAATACACAAATAAAAACCAGCAAAATGCTGGACATCATCAAGGATGGGACCGAGGATGACTGGAAGAAGTCATTGGTTTGTTGTTGTACATATCATTTGTGTGCTCGCTGTGCAGCTGAGATTTCTGCAGGTTGAAAAGTTGGTGCCTGAGTTGAAAAAGTATTGGTAATGGTGAAAAGAATGGGGCAGGAAAAATTCAGAATGTGTTTCAGTTAAGGAGAGAAGGCTAGTGAGAATTTGAGCAAGGTTTACAAAATAGCGTAGGCAACTGAAGACATGACTGTGATTCATCAAATCCTACTTTTTAAAGTACTTGATGAATCTTGCAGGTCAGTGTAAAACAGGAAAGAAGAGTACATTTTTACACAGCATACAGTGGTCTGCTGGCAGGAGGCACACAGGTTCAGATACTAAAAGAAAAATCAAATTATGTACTTCTTACATCCCACAACAGAGGGCCAAAAGATGTTAAGCCTCTTCTCTTCAGTTAGGAAAAAACTCGAGTTAAGATTTCAAGAGATTTTACTTAGATATGAAAATTACAAGAGAGCTATTGAGTGTTTTGCAAGCTTTAATCTAGTATCATAGAATGGCTTAGGTTGGAAGGGACCCCAAGGATCATCAAGTTTCAACCCCCCCCCTACCACAGGCAGGGCCCCAGCCTCTAGATCTGGCACTAGACCAGATTGCCCAGGGCCCCATACAACCTGGTCTGGAGATACCTCCAGGGATAGAGAATCCACAGCCTCTCTGGCAGCCTGTTCCTGCGTCCTCCTTGCTCCCCTTCTTCTAAAGGGCGTTGATGTTTTTGTTTTTTACAGTCCCTGGGGACTTTATCCAACAGCCACAACTTTTCTAATACAATGGAGAGAAGTTCAGCAACCACATCAGCCAGCTCCTTCAGGACCCTGGGATGCATGCCATCTGGCCCCACAGACTTGCATACATTCAAACTCATGAGACAATATGAACTTGCTCTGTCCTTGCAACTTGGGGGGGTGGGGAGGGAATTTATTCTACCAGGTCCCACCTAGGGGATGTGAGAAATACAAAAATCATGGAAACCAGTGAAAACTGTGCCAAAAAACTCATTGAGTACCTCAGCTCTCTTCATATCTGTCGTAGCAAGTTCTCCTTTGTCATTCACCAAAAGAAGTACACTCTCTTCGTCCTGCCTCTTCTGGCTAACGTACCTATAGAATCTCTTCTCACTGTTTTTAACATTCCTTGCCAAGTTCAGTTCCATCTGCACCTTGGCTTTCCCAATCCCCTCTGTGCAAGTCTGGAGAACATCCCCGTATTCTCCCCAGGTGACATGCCCTAGTTTTCACAGTTGATACAATCCCTTTTCCCTCAGTCTGACCAGCAGGTCCTTGACAAGCCATGCTTGTTTCCTGCCTCCTCTGCCTGTTTTCTTGTTCAGAGGGATGGGGAACCCTTGTACTCTCAGAAAGGCATCCTTAAAGAGTAGTCAGCTTTCTCCACGTCTTTACCTCTAATGACAGCTTTCCAGTAGATCTCATGCAACAATTCTTTAAACAGAGTTTGCTCTCTCAAAGTTCAGAAACCTGACTCCACTCCTTGCTAGGCTCATGTTCCTTGAGATCACATGAAGATCCAAGGTCTGGTCCTGTTTGACTTGGGGCAGGAATTTGAATCTATTTAGGAAGGAGATCTAATAGGCTACTCTGCACATATTTCTTCAAGCATTTGCAAGAAAAACATTAAAACTTCCTAAGATGAATCAGAACATACAACAGAGACTGACTACGCTGTAAATCCAGGTACATAGTTTTTCCACTGGATACAGCAAAAAATGGTTAGATTTCTGTGGTATAAGACACACACAAATAGTTGAAAGAATCGTTACTCATCAAATACTGTATGTGCTCCTTCTGAAGTAGTCAGAAATCACTTTTCTTATCAAATTATATACTCTCTGTGGCTGAAATAGCTTTGAAAGAGCTTGCAGCTTTTGTTGAAAGTAAGCAGCAGCATGACAAAAGCACAGTACGTCTAAGTTGGATTGAACTGCCTGTTTGAGCAAGGGGCAAGAGAAAACTGTGGTATGATGGTCCTTGTAATTTTAAAGTAGTATTTATCTGTTCAGTTGAGGAATACAACCTTTTACTTCACCTTTTCCTGTGCTCTGGATATTTTTAAAAACACCAAAAATTTTTGCCCAGTAACTTTGTAAACATAAAGCAGAATTGTCTTTGTCTTGCTTCCTGAAGATGTTGCTTAGTGAGATAGATTTCTGCCCTCTACACAACCCATATTGACACAAGCTGTAACAATATTATTAAACTCGTGATTGTTCGCTGATGGATATCCCTGCCCTGCAATTTGTTCAGATAACAGAAAGAGCTGTCTCTGAACCAAGGAGATTTGTATCAAGGAAGTAGGAGGTCCTGCTTGGAATCTGAAGTCAGTGAATGTGTGACATACTGAAGGAAAACATATGTATGTCATAGAATCATAGAATGGTGTGGGTTGAAAGGGACTTTAAGATCATCTAGTCGCAGACCATCTGTGGGTGGGGGAGACACCTCCCTCTAGATCAGATTGCTCAAAGCCCCATCCAGCCCAGCCTTGAATGCTTCCAGAGAGGGGGCATTCACAACCACATCTTTGCTAGGCGACCCGTTCCAGTGTCTCACCACCCTCACAGTAAATAATTTCTGCATAGGTAACATACCTCTTGGAAAACTTCTGCATATGCAACACAAGTAATGTATATAAACTCAAGACCTTTTGAGTAAGCTATGCATGATAGGAGGATTACCCCCATGCATGCAGAGCTGATATTAAAGAATATCTGCTTTCTAACACTCCAGCTTGAGTTTCCTGCTTAACTGCCATATATTTCATTACAAGTTTGGCACCTTTTTGAGTTCTTCAGCTGCTTCAGCTCTGAGCAGTGCACTGTGTGCCCTACAGTTATTACTGTGTGCAGTAGCCGTGGAAGAAAACAGCACCCCTTGAACATCTGCCGACTATTTAAGTGTGTATGTACACTTATGTGTATATTTGCACATGCATCTGTATAATACACTGCAAACCTGAATAGGTGGTAAGAAAGATTCAGAACGTTTGCATGACAATGCAAGTAAGGGCCCTGGGATTTCTGTGCACTCAAAAATATGTTTTTGTCCATCTTCTTCTTTTGCCAATTGCATGCAAGCTTCAACTCCCCTTGGTCACTTAATTTGAATCTAAATTGTACTTCTACAGCCCTGACAGAAGGCTATTCAATGTTACAGCAGCTGTCTGCATTCATCACTCTCCAATGTTTCTCTCCTTCCATCCTTGTAATTAAACACAACAGAGGTAATTATGTATCCTTTCTGTCATCAGCCATCTTCCTGTTCCATTACTTCATGTTCCTTCATAGCAACTCTCATTTCCTACTTTCACCAACAATTTCATTCTGGTGACAATACTACCACATCAATAACCAAACAACAACTTTGCATCATTCCCCTTTTCTTCCTACTCTTCCCTCACATGGCTGGCTGCTGTATATTCACTCTTGTATCATACCTCCATCATGAAGTGGATTTGTTCTCTCAGGTTTCATGTTTCATTTCACATGTATTTTCTTAAAATACCAGAAGCATATTACTCCCTAGTGTTTAAGTGTTGCAAACCATCGAGGAAGTCATTGAAAGAAATACTGGGAAATCCCTGAACAAACACTCTAAATTCTTCCTTAGAAGAATAGAGAATACAAATACCGGCATGCTGGCCTCCTCTTTCCTGCCTAATACAAACATCCTGGTTATGTATCAGGTGATTGATACTTTCTCCATGCTTTTACTTTTTTTTTTTTTTTAATTTAAAGTATTGCTTCCTATTCTGGGATTTTTTTTCATTTTTATGTTGTTATCACTTAACAAGGGAAAATCCCAGGAAATTTACACATAGTACTGCTTGATATTGCACACTTCTTACAAACTTTGCATTTATTCTTCTTTGTAAGAGGAAATTATGACTGATGCCACTGGAAAAGTTTCTGTTTGAAATCAATCTTCCACAAACTTTTCAGTCAGCAAATAGAGTTTTTTTTAATTATTATTTCCTGTGTGCAAAATTGGAACAAGAATTTTGTTACCTGTAAAATAAAACTCAAGTCATCTGTTGTTGAAAATCATGAATATTTCTTTTTTAAATATTAAATAAAGTTACTTTTAATACTACTACTTAGCTGCAGTGAGCATATAGATGCCTTCACCATTTGCGTGGAACTCTAGAGAGGAAGATACTATGAGCAGAAGAATCTAGAATGCAGGCTGAGAATTTAAGAGTAACTTGAGCAAAAGGAATAATCTTTTTCCTTTAATTTAGCCAAATGCCTAGCAAAAGTTCAAGTCCAGACTTTGTTCTAATACAAGTGCACATTTACAACACTTATGATATCTTTACAATGACTTTTCTTCAAATTCATCATCATTTTTGCTTCCTCACCATTCTGTGACAACGAAGTTTCTACTATTTAATCACACCTTGTAGAACTACACACATCTGGTTGCCCTCAACATTACATGTATGATTTTCTCTCATCTCCTCTTTTTTTCTTCATAATCTCTTTCTAAATGTTTCCTAGAACTCTAGATGGCTTTTCTGACTGGCATAAGACATTATGCACAGTTGTCTAGAAACATCAGACATATGACACTCAGATCTATTTCCTCAGCAGCAATGGCAAAATAAAATTTCTCTATGCATACAGGTACAGTTAGACTATAAGCATAAATAGGCTTACAGATACAGGTACGGCTGCCCTCTAAAGAAAAAGGCAGCCTGCTGACTTCTTTCTACAACTTTTTGAAGGAAGATTTCAGTATAACTCAATAACATTCTTCTGTTCATAAATATTTGTTTTAACCAGTTATCAACTTATAACAGGTTCAACTATCTTACTGCTTAAGAATTAAAACCCATGAGGAACGTTATCAATTTTATTTTTGTAAGAAAGGTCTACTAGATTGACCAGGTCCGACTTGCCTGTATCTCCAGTGACTCAGCCAAGAACTCTAGAGAAAATGAGATTTTCCCTCCTGTGAGGCACACTGGCATCTCCAGTATCAGTCTATGATTTTATTCTATTCTCTTCTGGAAGATAGGGAAACTAGAAAAACTCTAATACACGCTTCCTTTGTAGATTGTTATTTTTCATAAATACACACCTTAAAATTTGTAAAAGCAGAAGATCATTAGACAAGCAACTTGTTTTGAAATAACATTTGGACCCAGTGAATTGCCTTTCCTGAAAAGTTCCTTCAGTTTTTGGAGAAAGCAATTGAAAGAAGAGAAGTAAGCAGCATTTCTGACCAAGCTAACACAACACATAAAAATGTGAAAACCAAATTTTAAGAGCTGAAGCAACACTTGCACTGAGCTGCTGCTGATTTCCGGCTTTATCTTGCAAACATTTTCTGAACCAATAAAAGTGCCATAGTATGTGCTAGAGCTACATGAAAAAGCCTGCCCACTTAATTCACCTTTTTGAAATCAAAGCTTGTAAGCGACTTAGAATCCAAGTAAGAAGAAACACATGCATTTTGTAAAAACAAACTGCCCTCTTCCATGCACTTACATGAACCTCTCTTTGTAGCAAAGAAATATTAACAACACTAAAGCACTAAGAGAAGACATTCTTGTTCCATGAACTGAATCCTAAAGCAGGTAACAGATGATTGATTGTAAGATTGCACATACCTGCAAAAGGTTGGGTCACAGCTGTTTCTTTTTACTTGATGCAGAACTTCTAGAGAGAAAGAGATGGCAAAAGAATGAGCTACTGACTTGAAGCAAAGTAGAAGCATCAAGAAAACAACAAATGTCACAGTCAAAAAGGGAGATCTTTAATTGGAAGCCAGTACCAGTTGCTGATTACTTGGGAATTCGCAGTTACCTGCTGTGGGTTAGGAGATAATTAATTACAGAGGCATTAAATGATTGCCTTATATTTCCCCACTTCAGAGAGATTTAAAAGAGAAGTCATATACACATACACCAAACACAGGAAGCTAACATAGAATGCAATTGTAATTGTTATCGGCTAAAACCCAATCAAGGATATGTGACAGAACAATCGCTATATTTCTTCCCACACAGAGATTCAGTGTGAAATCATCCTCAGACTAGGCACTTGAGATTTCAGCCTCCACTGATGTTCAGCTTGGGTTTTTCTACTAATCAAAGCCACATAAACTGTAGGTGAATCAAAACTAAAACAGAAATTCACTGGGGCAATTAAGGTATCTAAATACTTAGGCAACTTTCAGAAGCGCAGCCAAAATCCATTTGCAAACAGAGATGTATGGGATGTATTCATCCAAATCACCTGAACTGACAAGATATGACTCTTGTTCAGGAAAGGAAAGTTTTAACAGAAAGAGGACTGACTTCTCTGTTTAGGTAAGCCATTCTTCCCTTTCATAGTGCTTGAATCAGCAAAATGGCCCTCTACGCTTTCTTTTTTTCATAGGTAGAAAGAAAACAGAAATTGGCATTATTTTGCATACTTGGGAGTACAAAACATAATTCTGGCATTTCTAGTAAATCCATGTATCCCAGGAAAAGCAAAACTGAAATCTTAAAACAGATTAACTACTGACTTGCTAAGAATACAAAATGGCAAGCAGGAATATGGAAATATAGTTACCAAGATAATGACTTACAGAAATCAGTAAGTGAAACTATACTGTTGATACATTCTGCATGGATTTTTTAAATAAATTTCTCAATGTCCTTTTTTTAGTTTACATTTGTACATATAAGAGTCTGGAATAAGAGATACCTGCATAGATTGAAATGTCTTATCTAGTCATGAACGGCACTTTTGCTGCCCTGACTCTTTCCCTGATATCACTGCCAGTGTACAAAAGTGAACAAATTCTTCAAACTCTTATGATTAAAACCAGAATAATGACTCACCTATTAAAATCTGAGTGTATGTTCATATGCTTAGGCAGTGGCAAAAACACAGAGATGATTATCAGTTTCAACATCCTAAAATTCAGGAAAAAGCTACCAATGCTGCTAAGTGCTTACTGTGAACAAAAACAGTGAACATTTAAAGAAACAGTCCATTCATGTTAGAAAATGATTGTTGTGCAGTATTTTTCACTTGTCTGACCTCTTTCTGATGCAGGTAAGAGGTAAGATCTTCCTCTATGTAGCATTCACTTGTTCTTTTTGACTTATACAAGTGAATGAAGCATGTATAGACGTGCTTTGAAGCAATAAAAGATAGATATCTGCAAAAGCATTAATGAAGATCTAATACAATACAACTTAACACAGACTGGTTATAACAGGTTCCAATTCTTGAAAATAAACCTTTCAATTTTTAAATATTGATGCCGTTTACAACAAGGATCAGAGGCAATACTTTGATCAACATGAGAAAAATTTTGACAGCT
Source organism: Perdix hodgsoniae (assembly GCA_035772895.1). Lineage (NCBI taxonomy): Eukaryota > Metazoa > Chordata > Aves > Galliformes > Phasianidae > Perdix > Perdix hodgsoniae. The sequence continues at coordinate 48,023,201 of JAPSGF010000002.1, forward strand.
ACACGCCTTATCATGTCCAGCTGGAGAGATGCTTTGGGTAATGACTTCTATTTCATTTCTCTTTCACGGGACAGACTTGGCTGTGAGCTCTGGTGTCAGAAAAAAAGAACTTCCAAGCCCATTCCTCATGATGGCATTCAGACAGCAAGGTGGATCCACATCAAACCTCACTGACAAGTAAGAAAGCCATTTAAGTGCCTTAACAAAAATTCCTTTTACTTGCCATTTAAAATACTACATTACCAAACTAACTTAATAGGGATTACATATGGATGATCAACATAAAATTTTATATTCTACAGTACATACACTGACAAGCTTTTTTAGCGTTGAAAACGAATATAGAGACATTCTATGGAAAAATCTTCCTAAAATTTGCTAATTTCCACTGCTTTAAGGCAGCATCATTAGTTTTTCTTAATAAAATGAGGCAGGCTCATACGTGCTTATTCTGTTCAACAGCTAAAATGTATTGCAGGTAATGTGTCTCTTAAGCATTTGATCTAACCTTCTTCCTTACAACAATTTGCAAAATTTTCCTACAATAATATGAAACATACAAAAAATATGGACATGTTTACTTTCTGAATTGTCCATTCTTAATTTGCACTTCTGTGGAAACATGAATTAAATGCCTTTACAAACATGTGTGGCTTCTGAGATACTAGGTTAGAAGTCAAAGGACAGTGAGTAAACACTACATAGAATGTCATGTGTTAAGGTGAAATCATACCGAAACTAATAGAAATAATTGCTGTTCTTCATTAGTAATAAATTTATGAACAAGTAAAATATTTTCCAGATGAACAAGTTGGAGTTGAAAGCACATTTCACCATGCAGAACAAAGACATATGACAAACATATGCAACTAAAGGGTCATCTAATTGATGAAAGCTTAGATGAGTAATATCCACTTCCAGCAGCTCCGTCTAAAATTACATTTTTCAGCTCACTTCCCAACTCCTGAGGCTGTCTAAATGATCCAGCTGCACCCTGTCTCCCTATCAGGATGACATCTGGGTTTCCATCATCCCCTGCCACATTCTGATCTCCATGGGAAATGAACCTGGTCACACAGGAAGCAAAATCAGGCACCATCCTGGAAAACATCTCCTTCCCATAAACCAGAGAGACAAAGCTGGATATAGCCAAAGAGATTCAAAGAGGCATTCAGACTAGAAAAAGCACTGGAAATACGGTCCTTAGAAACCGTAGTGTCACTCTGGGCTAATTGCTGTCTGCAAAGAATAGTGAAAGCAAAGTTTTGGCACTTGCACCCTGTTGAAAACAACATTGTGCTATCTCATCAAACCATTATCTGAGTTCCCTGTGACTTCCTCTTGTTTCCTGAATTTACACTCCAAACCAGAATTTAAGCTCAAAGAAGGGTGATGGTATTTTCAGCCCCCAGTAAGTAAACCACAATTTCTGCAGTGAACCATGGAGGGAAATTCTGTGGGATAATCCAAAAACTGACTTGTGCATATGGCCCTGGGAAGCAGAAACCTTGAGTGCACACACTCAGTGTCAGTGAAAGGGGATAGCTGTGCACCTCAGAATAAGTCCTAGCATCTGGCATATTATGAAAATACTACTTAGGAATCTGACACTTAGAAATCCCTCAGACATTGACCATCTACTTGATAACAAGATGTTAAAGCAATTTTGTAAGTAATGATGTATATTTAGAACTCCAGAAAAAGAAAAATTTTGCAGCTAAAAATTTTAGGTCTGTGGGCCGTTTCTCCTACTAGAATCAACTAAGCAGGGAAGCAGACCAACTCTTGCTCTTACTTTTGCAGAGACAGGCAGCTTTTTATTTTCTGTATGTTCAAGAAACCTATTACTAGTATGCTTGCAAAAAATGAAATCTGGAAGAGACTTCATATTTGAAAGTTAACTTCTAAAGAACCTCTTACGCCATCCAAGAAAAATATGGAATGCAATTTTCAAGTAAAATGTAGATGAATGTAGGTGAAATAAAGAGTAACTAAAAACAACACAAGACCCTTTACTAGCATTTAGATAATTATACAAGGGACATTGTGCAGACAAAACAGTTTGTATTTCCACACTCAGTGCATAATGGAAAATGAACTGCAGAAAACAAACTTGCAAAGTACCTGAGAATACTGAGAATATTGCACTGCAGCTGTAACGGCACACAACCCTTCCACACAGCAGCCTGCCACTCCACCCTTTGTACTGAAAGCTCTGCTGGTGATTCTTTGCCAGCCCCTTTGCATCCCAATATCTTTGCAGTTACAGCCTGTTTGATGTAATGCAGGGATTGATGTAATTCCAGAGGCTGCCTGAGAAAATGCAGGGATTCAGTAAACAAATGTTCATCTGGAGACGTTTCAGGGTTTTGTTTAGGTTTAACTGTTACTCCCCACTGATGGGAAACTCGTGCCTGTTAAAGAAAACACACAGACAAAAGCCAGAGTGTGGTGGTGACTTGAAGCTACTGCTCATCCTCCCTTAGAAGCAAACCAATTGGAGTTCAAAAGTCCCACCCCCATGTTCGGCATGGGAGATGCCAATACCTTCAGGCTATAAACATGGATTAAGGTGTAATTATACAAGTAATCAAGTGGTTACTAGCTCACACATTTTGTAATTCAAGTATAGGATATGAGAATACAGAAATGCTCAGAAAACATGATCAGAAAAGCTTGGAATCAGGCTTCAAGTTTTGTAGTTCAGATTAAGGTCAATACACTAAGCCAAAGGAGAAAAAAAAACAACAACACACAAAAACAGCAAAAAGAACTCCACCAAAAGTGTTTCAGGCCCATACAATCCTCCTGTGACTTTGCAGAAGGCTTGCCAGTATTCTGCTAAAGCTGTGTATAAGGACCTTGTGGGTCATCCTGCCTCACCATGTCCCACGCTAGAGAGGCTGGCACAGCTCAGCACTTGGCTTTGCATGAATACTTTTCTGGCTGCACATCAGTGTGGGAAAGGGAGCACATGTGTGAAACAGGTAGGGATAGCAGGCCGGAAAGTGCTCTATGAATTCATGAACAAAAAGCCCAGTGAAGATTAAATTAGTGCAGTAGAAAAACAGCCATGATGGCTTTTAGCAGCTGCTGAACAAAACAAAACAAAAGCGGGGAAAAAAGTGAGACTGATTTCTAAGAGACAGAGTAGGCTCAAAATAAGCAACAAAGTTTTAAAACAGGGGCTGGAAGTTTTCCAAAGAAAACTAGAACATATCTGTGGTTAGACATGAAAACATTTTTGGAACAGCAAACTGTACATATTTGCTCTGAGGGAGAAGGCTAGCTTCAGAGTTCCCAGACCAGAGCAGTGCAGAAAATAAGGGGGAGAAAAGGAAATTGATCTTCTCCTCAAAACTGTAGGGACAGTAAAATGTTGTTAAACAGTCAGAATATTATACTGATTAGAAAAAAGAAAGACATTTATGATACGACAACAGGTGGCCTCTGTGTTAAGGTTGGCATTGTGACTGAAGAGGTTATTCTAAGAAATGTTTTCACCCATGAGGTTTAACAAAGCAAGCCAATATCAAGAGTGGGCTAGAAAGCAAAAACATGACAAGAAGCAGATGAAAAAGAAAGAAAAAATTTGTCCCATCTCAGTAAAGATGGAGACCCCGAAGTAAAGGGTCAAAGCCGAGGGACTCAAGGATCGTTCCCACAATCTAGTTTAGATGTCAGCTAAAGAATTGTGGAAGCCCATTCACTGATTGTGTATTACAGCTCATAATCTGCAGTTACCCAACCATCAGCACAAGGACAGAAGTGACAAGACCAAGCATATTACAGCACATCCTACTACCCCTTCTGACAATCTGAAAGGTTTCTTATTTGTCACCTCCAGTGACAAATGCTATGACAGCCTCCACCTCACTTCTCACCATGCTCTGAGCTGCAAATAGTGACAAATGGGTCTAAAAGACAGAGGAAAAGGGATTTCACAGCAAGATAGGACTGGCTGCAATTCCTTTAGAGCTTCTGGGTTGTGGAAGGAACCTACCCCACTTGAGAAAGTTCTGCTGCTTTCTTTGATCGCATTGGTGTGCTACTATGGGCTAGTAGTTAAGAATAAATATACAGCTTCAGGCCTGAAACTAGACCTAAAGAAAAAAGACTTAAAAAAATTAAATTAACTCAGCAGAACCATCAATGAGAAGGGTATCTCCACTACAAGTAGATATTTGAAGGTCAAATCACCATGAAAGTCCAGAGGAGAAGTTTGATAACTTTCTCTTCATGTTACGCAAGATTTATTGTGGGGCTATTTTTATTGCAAAACCACGACAGTGGCTGCAAGAAAAAGGGAAGTACTTTGCTGGTCAGCACCATGTTTACTCTGCATTTTCAACAATCAAAAGAGCTCTGTGATTGAATTGCCCATGTTTCTGAATTTCTTCCACATAGATGCTAATGTTGAAATTTAGGAATAGTGTTGACACAGCAACCAAAGCTCAAATCTAACATTTCCTCTACAGAATAACCTCGTCTAGATTGTAACACTGACTAACATTTTTTGTTACATTTTGCATGGAAAAAAAGTGTGTTCAGGGTAAATATTACTTTTCTGCATCAAAAAACAGGGACAATCTCCCAAAAATTTACGAAGTACAATGTTTGTAAATCTCAATATTATTCACAAATCCAAGTTTAATAATGATAACAATGGCAGTTTGGCCCATCTGTGCTAACTGCTTCACCAAAATGTCTGGCACTGATTCTCAGAAAGATTCTATTGCTGGCATAACCATGCCTGGATATCTAGATGGCTAAACAAGTGTCAAGAGTATTTCAGCAATTTAATGGGTTCTAGTTTCAAAAAACGCATCTCATATCTGTGTGCCTAGACTTTGATAGGCTGCTAGAAACTCTCAGCAGATTGTGGGACAGTGAAGCACCTTCCTCTGCAGAATGAAACACAGGTTCAGAGACTAGCATATGCCACTACTTTTAAAAGCTTACTGAACATCAGTCAGTGAGGATATGAATCACAATTCAGGACAGCTGGAGTTTGGGCTTCACCCAGCACCACAACATAATGAAACCAGTATAAAATGGTTGCACGTGAAATGTGAGTAAAACCTACGTACTTCTACTTCCTTACTCCTGCCATATCAGAACAACTGTTCAGTATATTTGTAAGTAGAACAGCAGAGTGAAAATTTAATTTCCACTTATTTGTGCTGTGTGGAATTTGGGAGAAGTCTGAAGACATTAGACTATAACTGGAAGTGAAAGGACTTGCCTAAAATCTGTGTCAAATTTAATTAAAAGGAGTTTAAGGAGTTTTTCACCTTCTCCATACAGATGTGAAGCATAGCCCCTACTTCCCCCATATGTTCTGGACCAACATCCTGCTTTCCTTAAGCACTGACTCTTCTTTAAAGCAGCTCAGATGCTCTTAAGTTGTCTACACAGGTGTCAGACCTTATTGTGAAAGACACTTACCCAACATAAATAACAGAGTGAGTGACTTGTCAAGAAGTCTGTCACCCTGAAAGCCCTGTGTTTGAATTATCAGTAAGAAATAAACGTGCAGCAATCTGGGCTCGTGCATGAATGACTAAGTCAGACACTGACAGCAGTGAACCAGTAATGACACCAATAAATGCTGACTCGATACATTTCTGTTGTCAAAATTCTATCAACTCTTCACTTTCTGCTAATTTGTCTTCCAGAAATTTAAGACAGGCTGAGTCTCTGTGTCCTCAGGTAATGACTGTGAGAAGCAGAGAGCACGACACTGCATTAACCACATTTATCTAGTGCTTAGGAGTATAGTTCTCAAGTCTGTTCCCTCTTTCTCCCTCCCCTCTAGGCTTTGCCTGCTATTTCATCTCTGACAGCAGACATTCAGACTACAAAAGAAAAGCAATTTACATGAGCATGCCCAGTACGAACACAATTTTCACTGAAAGAAAAATGATACTGTAGTTGATTCATACTGAACACTGTAATTCCACCTACTCCTCATCAACATCACAGAAATCAGTGTTTTTAACATACCCAAATCTTTCACTGAAACCAGCAGAGGACTACATGCAGCAAGACATGTGAGACAGTTTGTACACACTTGGTCTGCTGGCAACCCCAGTCCTACAGAAAAAATTTCCTCACTGAAGAATTCTTAGGATACTATTCCTATTTGAAGGAAAGCATGTGAAGGACATGCAAGTGTCTTCTGATGCTTAAGTGGCTATTGAAAGAAACAGAATAAGTAATAAATGGATCATGTTAGATCATTAAAGTCTGTAAGAGTGTGTTCAGTAACAAGTATTGAGAAGAGTTTGCTTCAAGAAATGTGCACCACAAACACAGCCAGAGAACTCCAGGTGGAAAGCTTACTGATGGAACTAGATGAAGAAGGATTCAAAGAAGCTGAAAAACTTCCCTAGAATTCAGTGTTTTGTTTGTTTCAGCGTTTGTTGAATTCAAGTGTATACTTAGGGATAAAAAACAGATACTTTTCGGTGTCCTGATGAATTCCATTTTAGGGGAAATTTGGTTATTTAGGAGAAAGCCAAAGGTAAAAATGCTAAACTTCAAGCAAAGCAGAAGTTACTTTTTTTCAGTAGCATATTTTCCAAAGACTCCCTCTAGCTTGTTTACACTTCTGCCCTCTGTGTGTACTCCAGGCACCTGTACTCACTATTTCAAGAAAGAGAAAATGGTGTAATCACATTTATTAACATAACCTTTAGCACACACTCCTTGCATACTTCTGTACATTATATTTAGCAAGGCTATTTGAAGTCAATAAAAGGCTGGGAGATATGCAATCTGAAAGAAAAATGAAATATATGATAGATAAGATAAAGGGGAAAAAAGCTATCAGTAAGATAATGGGGAAGTAACATCAGTGGTAATCTTACTTCTAACAAAAATAAATAAATAATACTTTTCCTCTAAATATATCTTCTCTAAATTTCCTCCCTTTAAACAGCTCAAAGTAACACTCTTCCTACTTTCTGTTTTGTATTTTATTTTACATAATTTACCTAGAATTAGGCAAATTCATCAATCTTAGTTTCCACCCTTTCAACTAAGCAGCAGGCATTACTCGTTGCCAGGAACAATGTAATTGATTTTTCCACAGACTGCAGGTATGCTGAAGAATAAACATGTATGTAGTACTCAAAGTGTATTAAGAAAGTCACTCAGACGGCAACTTCATTATCTTCTAGCATGTAGCAAAAATACAACTTCCTTTTACTTTAATTGCAACACAGACAATGAAAGTAACATAAATTATTATCAAAGTGTACATGTCACAAGTGAAGTCTTTAAAGATTGTGTGATGATTCTGACAACTCTTCCCATTTTTATGTACAAATGAGCTTTACCTCAATTGACATCATCATTTCAACCAAAAGACCACAACTACCCAAAGCTCACCCACAAGAATTACTCAACTCCACTGAACCCATCTTAATTAGATTAAAACTGCCTTAAGCTAGGTTTGGGGTCATTATATGTTCTTTTTTTCCTCTTCTTCTTCTTTTTTTTTTTTTTTTTTGGAGGGGGGGGGGGGGAGGAGAGCAGCTTGAATAGTTCAGTTCATTTTTTAATAAGATTCACATTAGCTTTACTTAGAACTTCTTGCAGATGTCATAATTCTCATTCTTTATTTTGAAATAGCCCACTCGCCTCACTTAACTGAGGGAAATCTTTGCTATCTGGCTTACAGAATAAGTATATTTATATCAATTTATATTCTATTTCATTCTATTTTAATTTGGGAAGTAAAAACTTTACCTTAAACACCAATGTTCTGAAACAAAACATGCCTTTTACTGTGGATATATAGCTCAGCTTGAACTGAAAATACTGATTTAAGTTTTCAAACTGAAAAAACCCCTCACATTTTTCCATCAGTCATTTGATCATGCTCCTTGGAGATCCTCACATTTTTATGCTCACTACTACAAAATGTTACCTAGAAAGTATCAGAAAATTGGCAGCGTAAGAGAGTGTTGGCTGTTGTTGCATCTGTTTTTCCATGGTCAGACAATGGGACACCCACAGCTACTCTGGGCAAGATGTTCCAGTACCTCACCATCCTCACTGTGAAGAATTTCTTCCTAACATATAATTTAGAGTCGCCTTCTTTTCATTTAAAGCCATTACCTCTTATCCTATCATTACAATCCCTGATAAAGAGTCTTTCCACAGCTTTCCTACAGGTCCCTTTAGGTACTGGAAGGCCACCATACAGTCTCCCTGGCACCTCCTCTTCTCCACACTGAATGACCCCACCTCCTTCAGCCTGCCTTGATTGGAGATGTGTTCCAACCTTTCGAGCATCCTCATGGCCACCTCTAGACCTGTTCTAACAGCTCCATATCCTTCTTGCGCTGGGAGCCCAAGAGCTGAATGTGGTGCTTAAGGGGAGATAAACTTTGCTGCAGCACATCCACACCACCTATAGCCAAAGCCTAACAGATCTATAATGAAAGAGATGTGGCAGCAGGCAGGCAAGAATTCAGCTTTCTGAATTCTGGCTGACATGATTCTCTTCCCTGTCTTTGCTACACTTGCAAAAGGAAGTATGCCAAAGTAGTGAGGGTAGCAGTACAGAAAAGCAGAATCAAAGAAAGGTCATCTGCAGTTCATTGTTTTTGCTGCTGTTATCTGCGCTGAAAAGAGCCTACCCATGTTCACATGGAAGGTAGTTAAATGTGATCTGGAAATCTAAAAGTACAAAGCACTGCTCACGCAGATGGTCTTGGCTTCTGAAATACTCCTAGAGATACCCACTTCACAAGCACAGGACATGTTTTGCGCGAGTATTGACTCACAGGATTCAAGCTTTGTGTTCTCTACTGCATCTCAGCACGTTCGTGACCTCTGACTACTGCACATTTCAGCACATGACTCCCCGGGAGTGTCAACTGACAAATTTCACACACTGCAGCTCTACATCCAAAATAGCCTCATGCATCAAACCCCTGGGGACTTCTGGTATTTCCCCAGCAGTAATCACTGCAGAATGAGCTTGATAACTCAGATTTTGTGTACAGTCATCCAAACAAAACTCAGCACTGTCACGTAAATTGTCCTTACTCATGTGTCCTGTCCAAGGAAAACACGTAATGTAACTGTGACAATTCCTTACTCAATATAACTGGACCTTCTGATGAAAGTGTGGATGATCTGTGCTGGCCAACCTGTGCATCATCCTAACTGTGTATTGCCTCGGTGTGCTACAGCTGAGCAAATCCTTCTTCCTGGTAATACAGCGTAAGCCTCAGTTCATTGCAAAGGCTGAGCTTAGAAGAAAACTAATTGTGGACACATACAGGTACACAAGGGTAGAAAAGGGCCCTTGATTCCTGTATATGAAGGTGGCTTAAATGCACATACATATGCAAATAAAATCTGCACCCATTAGTTTCACCCCACAGAGAACGTGGCACTTCCTTGGGGCAGACACATCAGAAGCTCACAGTGCAATCCTCATGGCATTGCAGCATGGAGAAAATGGTGGTTCCACCCCTATGATCTCAAGGGATGCCAGAGTAGGTTTCTAACTTTTTTGCTCATTGATTCCCCCTGAATGCATTTAACACTGCCCACACTTAACAGCTGTGTTTCTTATTGTTTTCTTTAGCAATCTCTCCAATTTTTGAAAAAATAACCCTTACCTTTGCAAGGCTCCAAACTCCTCAGTTGCCACTCTACTGGCTTAAAAACAAAACTAAACCAAAATGCTACACTGGATCCCCTATTTACTGGGATCTATTGATACTGTTGTTACTCAAATGAGTCAGGTGGCAAAAACAGCCTGGATGAGCACCTTGCCTGAAGCCGTAGTTCTCAGAATCACAGAAATCACAGAAACACCAAGGTTGGAAAAGACCAACAAAATCATCCAGTCCAACCGTCCACCTATCACCAATAGTTCCCACTAAACCATGCCCCTCAAAACAAAATTCAAACATTCCTTGAACACTTCCAGGGTCAGTGACTCCACCACCTCTCTGGGCAGCCCATTCCAGTGCTTGACCCCGCTTTCAGAAAAGTAGTATTTCTCTGTAGAGGAAATACTACTAAATAAGATAAAGTAGAGCAATAAGGTCTTCCCTAAGCCTCCTCTTCTCCAGACATATGATCCACGTATAAGTATCCAGTTACAAGATGCATTAGATTTATTCTGAACTTCATATATACATCAAGGAAGAATTTGTTTTCATTGAAACTAGTAAGTTGAACTAAAGAAAAACCAGATGACATCTTACGACTCATAGGAGGTACAAAGTCTGGATTTAAAGCAATCATTTCTTCCAGTCTACCAAATGGACCTACCAAAAGTCTACCTGCTGAACCCTCACACAACCTTTAAGCCCTCTAGAAGACTACAGGTCCTCTTCATGTTCACACTGCTGCTCTTGTAACATCTCAGTTTCTCCTCTTGTCTGAATAAGCTATGCCACATTTCCACAACTCTTTTCAATTTCTAATCCAGCCTGAACAGCTGGACAAGAGACAGTGCAGGAGGTAGCTAATTCCAAGCAAAAGCTGGCTCCAGGCAAGAACATCTGGAACATCTGGACTGGACAGCTGCCAAGATGGAGAGTACAGCTGATGCTGCAGATTCTCTCCTAAGGCAGGGCTGCTTTGGCTTACTCTTTCTCCATCCATCACTGACTCAACACAAACGTGTATTAACTTGATTGATATCCCTTAGACCTACAGCTCTTAGTCAAATCTTTCTGCAGTTGGGGACATAATACAAACTTTACAGAAGGCATGAGACTGGGGAAGTGGGGAAATGACAGAGGAGGACAGAAAGGCAGCTTGATCTTGTAATTTCCTTCTAAGACTCAGCTACAAGCCAACAGCTTGAAGGATGACATTACTAAATGACCATTGAAAAGGGGTGCAAATTAGTCATAAGCTACTTCATAGAATCATAGAATGGCTTGGGTTGAAAGGGTGCTCAAAGATCATCTAGTTCCAATATCCCTGCTGTGGGGGTTTCCTGACCGCTAGGGATAAACACCATCTTTCTGAACTGCTTGTTTTCTACAAGAGACTAAGCAAGGAGCTGGATGAACTGCCTGATCCATTAAGAGGACAAAGCTCAGGACTGAGAGCTTCTGTGTACCACTGGGTACTCAACTCATTTAGCTCTCACTAGGACTGTTCCCCTGCAACATCTTACCTGCTCTAAGTCCTGAGACCGGTTTTTATTTTTGGACATTACAGCTTCTATTAGGATTATTGTTTTAATTACAGTTTTAATTTTGCTTTCCATGTTGGTCCCCCTGCCAGTACAGTTTTACCTAAAGTTGATTCCCGCTCCATCCTATAACTGTCACTGAAATATAACAATTACTCGGTTTGTGACATAAAAAAAATCAAACATGCCCTGTGTAGTTCAATTGCAGGAAGCTAACTCTGTGCTCTGTGCCACTTCTGACAGTCTTCTTATAAGGAAACAATATGGATTTTCTGCTGAAAATCAAGTCAAGCCAGTCCAAAATAGTCACTATAGCAAGTTTGATCTTAAGTCATTCAAATAATGATTTATGAGCAGATCTCCACAAACCTCACTGAAATTAGTTTCTACCTGATTTTGCATTACTGCTTAAAGTTTTGGATATATGTTTAACATCAAATGAATCTTTATTACATAAAGATTAGAAAGTTGCAGGGGGAAGGAGATCCAAGAACACACTTCCAAGTCTTTAATTCTTGCACAGCCATAAATGCATTCTAAATGAAAGCAACAGATGGAATAAAAAATACTGCAAGGTGAGGAACAAAACCCATGGCAGCCTCAATTTGTTTTGCTGACCTGCACTGATGTTAACAAATACCTGTAAAAAAGAGAATAAGGACCTGCTGCACGCCCATCACCCCAAAACAAACAAACAAACAAACAACAACAATAACAAGAAAAAACACAAGCAAACAAAAGAAACAAAAAAACATCCCGGCAAAATCATAATTCATACCAAGGCTAATTATAAATGAAAGTGTTTTTACTATATCTGAAGTAAATCGATGTAAACATAAATCTAGATTCCATCTAATTTTCTTTAAAGACTCAGAAAACTCATTATTTTTCGTCACAAAATGCCTTGACTGGAAAATGCGTTTACAGTTACAAATACAAAGACAGTTCTGTACACAGAAGTGGATCAGAAATCTTGCAGTTGAGATACGGAAGGGTGAGCATCTCCTCTTTGCAAGCAAAGCGCTGCTGTGCGGGCTGGGAAGGAAGGGCCGGGTGGCCCCGTCGCGTCCCGCAGCGCTACGAGGTGGAACGCGTACCGAGCCGCTCCCAACCCCCACCTGCCCGAGAACGGCCAAAGCGGGTGGAGAACGCAGAGCAACTCCCCGGCCCCGCTCCGCACCCGGGAAATCCCCAGGCAGCTACGGTACCGAGAGAATAAAAGCAATGGGGACAGAGGTGCGGCACAGCCAGCGCCCGGAGTGTCCAGCTGACAACCCCAGCCATGAACCCACGTCTCCTCCTCCCGCTGCTCTTAGCCGCCGTCGCCGCGTCCTGCTGGGGTGAGAGCACGGGAGGGTGGGACGCGGACACAGGTGGGGATACGGACGGGGGGCGCTGCGCGGGACCCCGCAGCCAGGCTGAGCCGCTCTCCCCGCCGCAGGTGCGCCGCCGGCCGGAGAGCTGCGCTGTCGCTGCGTGCGGGCCGTAGCCGAGCGCATCCCGCCGCGGCACTTGGTCCAGGTGGAGCTCATCCCCGAGGGGCCGCACTGCGCCGTGCCAGAAGTCATGTGAGTTCTCCCTGTCCTCGACTCTCTCTCCCCCGAACCCGCTTGACTCCGCTCGCCCCGCAGAGCCACGACGAAGCAGGGCCACACGCTGTGCCTCAGTCCTTCGGTGCCGTGGGTGAAGCTGCTCGTCGCCAGGTTCCTCGGCAGGTACCTAACGCGGCGCCCCGCCTGCTTCCAGAGCCGTGGCGGCCGGGGCCGCAGCGCTGAGCACCCGCTCTCTGCTTGCAGTGCTGCGCAGCGGAGCTGAGCGTGGCGGGACGCGGCCGGCGCTTGTGGAGCATCCTAACGGAGCACCTTCGTGCCCGGGGGTCTGAGCGCGCGGTTTGACTGCTGCAACAGGGAAGCACTGCCTGCAGTTTAGACGTTGAAAAGCATGGCCCTCAAGTTTCGTCCTCTTCTGCCTCAAAAGCCTTGCTTTCAGGGTGTTGTGCAGGAGAAGGCTTATCCTGAATTCTTTCAATGGAGAAGCTTTGCCTGGACTCCAACATCGGCAAGCCACTGGTGGGGCTCCTCAGGCACATTATGTTATTTTGTATGGCATAATGTCATAACTTATATGAAGCCATGTATGTAGCAGCCATTGCACTGATGAATGTTTTATTATAGTCCAGATTCCCTTTTGGAACTGTATGTATGCAGTTACCCCGCTCTTCATATTTCTGTCCAGCAGAAAACTTAACAGGAGAAATCCACTCCACTTCTAAATACCGGTCATTAACTGCCATCAAGGTGGAACCGCCACATGATTTCTATACGTCACTAATAGAGAATATGTCTGTAGTTATTTATGTGCACTTACTGTGTAGAAACATCAGCACACAACAGAACAAGTGTAAAAAGTGCCTGTAAATTAAATGGAATTTTTTTTTCTATATGTTGACTGCTACACGTTTCCTATTCCTTTGTTAATTGTAGTTTTGCTTCTCAAAAATAAACATCAAGTATGCGCAGTGTCTGTTCTATGTGTTAATGTAAATGAGAGACCAAATCTCATCGAAAGATGACTTGGATAAGCCATATCCATCAATATCTTTCACTGCTCCAAAATTACAGTCCTCATCATTCCTTTACTTTAATGGCAGTCCTAGACTGGAGCGTGAGGACTGAGCGTCTTTCCCTTGGTCTCATTTGCAGGGAAATACGTGGCATGGGCTTTCACAGCGCTCAGACAGCACAACTTATTGCTGATAAATGGTTGCAAAGGAAGAACAATATTCTCACTTGGTTTTTAAACACATCCTATGTGTACTCCTATATGGATTACATTTGCACAGTGCCTAGGACTCCTGTCCCTGTTTGATATGCAAATGCACTGTCTTCTTCACATGTCAGTGAAGGAAAGGTCATATCAGAAAGCTGTTACCAGGGGAGAGAAGTGAATGGGTTTGCAAGGTTCACTGGGGGAGTAGGAAGGAGCCATGCTGCCAACTGCTCCCTCCATGCCTGCTGGACAACTTCTGCCTACTGTGTTGCTGCCAGGTGGCCAGAGGAGACTGTGAAGGACTAATGAAGGACAGTGCAAGCAGCAACTGTAATTCTCAACTCCCTTTGAGAATGGCAGCAGCATTTCTGCATTTCTGTTCTTGTCTAAGTATCTTTAGATCCATCCCCTCGATGCTAATACATTTCAATAGGTCCTGGTTGGCTGAATGTCTTTTTCTCACTGCCTTTGCTACAGGTCTGTAGCTGCCAGGGGCAGCGGAAGAATCTTCAATCTGTGCAGCTAGTTTTCTAGTTTATTTGGATGACCTGGGAGTAGAATGTTACTGAAATCCAGTTCTGCATCTATGTGGCAGCATCCAGCCCAGTTTCCTTAGTAAATAAACTCAATCATGTTATGAAACTGCCTTGACTGTTCTCTGTTCCCCTGGAGATTTCTGAGTGTTGGCTACTTTCACAGTATTTCCTAGACGTTTTCTGAAAGTCTAGGGGTAGCGGTAGACATTCGTATCAGAACTTAAGTAAACTAGGCTTTCATGACATAGTAGAGAACTTTTGACAGGGAAGGAGAGAGAAGTTACAAAGACCTTAATTGGATGAATTTTCAGGATTGCTTCTGTGCATAATTAGACATCAGAGAATCTGATCCCAAAACTCAAATCCACTAAAAACCAGCATCATCACTCCTGCTGCTTGTTTGCACAAGGCACCTTAATTAACCATTGCAATAATCCTCAATCATTGAGAGGAGGGTCAGGGCTCTTGTCAAAGACAGCTTAGTGCTATGGAGCCTCCTTTCAATATGCTAAAACATTTCCCTATTTTCTGTGCAAAGCAGAAGGATGAGCTGTGCAAATTGCATATTTTCATGTTATAACATGTATTTTTATTCTCTTTGTGTCATCAAATAGAGGTTTTGACATACTGACCTCATCAGATAAATTCTTTTCTAGTTACTCTTTCTCCTTGGGCTTTCCCAATTCATACTCCCTTCCTTGTCCCTGCTTACAGGAGGCACGAGGAGAGCATAGCTACAGCTTCTCACCACACAAACTAGCAATGGGCCAGCCAGCATCTCTTCTCTCTCACCAATAACTAATGACCAACTATGACACCTAGTTGTCTCAATTAGAAAAGGTAAGGGAACCTCCCTGTAGCTGGAAGAAAACTGGTCAGGAGGTTGGGCTGATCCCACTGGCAAAATGCAGCTAGTTGCCCAGAGTGATGCAGGCATAATTGTTCACTCCCTCAAGCATAATATTAAATTATTTTCTTCATAACCTTTTTATTTGAAAGCATATCTGAAAGTGGATGGATTCCATATTCATAATTTCAGCTGCCTTCTAGTCATAGCCTACATTGAAGATTATTTTACTGGTTCCCATATAAAGGAGTAGTTGCAGGATATTCTGAATCCTGAGGCAAAAAACACAAGGTGTTGCTGTTTCACACAGAGGTAAAGAAAGTGGTGCTCACCTAACTTTTTGCAACTTTTTTTTCCTGAAATTGGTTCCTGATAATACCACTCCGAATGTAGGGTTAGCCTTGTGCAACTTAAAGGGCAGTGGCCAAGCAGTAGTCCTGAGTGTGAGCCTTTTTTTGCACCTTAGTATAACTCAACTTTCCTCTCACTCTGCTGGTACAGAAGATTTTTGCACTAGGATTTTCCAGTACTCTAGGCTGGGTAAAAGGTCAGGTCACCTCTTGAGGAGTTTGGTATGTCAGAGAATTAAGACATTTTAGCCTATCAAAAATGCTTTTATGAACGTCAAACAAAATGGTTAATTACATCACAGGAAAATGACTGAGCAAGTAAGCTCCTTCATAAGCAATGCAGATGTTATCCATTTGTTAACAAGCCATAGTTGCTGATTGAAGAGTATTTCCTTTTAGGCACTGTGAAGCAATCTAAGAGCTTCTTTCACCCATCTCTGCACCCCTTTCTGCAATGAGCGTTTTCTTCCTCAACACATCTCTGACATTATTTTTTAAAAGCTGCTCAGCATTCAGATTTCCCTTTGAAACTAATGTACCTTAACAGCTTATGTGCTGAATTCATTCTGAATCATGCTATAATTCACATCTAGAATAGTCAGTGGTGAATGAATGTATGAGAATTAAATTTTCCTAGCTGAGGAGTAATATAGATCTTGCTTTAAAAAGCTGCACCAGCATAAGGGAGAAGGTGTGAGGAGCAGCAGAACCCACTGTCTAGTTGATCTTATGAACCCTGAGTGGGTTAAGCTCCACATCCCATTAACATCATTCCTCTAGATTTTTGACATGACTGTTCTATTAGAAAAACAAACAAACAAAAAAAAAAAAAAAAAAGGAATCTTCCAGTTCACAAGTAGCATAGGTTAACTTGAAGGTAGTTTGTTTCTTTCAAGTCCCTCTCAGTTACTTCTTATGAAATCTCCCATTGGAGACAAATAAGACTAGAAAGCAGCTTTTCAGATGTTTGAGAAGGCAAAGGAAAGTAGGCTTACATACGATCACATTGCTAGAACTGATAGTTTGAGAAAACACACTGAAGAGATTCTCACTGCATGGCGAGTTTGTCATTCCTACCTTACTATTCACATATTTAGTACTCCAAACCAAACTAATAATTCACACTGCTTTAAATTGCATTTATCTCAGCCTATTCCTGGACTTAAATTCCTGCTATAAGATTTGAATGAGACTGAAGTATTTGCTCTAATGAAATATGACACAAGACGTTGACCACAATCTAACAGAGAAATTATTTTCTTCAAAGAGATAGGCCCTTCATGTTTCATCCACAGAGATCTTGTAAGACCTCAGAGACTGCTGCCTTCATAAATTCTTCAGACAAAGAGCAAAATGCTGGCCAGCCCTAATTGTTCTAATCCTTGTCTATTTAAAACAGACCTAAAGTCAGTGATGAAAAGCTGACTTCATCTAAGTTACTGTAAATCTTATCACTGACGTCAGTGTGGTGAGGACGGCACCCAACAAGCATGTTTCACTGAAGTCCAAGAGACCTTTGCCCTTAATGCTATTAGAAGAACTGTGCTCAGGTCCAGGCTGCTACAGGGTTGGCAATTTCTATAGAAGAAAGCTTGTTTGCACAGAACGCTGTTGCAAAAAGAAAAACAAACATCTTCTTGAGAACAATGAGAAAATTTCCCCAAATAAACAAGAGCCAGCACATAATCTCACATTTATAAACATCCACAAGATGGGAAATGTTAGCTTAAATTGTTTCGAGAGCCTAATACCTGAAATATGGGGAAAAAATGTAGAAAACAGTTTACAAAGGCTATACCCCTTACATTTTAAAACTAGCCTGAGTCTCTATTACCATTTTGCATCTTGCACACTCGGTATATCAATTCAGTTTCTAATCAGAATACTTCTGTTTTGGAGAGACTGGATACTTAGCATAAAGATGTTGTTCTTTACCTGGGCATCTTGTAAGATAGTTCCACAATAACAGGTAGTGTTGTAGCTGAGGTTTGGTGTTGTGGAACAAGAGCTAGCACCTAGGCTACTGTTTGATAGCTGGTGTTTGAGCCAGAACCTGTCATTCTTACAGAAAACTCCTGAGCAAGGCAGTAGGAATTATAGGCTAGTAGAAGCCAGATATTTGCTCCCTACCATTTGGGAGACCAAATGTGATGAGAGGCAGGCACTCTGGAGGGAAATATGAATCCCCCCACTCCTGAGATCTGTCCTCCTGCTTAGGTTAGCACTTCCTTAACTTCCTGCGGAGGGGCCAGAGCAAGAAATATTTCAGCATCCCAAGGCATACAGGTCTGACATATCTAGGGCCACAGAGCATTAGCTGTAATGCACAGCAGCAAGGGAAGGAACTGGTAGAGAAGCCCAAGTAAAAATGTGCATCTTCATACTGCTTCAATCTGATAATTTGCAATGACCAAATCAGTGAGTTCACAAAGCTCCAAGAGGAAGAAAAGACAACTCATTAGCAGCAATACAGTCCAAATGGTCAGTGCACAAGGAAATAGTTGACAGATGAATTGTAAGCTCAGAGTTATTTATAACGGTCTTTGTTCTCAGCTTCCCTCTTCCTAAGAATATTTTGCAATTAAGGAGAGAGTAGGTTTGTAGGCTTTCAGACACCACAGTAATAAATCAGTCTGCTTTGTCATCTTCCTTTGCCCAAGCTGAAAAGAATGAGGTGCCCATTGCCTAACACCATATTATTTCTTTTGCTGTCTGGATTAAGGAAAAAATGTTATCATAATTATTACATCTTAGAAAAGATTGTGGTGGAAAATTTTCAATCATGCTTCATTGTTTCAAAAAGCACACTAGCAATCCAATAGGTGCCTCCTTGAGCCAGAGAACTGAAATGAGGAAACATACAGTCTCCAAATACTGGGAAGACAGGGTGGGATTGCAGTGACACCACTGAACACAACTCTGCACTCGGAAGTGTTCCCCCAGCAGACTTTAAGCCTTAACATTTTCCTTTTCAGCAAGCTGGACTAGGAATGCTATGCAGCCTCTCAAATAATAATATCTAGGGTCAGTTGCTTTCCAGCTAACAAAGTCCACAATAAAATGTGTGTAAATGAGTGTGTTTGGCAGAGAAATATGGGTGTTAAGTTTAAATTTGAACATATTCCTAGATGCATGGGACATACGGTTTTCCTTCATAGAATCTTGCAAACTTAAGAACTTAAGGAAAATGCTAAAACCATGGTGGCTGAAACCAACCCATTCCTGTTGAAGTTCCCATCTCTGTCTCTCTGCCACCAGAGTGTGCCAGGCTGTTCAGTTAGAACAAAAAATTAAGGCAGCAAATAGCAGGTTCAGCAGAAACTAAAGGAACATGTTCTCCCTACAACAGTTAGCCTGCGGGATTCTCTGCTATATCTATTTGTGGATATTGCATTTTAATAGGAGTTCCACCAATGATCAGATAAATTCATGAAGGAAAATCTTATGAGACCTATTCAACAGAAAGGTGCTCTCTCTGGATCAAGAAGTTCCTTGGCTTCAAATTCTTGGCATCTGGAAAAATACAGAGGAAGAGTAAAAGCATGAAGTATCTTCATGTTTTTCTTATTCTTCATTGGTCACTATGAGTGTCAAGATGCCGCTCAAGAAGGTGGTGTAATTAGACAGTGATTCAGCTGCTCTTCTCTCCTGAGGCTATGAAATGTAACAACATTTATAGGATACTGGTTGACTTGCGTGTGAAGAGCTCAAAAAGACTCCACCGTACACCCAAGGAAATGAGGGAGGCAATAAATTAGAGCAGTTTGTTTCATCAAGTATGCTGAGTCAATCTCATGAGCCTCATACTGCTGATTTCATATCCTAGACTGACCATATGAATAGCAATGTCAGCATGTCAGCATGAAAAAAAGGAAACTATAATTTCCACTGCAGAAGGGTGACTTAAGAGATTTCACAGCATGATAAAGAAGAAAAACTATAGTCTGAGAGACTGTACCATTATTATTCACGGGAACAATGCTGGGACTGGTACGTACATTCTCCTTGAATTCATCAAAAAGTCAAGTAAACTACAAAAAACATACAATTTTAGAGATGGTATTTCCTTGTTCCTGAAAACAGCATGGACTTCAGTGTGATTTATCTGATTGACAGACACATGATCAGTCCTGAAATACCTTGCCTAATCATTTTTTTTCTGGAACAGGTTTTCTGCCATGTTCTGAAGAAATATCAGAAAGGAGAAACTAGAGGAAATGAAATGTTACCCTCAATAACACAGAAAATTCTCCCAAAGTCTGTTTCCTATGTAACTATCTCATGCAGAACATGAATAATGTTCTTCCAAGCTGGATGAGCAAAAAACAGCTGGATCCAGAATACAAAGAGAGCATACTTTGCCTTATAGAAGTAAATTTACTTCATGCCTCAGTATTTGAGATTCTTAACACAGCACATCCTAAGAACACTAGTAATTCCCCTATTGCATTCTACTGCATATTTTCAACTTGATCTTTGTGGGAAGGACCAAGTTAATCAAATTTTTAGGAGAGTCATCTCTGCCTACATGCAGTAGAGGAGGAGGATTTCCTGAGTACAGCAGAACCACATTTCATCTTCTCTGGGAAGCTTCACCCATCTTGACATAACTATAGGCACAATGTTAGCCTCTCAGGAAGCATTTTGTCGATTCAGTGTTATAAAAAACACTGGTGAATACAGAATCATTTATACTGGAAAAGACTTTCAAAACCATCAAGTCCCACCTTCAACCTACTGAGTCCTACTAGTAACAAACTGTCTACATTTAGACTGTCACCATCTCAAGTGCATCTTTTCCATGTGCACATTTTCAGTAATAAAGTTGTGGCTTAGCTGAAACCACCAAAAAGCACATCCAAGTTATGAGATAATTTTGGTCTTGAGTAAATTGGCATGGTGAATGAAAGCAATTAGTCAGAGATACTGGTAGATACTCAGTTACTAAATGGTGACCCTAAATAGAGCCAACATAAAAATGAACATTATACCACATACCAAAAGGGACATTTAGGAGCCTGACCTGTGGCACCATTCATATACTGCTGCAAGTCTTTTTACTGAAAGGTAGTTGCGGAGTCTGAATTTTACATTTCCCCCAGCATTTTTGTTCCTGTCCCTAATTCCAAGTTTACGTAAGACTGGGCATCACACTGAGCACTGCTGTGGGAGCATGCCAAGGGGTGCATAAGACCAGGCTGAGCTCATATTCAAACTAGATCAGTGGAAATTTGTGTTTGAAGATGGTGCATCCTTATTGGTGTTGCATTCTGTGCCACCTTTGATATTTTGAAGCTTTAATAGGAGGAGCTGCTTCATGATTCTTTCTCAGTGAATTATGTGAGAAATTACTGTATGAAAAAAACAGGGGTAAGTGGTCATTAGAAGACTTCTGCATTAAAAGGCTTATATAATCACTGAAAAGGTAGTAAACTGTCTGCAGAAGAATGAGGTCAGTATTCTGAAAAGGATCCAGTTAACAAGAATGCAAGCAAACTTTCTAGAAGAAAAGTCTTTGCATACATCTTTAGATTGAAATCCCAGCAAAGTTAATTGCTTCTTCAGTGGACTTCATGTGAGGTCTCTAATTCTAGGGTGCTCTACTTCCCAGTTACATGTTACTTTACAGCTCAGATAATACAGATTTCACTGAGAGAGTTGGTACAATAGTTTCTTGGAAAAGCCAAACAGGAGATTAATGAAGACAACTGATTCAAAGCAGCCAGATGAGTTTAAACTAAAAGGAAGAGAAGGAAGGATGGGAAACAAAAAGGAAATCTGGAAAAGAATGAAACAGCAGAGATTCCTTAGAGGGTGTGGAATTTTCCTGCTCCTGTCTACATTGGCCTGACTCATTAGAGCATTAGTACTGGTGCTCTAAATTATTATCCACGTCATCATATCAGAAGGAAGGGTGCTATTCTGATGCCAGATGTAGGAAATTATGTGGGAAGTACTGATTCACCAGAAGAAAAACAGCATACCCCTAAAAACTCACTTTTGAGGCTTGGGGCACACTAAATAAAAATAGCCTACTTTTAGTACAAAATTTAAATTATGAATATGTGTGTAATTCTTCAGTCACACACTGAGTTGAAATCAGAGAAGAAATGTAAAGAAATGTAATTTCTGTAGTTGTTTTGACATTTTGAATATTAGACCATGGGTTCGGAAGGGCCACTCCTGTCCCATGCTACCTTCTGCTCCAGCAGGGCACAAATGTCTATTGGTTATCAAGGCATGGTGCATGGTGGCTTTCACTCTCATATCTCAGTCACAAGGTGTGAAAAGTTACTGCTGCATCGCTAGAAAACAGTTTCACATTTCTTGTTTACACTGATAGTAAACTGAAGAGTTCTACCTAAAAGTAGCTTCAATAGAATTAAACTGCAGGTGATCTTACACTGCAGATGGTTTTTTCTCATGATCGCCATACACCTAAATATTTTTCCTGTGAATGAACTCATTAGTATATACTAAGAATACCTTACAGAAATACAGAAAATACCATTTTTTCTAATTCTGTGCAATGACAATTTTTCATTTCAGGGTTTTTCCAAAGGCACACCCTATTTACTAGTCATCATCTTCCATCTGCAATGCTTTCCTTCCATGGCACAGAAACAGTAGTAGATGCAATGGCAGGAAGGCATTATAGACCCTAAATTCTCCAATGGACAGGAACTGGGTAGGACATTCTGATGAAGCTTGGCTGCCATTTCTCCTGAAATTCCACAGGGCTCACAGTGTTGTTAGACAACTAAATTTTGAGATTAAATTGTACACATGCTCATTCTGGAGAATTTTTATATCTGGGCAGTTTTAGTCACATCTTTTCAATGACAAGTTGTATCTGAACGTAAAAGTACACCCCCACACACTTATACCCCTGGGAACACCCTTACCACTATGCAAACAAGAAAAAACTAATGTTTAAATCTGTGGTAATCCAAATACAATTAGTAATAGCACAGTTATACTGTTCTAGTTTGGCTTCATGCTTCCCTATTTAGAAAAGCAAAGCAGCACTTTTTTAATGCTAGTCTATTAGATGTAGACATTGAAGTTTAGCATCTATTCAGAACTTAAGTATATTTACTAAGTGCACCAGGAAAACTTTAGGTTAATTCAGCATTTGACATTACTGTCTGAAGCTTTAGATAATTCTGTTGATACTTATCTGTTCAGAGAGAGTCTGAATCATCCAATTTCTAGGTAATGGCTCACAGTTTAAGAAATAGTTATCATTTTCCATCTAAATATCTACCAGGGAATTCAAAAACCTGCAGCTGTATTTTCAGAACTCAAATACAAAAAAAAAAAAAAAAAAAAATCAACTAATTTATTTATTCTCTCACAGAGGAAACCACGGCACCACATGCACTGGGATATGATCAGAACAGAACTGCAGGCATTGACCAGCAAATTACCAAAGCCTGATGTCCTTTTAGAGCCCATCTATTTCACATTCATAAACAAAATCCTATTTTAAATATCTTATGGTTATATCTTATCTCATATGGTTATATCTTATATCTTATGGAATGTATTTCCTTTCTGGCTGAGTTTGTACAGAGCAGGATAAATCATGCTATTTGTATCTATATAGCTTATACTATATAACAGCAAATGTTTAGTTTTATTTTTATTCAGAATGGTAATAAAGAAAAAGTTAATTCATGTAGGAACACAGAAGACACTCGCTCTCTGACTCAGCTATATTACGGAAATAATAATGTGAAAGCAGATATTTGAAAAAGCATTATTTTCCCTTGAACAATATTTTTTGTGTTCACAAAACCCTGTGCTGTCAGGGAAAGTTGCATCCTTCCTGAAGGGGTGCGGTGGAGCATGACAGAGCTCACACTGTAGTGCTTGCATCCCACTAGAAGACTACCCTGAAGACCTGTGCTGCAAGAAGCCACAGCAAAGACTGCAATCTTTTAGGAGCATTTTTCTTCTGTCAGAACATCTAACTTGCTTAATGAAAGCACTCTTGTTAAAATAGCTGCATATTATTGCTTATGCCCCTATAGTTATGCTCCTGGAGCATCCTTATGGGGCAGTTGTGCCTGCCCTCGCCTTCGCAAGAGCAAACAGAAAGGATTTTGTAACTGGATGTGAAAGAAAGTGCAGACATTACCCACTCCTGTGCTATGCCATAAAATTGGAAAGACTGAAAGTGATTTAAAACACTTATTTTATGGCACGCTTGCTCAGAACTCGACATGGTAGAGGTGACTGATACCTGCGCTTTTTGGGAAATATCCACTGTGGTTAGATTGTATAAATTAGGTCAGTTGTTTCAGAAAGTTTTTAATTCATTCTCAAGGGGAAATTAAAAGAAATGGCTCTTGTTCTCTCCACACGTGATAGTGAACAGTTCTTTATACACACAACATTGTAAAACCATACAGAGAATGCACACCTCTGTGAAAGTGCTTGTACGTTATGTTACGTGCAAATATATTAACCCTTACGACTTCCACTGAATTTAGTAAATCTACGCGAATGTATAACTTTGCCCTGAAACTGACATTACAGTTTATATTTCTTAGTGTAGTTGGGCCTTCATTCTGAAAACCCCAGCACTTTAGGGCTACAAGTGGTGCCAAATCAAGTGATTGACCTTGATACTACAGGTAATTTTTCCTTATACAGCCAGAAAAGCCTTTAAGGAGTTTCAGCAGTCTCTGTAGCAAATTTCCTGTTGTGTTTAATGGATAATTTTTGCCTGCCCAAGCCAGTAGCTACAAACAATAAAATATTCACATAACTGCTTAAATCCAAATACTGTAAAATCATTGACAATTTCCCTCCCAATTAAAAAAATATTTAGACTCCAAAAAGCTATTTTCTATTTTAAGCAGTAATTCACACATATATGAAGCATAACATCCTAACGTGAATTATGCTTCTAATTTCTGCCTGACAGCCATCTTTACCCTTGGCATTCATACTTTCTAAGTTTCTATCAAGGACAAAGCATCCTCTCCTAAGTTTTATGCATCATCTCACAAGCCTTTCTTCATTTGGAAGCAGCAGTTAAGTCAAGAGCACAGCACAGATCACGTATTTCAACATGAGTTGTCCATTAAAGGGCAGCTAACTAATAAAAACATAACCAGATTCCTAGCTGTCATTCACTAGGAAATACAAGAGCTGCTCTAAAAGTAATGCCTCCTGTTTTATCATGCAGGCCCACAAAGTCAGAGGTGGATGTTGGCAGTATGGTAGTAGAGGTTAAATCTTCCCACAAAGATTCCATTCCATACAACACTGTTATCTTTTGACAGATGGCAGCAGAGGGACGGTCTGACAGAATGGTGCCTGATGTGAAAGTGCATATAAAGCAAAGGTGTGCCATTAAATTCCTCCATGCAGAAACAGTGGCTCCCACTGACATTCATCAACGCTCAGTGAATGTTGGTGGAGACCAATCAGTGGATGTGAGCACAGTGAGATGCTGACAGTGACAATGGGTCATCTCTGCTGATGCAGATGTTTGTGAGCGTGGCATGCAGGTTCTTGTTCATTGCTGGTGAAATGCACAGCTAATGGTGGTGGCTGTGTTGAAAAATTGTGTTTTGTAGCTCAGAATTTACTCTATCAAATGGTGTTATCATGTTCATACTTATAGCTGTTGTTGTTTCCATGGAAGCGTTACTTTTGGAGTGATCTATGTAGCAATTTAAGCTGAAACCGTGATGGTATATGTTCAGAACCACAGCCATATTACCATTTCTACTCCATCTGTGCTGATAGGACATGAAGGTGAGGACAGAGGTACAGTCCAACAATACAAAATCAGTATAAATAACACTGGTGATTTCCAAAGAACTGAGATGAGCTCACATCAGCTAATTCCAGAATAAGAAGAATGCAGGAGCTAATATTCAGGCATCTGTCTCTCTTCAAACCTTTGCTGGTGTGACAAGCCCTCCTTAAAATTTAACAGATCCTCTGCATTTTGAATTTATTTGGGAGATAAAAACAGGATGAGCATTAAGGAATATTTAAGGTATAATAAACATAAATTATGTTAAAAGAATTTCTAGGGACTCTATGGGGCATGCCAAAGGAATGAAGGGCCTCTGGGTTTATTGTGTGAAGGGCAGGAATGCACCTTCAGGCTATCGCAATGAATATGGCTCTCCTAGGAGAGCACTGTCATGCTCCCTAAAGTCTGTAGGAGGAAATGCGCTCTATTTACAACAATGCCATGTGAAGATATTTATTAGGAAAAGCCACCATAGCAAGTAGCCCACGTTTAATTGCTTGTGACCTAATGCCTGAGAATTGCACAGATGTGCTCAGCTGCCTGATTGCAGCAAATGGGCTGGAAATCAAAGGAAGATGGTTAATTGCATAACATGTAGATATGTCATAGCCAAAGATGTTGTAAATATTAGGAACTTATATCCTATGGATAATGTGCAGACATGGCCAAAAATCTAAGGACTTCTGTCTATCTCAGGAAGTCTGTAAAACACAAAATGCTGGCACTACAAAGGCAATTCTGGGAAATCCTTGCCATGTGCCTGGTATGTTCTTTCTTAGAAATAAGTTTCTAGCTACTGTCCAGGAGAGAAAACTGGGCTAGAGGAATCTTCACTCCCATGCAAAGCAGCTATTCTTAGGAGAGTGATGTATGTTTCACTCTGCAGTCTACCACAGTCAGAAGATAAACCAGAAGAGAATAAACAAGTTATATTAAAAAAAAAAAACAAGACAACAAACTGTCTCCTTCACTGGCACTGGAGAATTACCATAGATAAGCAGCCTCTGTCCTGAACCTTGGTAGTGCTGATCCACACCTATGAATAGCATGAAACGTTCTCCTTTCTGCCACACCATTCCCTTTCTGCATCTCACAAGTGACCCAAGATTTCCACTCCCTCTCCACATTTTTGAGAAAGTCCTGTTCAGTGGTGGCCAGTGTGGGCTGACTTAAGTGCATGTACGTGCATAATAGCTTTCCTTGAGATTACAGTGTTCATCAGAAATCACTATTGGCATGTTGTCCTGGCAGCAGCACTTCTGTCTTTGAAAGAACAAGAATTCCAGATAGAGCTACATCTGGCTTCACTTGACCTAAGCCACAGACGCCTGCAAAATTCAAAGTCTCCAAGGCAGAATGTTCACTTTCTCTGCATGGTATACATAAAGAATGGGGATAGAACATTACCAACAATCATTTTCCCTGAAGAGCTGAAAGAAATAATTTACTTTTTAGAACAGATGCATATTATATAAATAATATTTAATTGTGGCACAGTGAAGACTGCTGAAATTCTTCCTGCCTATCCTTTGTCATATGTTTTCTTCATATACAAGTTAATCTACTAAAACAGCAATGAAAGTATCTTCTTGTGCAACTCTGGATTTTTGTCTTCCACCCAATTTTCAACATGAATATATTGCACAATAATAAATGCTAGTATAAAAAGACATAGGCATCAAAAGCCTCCTTTTTTTTTTTTTAAATTTTGAGTCTTCATGGTATTTAGGACTAAAAGCACTAAGCATGAAAAAAGATAAGATTGATGGTACTCTCCAAGCTTCATACATATTTCTATAGATTATCAAAAATTAAGTCAATTTAAGCCTGATATTGCAAATTCATACTGGATTTAACAGGAGTAATCAAAGATGGTTACTACTACCATCTAAATCACAGAATTTTAGAATCATTTAGGTTGGAAAACACCCTGGAGATCATCAGGATCATCAACTTCAATCTGACCTATCAAGTCCAACCACCAAACCCTTGGTGCCCCTTGGTGCTATGCTTGTCATCTCTTAAACATCTCCAGGGTTGGGGACTCTTATCACTGCCCTAGGTAGCTTGCTGCAGTATTTGACCACCCTATACAGAAATAAATTTTTCTTGATATCCAATCTAAACATCCCCCGGTGCAACACATTTCCTCATGGCCTATCACTTCTCATTTGAGTAAAAGAGATCAATATCCATCTTGCTACTATCTCCTTTCAGGTGGCTGTAGAGACTGATGAGGTCTCCATTCAGCCTCCTCTCAATCACTCCTTACATGTCTTGCCTTCCAGACCCTTCACCAGCACCCTTGCTCTTTTCTATGCACACTCGAGCAACTCAGTATCATTCTTGCAGTGAGGAGCACAAAACTGAATACAATATTCACAGAGCAGTCTCAGTGCTGCATAGAAGGGGACAATCACTTTCCTGGTCCTGATGACTATTCTTGATGCAGGCCAAGATGACACTGGCCTTCTTGGTCACCTTAGCACACTGCTAGCCTCTCTATTAAAATCAGCTATATAGCATTTATATACTGCTTTGTCTGGCATAAGAAGTTGGTCTTTGCTACTATGTTCCTCAGCTAAGCCTCATTTCCTGAAAATGGGATGTTCACTCACAGCCCTAGAGATGCCCTAGAGGAATCTGGCATACTAGATCTATCACACGGTTTGAATTAATTTATTTTCCTTTTTAAGCTATGGAATTAATTCCTAACTGTTCTTCCATATTTCTTTGGAAACTTCCCCCTCTTTTCTCAACAGTCAGTCTGTGTCATAACTTGTCAGTTCTTTGCAATGCCCCCTCTGTGTAAGAAGCCAGGACGCTTTCTTGAAAAGGTTGTTCTATTTAGCCTTAAAGGTAGAGGAAAAATATTACGATTATTTTCAGAAGTGCTGTACTGACTTCTAAAGAAAACAGCAAGAGTATTTTCATGGAATAATGAATGCTTCGTGAAAGGTATGAAGTACAGAATATAATCTCAGGACTGAACACATCATCACTGCACCAGAAACAGTGTTGCCAGCAGGACAGGGAAGTGATTGTCCCCCTGTACTCAGCTCTGGTGAGGCTGCACGTTGAGTACCATGTCCAGTTTTGGGTCTCTCTCTGCAAGAAAGACACTGAGGCCTGGAGTGGGTTCAAAGAAGGGCAACAAGGCTGGTGAGGGGTCTGGAGCACAGGCCCTATGAGGAGTGGCTGAAGGAGCTGGGATTGTTCAGTCTGGAGAAGAGGAGGCTCAGGGGAGACCTTATTGCTTTCTATAACTGCCTGAAGGGAGGTTGTAGTGAGCTGGGGGTCTGCTTCTCTCGTGTAACTAATGATAGGACTAGAAGGAATGGCTTCAAGCTGCACCAGGGGAGATTCAGGCTGGATGTTAGGAAATACTACTTTTCTGAAAGAGGGGTCAGGCACTGGAATGGGCTGCCCAGGGAGGTGGTGGGGTCATTGACCCTGGAGGTGTTCAAGAAATATTTGGACATTGTGTTGATGGATATGGTTTCGTGAGTACTGCTGGTGACAGGTGGATGGTTGGACTGGATGGTCTTGAAGGTCTTTTCCAACCTTGGTGCTTCTGTGATTCTGTGAAAACCTATTTCAGCAAAGACACAGCGAAACATCTTACATGGGTACCAGTTCACTATCCTCTCCCACACAGAAAATATCTCCCCAGATGAACTGAATAGCACTCAGAAATTCAATTGATAAGCTAGCAACAATTATTAAAGGCTTTGTTTTGTTGCTTTTTATTTTGCTAGTACTATTTCACCAAGGTAGCCAAACACATTCTCAGTGATGGCCTTGGAGTTAAAGGTTTTTCCAGAGTCAGGCTAAACAAAAAGCAGGTTCTTGTGCTCTATGCAGAAATGGCTTTGCAGAGATGATGTAATGTCTCCATTTGCTATGTAAAACAGCTAGCATCTTAAGCAAAGCTCATCTACTGACTATACCATACTAGGGATACATATATAAGGAACTACACTAAGAATGAATTGATCCTTATCATTCCTGACTTCTGCATTGGCCTAAATCCTACTTTTTTCACCCCATCCCTGCATTTCCTCATTACTTTCTTATCTGCTAGCACCACAGTTTCACTCCTGATATCTACCCTCAGCATGTAATCTCAGGTGAGATGCTATACTTGCTACCTACATTTGGTACTCCCCTTCAATATCTCCATTATCTATTTCTAGGATGTTTTGCATATATTCTTCTATAACTTCTATTATTTTAGTGTCATGTTCATGCTGCACCTGTCAGTTTCCCCCCCCCAAAAAAAAACCACCACCATTGCTTTTGTAATATACAGACAATAAACATAATCCATACATTTTTTTCTTGTTTAAATAAGATTGCTAGTCCTCTCCTTATCATTTGATTTAACTTATGCCTATAATTAAATCCAAATTAAAGTATAAGACAGTCCTGTCAATGAAGATTCATAATGCTACAGAGAAAGTAAATTAATGCAGATCCCGAGAAACACACTGAATATAGACTTGTTTTTTCAGTGCCTGTTGAATCACATTCACATAGCATACCAGATTTTTCTAACTTTTAATTGCATTTTCATGTTGAGCATCATCTCCTGCTTTCCTGGAACAATAGATACTCCACAGCGCACTCAGGAAAAAAAACTCGAGCTCCCAGAGACAAAACTTAAGAAGGGACCAACTGCTCTTGCTTGGAAAAAGTGAAACAAAAAGGAATTTCAGTTCTGATCTAGACAGAAATTGTTTGCCTTAACAACAATAACAAAGTAGAAGTGATGGGAACTTTGCACAACTAGCACATTATTGCTGCCACATCTCTAACTTCCTCACATAAAAGATGGTGAAACTATGGAGGTATATAAAGCAATAGTAACTGTAATATGTAGATGACAGTTTTTCAGGAAGATTTGGGACAATATACATTTTCATAAAGAGAATGTCATGATCTTAGAGAGTCTCATGCAGGTAACTGTAGTGATATTAACTTATTTTTCTGATTTTTCAACACAAAAAACATACAATTTGTGACTTGACTTTGGTATTTCCAGTTTTTTTGTTTTTGTTTTATTTGTTTTTTCTTTACACTGATGCGAATAAACTGGAGATAAAGCTCATTTCTGAAACTGTAAACAAAGGAACATTCTACCAAAAACTCTTGGTTGTCTGGAAACCAGATGAGTTCTAATGGCTTCAAAAACAAAGACAGGTGAATAACAGCTTGGCAAATCACAGGAATGATGACAATCAGTGTGAGTTTGCCATGGACTTTATTGCAAACTTACTTTGATTTAAACTTGTAACAGCATTTGTTCACTCCAGTGCTAACTGTATCTGTATACTTTAGTAAAAATCAACATTTAATGCTGATCTTGTTTTGGTGATGTATGTATTTCCATGTGCATTTTTTACTGATAATAACCTGTAACATAAGATGCACAAGAAGACACTTCTATGATATGTAATTTGTAATGTGTAGTTAAACAACCTGCTAAATCTTGATGATGTTTATAGTTCTCAGTGATCATTTGGAAATAATCTAAAAGAATACACATGCAATTAAGATATGCCCATCAAGCTTAAGAGAAGCTTCCTAAGTTTGAAAATCCACAATCTACACTCCCTACTTTGTTCTCAGCCAGCAGCCCAAGCACCAACTGATCACCTTGTTTCCATTTGTACAGAATTCTACGGACAGAGCTAAAGTACTCTAAAAAAAAATTGTGGCAGAACAACTATGCCACAAATTAAACCAATCTAAACTTCACTGGGAAAGTATACAATTTAAGTAGAATCTGCTTGAATTTGTAGCATATTTTATGTTCTCTGTGATTCAAACAGGCTACTCGGTTTCCTTGGTTAATAAGGAAAAACAATGGCAAAGTCAAAGTATCACATATTTTTGCAAATGCATTATGAATCTGGGGTATTTAGAAATACCTATTATTATTAATAATAGCCATTACTAGACACTAATGACTCTGTAGGAAGACAGACTAACGCATGATTTAAATTCAAATGAAAATAATTTCCTTGTTTCTCCACGTAAAGATGCATTTAACAGATCCAATAATATTTGTGAGGCATTATAAACGTACATTGTTGTGGTTAATTATTCCTATTCTGTTTACTTAAAAAAAAAAATAGCAGAACCTTTGCTCAAAATTTGATCCCACACTAAACAATAGAATTTTGCTTTTCAGATAAAAACATACTTTGTATATTGTTTCCAGTACAAGATTATTTAAAGTGCTGTACTAAGACAAGGTGCATAGGAAGGGAAAGAAAAAACCCTAATTCATTTTAATCATGTCAGAGAAAGATTGGCATAGCAGAGAAAAAAACCTTGTTCAATATTTAGAACCTCCATAGAAATACAATCATAGAACCATAGCATCGTAGAACGGCCTGGGTTGAAAAGGACCACAATGATCATCTGGTTTCAACCTCCTTGCCATGTGCGGGGTCTCCAGCCACCAGATCAGGCTGCCCAGAGCCACATCCAGCCTGGCCTTGAATGCCTCCAGGTTTGGGGCATCCACAGCCTCCTTGGGCAACAATGCACTGTAACTGAACAACGCAGTCTAACTCACATTACTGCTTCCAATACTGTTTTAATTTAAAAAGGACATTTCAGTGTCAGGCCATGCCAGACAATAAACGCCAGTTATTAGTCAATCTGTACATAAATTTGAGTCCTCTGAGAGCATTACTGCTTTGGCATATGTAGAAAGGTATGCCAAAATAACCGATGATAAAAATTCTCATTAAATCAGACTTGACAATGTGCTTGTTTCTTCAGTTTGTGCCTTAAGACCGTGTACTTGAGCCAAGATTTTTCTAAACATGCAGAGTGGACTGGTAGTCTGAAGGCTCCCAGCAGCTGCATGAAAAGCGTAAGTAAAGGGGTTATAAAAGACTGCCTGTGCTTTGAGGTCAGTATTTCTCTTTCAGATCCTAAACATGAATTTCCATTTTGAGCCTAACTATCTTCAATTTGCTAAAGAATAATTTACTATGTGTCTTCTAAAATCAGCTGACACAGCCGTGTAGAACACTATTACCTCCACTATGCTCCTACATGGCTACATTTCTCAGCCACTATCATCTAGGAGCAAGCTCATAGGGAAAATAAGATACTAAAGTGACAGGACGCTCTGATTTTACGTTTCAGAATAATGACCACCGCAAAAGACGCGTTAAACACTGCCACTAATGATTTTCATGATGCCACAAATCTGCATTTATGAAGGCAACGGCATGAAGGAACAGTACGAAGCGCGACCAACGCGTGACATTACCGCCTCCTGGTGGCTAGTTCACAGGATGACCGGGAAAACCAGGGGAGAAAACATGCCTCTGTATAAATAAAGCGATAGGTACATCCAGAAGATTGGCATTTTAAAAAATAGAAGTGAGGAGTGGAGATAGGAAAGGCGATTAGAAATAAAATATAAAGGTACACAAATGTCCTTAAAATGCAAAATTAGTCGAGAGGAATAATGTAGCTTTTTTTTTTTTTTTTAATAAGTTAATTCTCACTGTTTTCTCAATCTAAAACTGTGAAATGTGAGGTGGTTAACGTCTCTTTTCTCAGCCCCTTTGCCTCATACAAATATCTGTATCTGAGCAGCTGTTAAGGAAAAAAAACAGGGAAGAAAAAAGTGAAGTACCTCAACAGAAAGATAACGTATTCCCCCAGGGTATAACAAGAAATGACTCTCAGTTTTTTTTGTAAAGCAATATTTCCTGATAACGGATGAGAGATGAGTGACATGGCTTCTTAGCAAAATTAAGTTTGACTTCCACTCTACACGCAATTGACAGCTGATGGAATTGTTAACGTCCAAAGCAGTATTTAAAAACTCCATATAGCCTGTTGTCACATACACATAAAAATGCATGAAATAGAACATACTCTGAAACTCTCTCTTAAGAGTACCCATCTATTCCACAGCTGTCCACACCTAGCTTTGCTTACAATGGTTACATTAGAATTTATGCATTTTCAGCTTTATCCTTTGTACCAATTTCATCAGTTCATTTGTGTGGATAATATGCACACTATTTATTGCCATGGTATTTTCACAAGATATTTTATGTAATGTATTCAGCACACCTCGAGCAATAGCAATGAGGCCTCTTTTTGCAGGCTGTGAGCTGCAAGCTTAGTCCTGTATGTTGTTGTTACAGCAGTGGTGCACCTTTACATTCTTTTGTTGATGATAAGCAAAGGCAGTATATCAATTTGGTGTGAACCTATGCATTTTCTTATGTCTGTGTTACTAAAAGATGAACCATTAGATTAACAAGGTCAAAGCTGAGATGGGCAGCTTGGTTTAAAAGTTCTTTTGATTTTATTTTTTTTTTTTAATGTTGTGATATTTTAGATCTAAACTTGAAAAGGATATAAGATCTATCTAGTTAACTCTGGACAGGAAAAAAAGGGTTTCAATCTCATGTTAATGGGCGCTGAACACCTTTTTTTTCCCCCCTCATCTGTAATGATGAGTGTGAACAGCAGGAGCCCAAGTGATTTAAAAGATGAGTTGGTAGAAAATATAATGGGTAACTTTGCTTGTGTTGTGGGTTTTGTGTGTTGTGCTTAGCATCACTGAATATGAATAAGAATGTGCTCAGCTATATTTGTGGAACAATTCGTAACAGATGCATTTTTGAACTAAAGCAGCACTTCAATCACAATTGGCAAATATTGTATCAACACTTACAATGCAGTCACTTTTCTAGTACACTAAGCAGCAATTCCAAGTTCTGCAGATATGCATGCACCTTGCCAGAGGGAAAAAAGAAAAAAAGCCACAACCTTTTGTCAGAATTCTCTTTTCTGAAATACTAGTTTTTAGGACTACTGTATATTTTGTTCCGTTTTCTCTTTAGTTCTTCATCAAGTTTGCTCTTATCTTCTTCAACTTTCCTACCTGTGCGACCCGGTGTAGGGAACCTGCTTTGGCAGGGGGGTTGGACTCGATGATCTCTGGAGGTCCCTTCCAACCCCTACGATTCTGTGATTCCTTTAACACCTTACCTCCTCTTTTGATACACATATGCACACACACACATGTATATACACTCATACCCTGTGAATAACTTATTCGCTGTTCAGAACCCTTTGTATTCTCTTTTCCCACCACACCAGCGTACCTGAGATTTGCATAGGGTGCAGTACGTCTCCCTCAGAGGAGACAGCAGGGGGCTGGCTCTTCTCCGAGCACATGGTTGTCGGGTCCGCCAAGCTCCAACACGCCTCCTCCCGAGGCACAGCCTTTCCAGATTTCAATCTTGCCGGCAGCTGCCTCGCCCCGCCCCTCGGGCTCGCCGGCCTGTCACCGCGAGCACCGCCTCCTCCCTTCGCGGCTCGACCAAAATGGCGGCCGCTGCCCGATCCCTTCAGTGAAGCGCGCGGGCTTGGGGCGGCAGGGGCAGTGGTGGGGGTTCTCGCGCCCTGCGACGGGGGCAGCTGCAGCAGTTCCTCTGACAGCAGTGTAACCGGGTAGCGTGCTTCTTGGGCTGCTCCTTGAGCTGCTCCTTGAGTCGTGAGGAAAGAAGTTCTGTCAGAGCTCACCACCGTGCGTTTCTTCCATATGCTGTTAGGGTAATAATTTAAAATAATTTTAAATCCTTCGTGCTCTGTTTTCTTTTCTTTGAGGAGAGAACGATGTATCTGTTACTTCATAGGCTTTTTATCTGTAACTCTCTAAGAAGCTGAGCTTTCTCATTCCATTTTCCAGTTATTCGGTGATTTCACTCGCTCTGTGGCTTATGGTCCATCTCCAAAGCACAGACTGACTGTTTCAGTCTAGTATTTCTCTTCTTTGTACTTAATTTTCAGTGGGATTCTCTTTTGAGACCTGGAGTCACTTTCCTAGCTGTGCACAGTAAATGTATGCAGACTTTAGCATCACATTCCCAAGCAACTTACTATTAGTAACACAAAAAATAGACCTATTCTTAGAGTTGATACCTTGTTTTACCAGAGTGTTAATTTCAAGCTGAATTTTTATTCTTTATAACTTTCTTTCAGTTAGGCTTGTCAGATTTGCTCTATGCTATCTTCAGAAACATCCAAGTGCTGGGGAGCATCCTAATTGAAGCACCTCCTGGTTACATAGTGTGTGAGAGAGAATTTTCTCCCTAATTTTCCCCCTTGCCTTTCTCCTCAGGCTTTTATTTTTAAATGTTTCTCCGTATATACTGAGAAACATTATTCAGTTCAATTGTATGTGCAGAAGCAGTTCTTGGAAAACCTAGCTTTCATAATGTGAGGCTTCCTGGAGTTTGGAGTCTTCCTGTGGTAGACAGCACTCGAGCAGGCAGTCATTGGTTAGGATTTAGGCATTCCAACTCTGTTTTGCTTAAATCTGTTTCTTCCTGATTATCCTCTTTGCTATCTTTTCCTTCTTTATCTGTTTCTGATTTTGTTTGCTTGTTTTGGTTCCTGGTTTCCTAGTATTTTTATATAATGTTAGCTTCATCTTCCCCCACTGTAAATGACTTTGTGCTTCTTACACTCCCACAAACCCATTATGGCAAGCACTATGTGGAAGCAACCGCTAGATGGCTTTAAACATATCTTGTGTCCCATGCCACTGCCTGAAACACTGTCTTGGGCCTTGAACAGCAAGTTTTATGGCAACACTGTTCCCAGAAAGAACTGAGTCAGACAATGGGACTCATTTCCAAAACAGTCTTATAACCATCTGTGCCAAAGAGCATGGTACTGAGTAGGTATATCACATCCCTTGTCATGCACCAGGCTCAGGAAAATGGAATAATACAATTCAAAACTACACTGAGAACAATAGGTGCTGGGACATTTGAACCCTGGCATACCTTTAGCAAAAGCTACCTGGTTAGTCAACACTCAGGGATCTGCCAATTTAGCTGGCCCTGCCCACTTGAATCTGTACTGAACTGTAGAAGGAGTTAAAGTCCCTGGAGTACACGTGAAAAGCATCTTGGGTAAAACAGGCTGGATTATTTCTGCCTAGAGCAAAGTAAGCCCATTCGTGGGATTGCTTTTGCTCAAGGACTTGGATGCAGTTGGTGAGTGAGAGGATTGGGAAGTCCAGTGTGTACATCAAGATTTACTTTGGGGTGAGAACAGCCAATAATCTGAATTGTATTATGCTTGTTGCTATATAACACTGCATATCATCGCTACTATGATTGCTATATGCCTTATCAATTATGTTACAGTAAAAATGAGCTAGGTTGAAGGAGATTTAATTATTATAGAACCGGAATTCAATTCAGCATGCAACAGTCTAGCACCATGCATCATCCTGCCTGCCCTAAAGGATTGTCAGAACAGATGGAGCCCAGAGTCATGGACTAAATGAGCTCCACAGTAACTTCAGAGGGATGGCTTATAGATTATGGGAATGATTTCTGTATATCAAAAAGTAGGAAAGATGATAGTAGTTCATGGGAATGTATGGGAAAGTATGGAATCCAGAAGATAATATTGTCCCCGTTGAAGCAAATTCCAAAAGATTTCAGAAGACTTAATTTGGTTGAGCATCTTTGGTAGGAACAGTAGTATGTTAAATAAGATGGTAACTTCTTTTTAATAAGTTGTGGAAAACAGTAGCCACAAGCCTCAGGATCTGTGCTAGAAGTTACCTAACACTTAACTTGAATTGAATTGTCTGTCTCTGCTGGGTAAAACAGGAGTGATTATTACCTGTATTGGCTGAGTGTTTTCAGGCTTTTCTGGCTAATGCTTGCAACAGGTATAGAGTCATAGAATCACAGAATTGCTCAGGTTGTAAAAGACCTTAAAGATCATCAAGTCCAACCATGACCTAACCACACTACTCTAACAATCCTCAGCTAAATCATGTCCTTGAGCACCACATCCAAATGGTTTTTAAATACATCTAGGGATGGTTACTCAACCACCTCCCCGGGGACCCTACTGCAGTGCTTTACTGCCCTTTCTATAAAGAAGTATTTCCTGATATCCAACCTAAACCTCCCCTTGAGGCCATTTCCCCTTGTTCTGTCACCTGTTGTCAGCGAGAAGAGACCAACTCCACTCTTGCTGCAATCACCTTTCAGGTATTGGAAGAGAACAATGAGGTCTCCCCTCAGCCTCCTCTTCCCCAGACTGACCAGCCCCAATTCCTTCAGTCCCTCCTCCTAGAAAGCTTTTTCATAGAAATCTTTGAGTCTAAGTTATGTAAGAAAAATTCAAGATACTAGAATTTAAATGGAAGAGAAGGCAGTTTTGTGTAAATTAACATTTCTCTAGTTGTGCCATGGGGAGCAAGGAAACCATTTCCCTAATAACAGCTCATAGGCTATTGGAAATCTCATGTGGAAATATTCTTGGCCTTCCCTATTGCATTATTGCATCCTGCTTTCTCCAGATCAGGCCAGCACTGGTGTCTTACAGTTCTGTGACCCACATAGACATGATGCAGATGCCCTTAACCTGGTGTTATGTAGTATAGCAGATGAAAAGCCTGTTGAAAAGTGAGGTGAGAACACTAGTCTGTGTCACAGTATTCATGTGAAGTGGTTTATTTGGTTTTCCTTTTTCCCCACCAGAAATCCATAGCTTCTGTAGCCAGGATTCCTTGATGATTCTCCAGGAAAGAGAAGCTGTTCCAGCCAGCAGCCATCACTAGATGGTGCACACTGCTTACCATCCTGAGTCCTGCTTTCCCTACCAGGGTGCATTGCCCAGCTTCTAGCTCCCAGCCCTGGGCAGGATGGCACAAGGTGAGCCAGGTGGTCAATGCCGAACTGGTTTGAGTTAGAATGAGAGAAGCAGAGCTGCATTGTTGTACACCCTCAAACTGGTCATGCTTAGTACTACACTTTGGGGGATTAGAAAACATTTCTGTAGGACAAGCTTTCTCATGGCGAAATAATGTTGAAAGGTGTTGCTACTCCTTAAACAGTTTATTGGCCTGCAGAAATACCATGTGGTGTATTAATGAACCATCTGGCGTGTCAGCTCAGCATCATACAGCTAGTTTTTCCAAGAGAATTTAGGTTTTAGATATGCAAATAAGATGACATGGTACAGAGCAAGAAGGATAGGTTGTTGATGGTATCAGTTTGTCCACAGTTAATATGAAAAGGTCATGAATACAACCTGGAGCAAGTTTACCCTTTATACTTTCTCTGAATAACATTCCTCCAAGAATATTGAGGAAAGCAAAAGCTGCCCAAGCTGTGAGCTGAATGACATTGCAGTTGGTTCTGAACCACTGGGTCTCCTTTTATTTGATGGGTATTTGTCAAAAAAAAAAAAAACTTACAGAGGAAGATCAAAATAAGGGTATGGGTAAGCAAAATCTGGAGCTTTTTTCCACCTTCTAAGGGCTGTTCCAGTCATTGAGCATACATCTTTGTCCTGACATAGCATTTAAAAACATTGAAAACTTCTGAATCCTAAGCAGACACATTACAGTAGGAAACTGCCAGCTATACTTTGGGCTCTCTAAAATAACCTCTACATTCTTGGAAGGAATCAACAGATATGCTTTTTAACCAAAGAAACATGAATTGGTAATGATCCTTCATGCTGCCTTATACAAGTGTAAGGTGCATTGTCAGCTGCAGAGGTATTTAGGCATCTCCTGAAATACAATGTAAATTTTCTGGCCTGTTTGGATAAATCACTAAATGGATTTTGACAAAAGCAGGTTTTAAATGAAATAATGCATAGGATAAAACAAAGATCATGTATGTGCCTGAAATTGACAAAGTCAGGTAACTTGATAGCAATTTACTTCAATACGGATCTGAAGTGTTCACTATAAAAATGCAATTTGGATGTTTGTGTAAGCTGGCTTCCATAGAGTAATTGTCCTGGTGGAAGTTACCCATGTGGCACTTAAAGTAAGATTTCTATGCATTTTTCATTTCTTTTTTGCTTTCATTTGTTCAGTCTCCTGGGGGTGACCAAAGCGTTTCAACAAAAACCTTGCACAGTGTTCTTTGGCTTAAAACAAACAACAAACCCAGAACTTTTTCAGGAATATGTATATTTTTTAAAGTGTTTTAACCTTAGTCTTAGTATTTTTTCTGAATATTTTTAGGAAATCTGTAATGCTAAATTATTTTTGTCAAACAATAGACTTAGTTCTCTTTCACTTAACCACTGTCCTCAAACAACAGATTAGGTAAGTGTACAAATAAAATCAGAAGTATTAATAAATATCTTGGATTCTCACGCCTAAACTCTTGAGATGTGAAAGTACTCTTCACAGTAAAGAGGTAGTATCTGTTAAAATATTCATGGGTCAAAAAGAAAACATAGCACTGACATTTATATTATTTCAAGGAACAAAGCAAGGGATAGTAATTTATTCCAAATTTTAGCTCTTTAGAATTCAGGCAAAACCTGCTCATATAGGAAAGCCTGCTGCTTGATTGAGTTGTTTCATTAACTGTATGAAATGAGACAAGGAAACACTTGGAAGACTGGTGAGATGTAGAGACAAAAAGTGCATTCAGAGAGGTGATTCGAAGGTTATGTAGTAAAATGATCAGTTTCTTCCACTAATTACAGCTTCTGAGATTACTGGGGAATATGCAGTTTCTACGTTATATTAAGCTTGGAAACTTCTTATTCAGACAAACTTATTTTTCAGTTGGTTTAAGTGTTTTTGCAATGCAGTTATTTTCCCCTTGGGTTATCTGTCTTCATTTATTCCTGTCAAACTTAGCAGCCAGATAAAGTAGAAAAAGAAAGCAAACACTCACCAGTTTATGAAAATACACAGTTCACTTCCCTGCCTTGAAGATCCCCCCAGATGACTTCAAAGTGTAGAACTTATTACGTTCAGGAATGATGCTTAAGAGGTACTTGTTCCAATGCACCCAAAGAATGCTGCTATTGAATTTCTCATGTTATAAAAATATGAATACAAAGTCCAGATGGCCCCATCCTGGGCTGTGTTCATCTCAGAAAGCTGACTGTGTCTCAATGGAGGATGGGACCCAAGAGTTCTAAGTGTGAAGTTGTTGCTCAAGAAGCTTTTTCTTCTGCTGCAGTACTACAGTTTCTGACCCTTCCACATTTGCAACAGATTCAAATCTGAAACCAAGGTTGAATCTGCAGTCTTGCTTTTAACATAAGCACACATTTTCTTTTGACTGCCTGTCAACAATGGATCAGCCATTCACATCTTCATGTTCCAGTGAGCTCTCCTCTTGAGTTGTTCATCCATTGATGTGAAATCTCTTTTTGCAAATGTGGCATGAAGACCAGTGAGAAAAGCAGCTCACTGAGTAAAATACAGTCAGAAAACAGGACTTCTGTTCTTTTAAAGGCTATGAAAAATATCACTTCAGACCACTGATCAGAAGATAAGCAGCAATCTTTTTCTGATTGCTGAGGATTCTTTATTTTCAGCTACTTCTCCAATTTGGCTATTTCTCCATTTGTCTTCTTGGCCACAGTAGCATGCTGCTGACTCATGGTCAATTTGCGGTCCACCAGAACCTCCAGATCCTTCTCTGCAGAGTTCCTATCCAGCAGCTCAGCCCCTACACTGTACTGGTGTGTGCAATTATTCCTCCCTGTGTGTAGAACTCTACAATTGCCCTTGATGAATCTCATCAGGTTCCTCTCTGCCCAAATCCTCAGCCTATCCAGATGTTACTGAATAGCAGCACAGCCTTCTGGTGTGTCAGTCACTGCTCCCAGCTTCATATCATCAGCAAATTTTCTGAGGGTAGACTACCAGTATCAACAGTTCCACTCTCAAATGTGGAAGCATAGCTTTCTGGGCCACTGACTTCATCTCATACATGAAATCCCTAATGCTATATTTAAAACAAAGCCTTTTATTTAAAACTGAGACTTTCTACTTCAGACAGGCACCTGAGCTATTGCTAGAGTTACCAGTACTTCTAAAAAAAAAAAAAAAACAAAAACAAATGTTCTGGAAAATGAGGCAACTAAGAGGTATGGCAGTGATATCTCAGTTTTTCACTCAGAAACAAACAAAACAGATGGGGAAGGGACAGCCCACACTCTTCTCTATTTTCTTATATATCACAATGCATAAAACTAGTTACTCCTTCCAGACCTGTTTCTTTTTCTAGTGTAAAGTCTCATTTCCAAGGTGCATGAATTACCAGTGTGAACTACCTCCTCTATTCAATTAGAACATCTGAGCACTGCCTCTTTTTCCATCAATAATAAAAACTATTGAAGTAAAGCACTCACTACTGGTTATGAAAAAAAGAAAACAAACAACAACCAGGCTTTAAGTCACCTTGAGATTAAAATATATATTGCTAAATCTTGGGAATTGAGTGCAGTAATTGCTTGAGATGATGATGACTATGACTAAAAGGAACATTGTATTTTTGTGGAACACTTCCAGGAATAATGGGCAAAATCCTCCACTGGTTTAGATCAGTAATGTTGTACCAACCTGCTGCTCTAGCTGATGTAAATGATCATAACTTCATTTGAGGTCAATGGCCCATTACTTTTTACTCTTGTAGCTTAGGATGTTTCCCTGAAATATAAACTATAATCCAGGCACTTTAAATGGATATTACAAACCAGATGCAATAGATCTAATGCCCCAGTAGAGTTAAGGTCACAGTCTTTAGGCTGGGATATGCTGTTAGGTTAGGAATTTAGCATAGCCTTTGATACTGCTACAGTTGGTGGTATAGCTGGAAAGATTATTGTGGTGAAAATGGGAAAAGAAACAAACAGAAGGAATGCTTGCTCACCTGTATCTGAAGACCTAGGTTTTCAGGAAAGATTCCACAGGGAAGGGATTTCCAGAAAGAGATCATTCCCTAGTGCCAGTCAGCCCTTAAATGGGGTGTATGAGGGGTGGAGCCGGGCTCTAGCTATCTCTTCACCTGTGCTCCCACAACTCACTTCTTTCCTCAGGTGATCAGTCAGTGGTTCAGGCTGTGACTCAACAGTTCCCAAACAGCTGCTCTCTTAACAAGACTGAAAGGTAGCTAAGCAAAGCTGTGCTGTATTTTCAGGTTATCCTGCTGTCTGTCACAGCTGAAATAGAAAACAAGCTAATTACACCTCCAATTTTTCTACAAAAAATAAAATAAAGGAATGAGAGCAAAGAGCAGTAGAGACTTGGTTGAAAAAGCTACTACATTTCTATTTGGTGAAAGCAAAGTCTGGCTTAGTGCTGTTCTCCTGAAGTTTGAAGAAAAAGATCTTGCCATAACAGAGACAAAATTT
The DNA here is from genome assembly GCA_035772895.1 of Perdix hodgsoniae. Lineage (NCBI taxonomy): Eukaryota > Metazoa > Chordata > Aves > Galliformes > Phasianidae > Perdix > Perdix hodgsoniae. The sequence goes on from JAPSGF010000002.1 coordinate 48,065,874, forward strand.
GGGATTCATTGTACTAATAAGAAACAGAAGCCAAAAACAGGTTAGGCATGAAGTGTTACAGTCAGATAATATTTGAAGACTCAATAGCATACTCTTTAAAGGTCAGGTTGTCTTAGATATTAAGAGTCTGCAGAACCAGTTCAGAGATGGGAAAGCTCAGAGTAAAGGTTGAATGTTTAACCCCTAGCTTTACAGTGTTCTGTATGAACCTTACAAAAGCAGACAGAAAATACACACTGGTACTTCTCTCTCTCTCTCTCTTTTTTTTTTTCTTTTTTTCTTTTGTTTGTTTTCAATCTGCATTCATGTATAGTTTTGCAGGTTTCTTTAAGTATGAGATATAGTTCTGTTTCAGCAGATGATTTTTATTGTGTTTGTGTGTAGCAGAGAACTGTTAACTTTCAGACCTTACAGACAGAAAGCAAGAGTGATTTGGCTTGTTCTGGTACCAGCACAGACTTAATGTTAAGCACAGACATAGCATTAAGCAACCCTGATTCAACATTGAGATCACAAACTATGAATCCATATCCAGTGCTCAGAGCTTACCATTATTGCCCATGTAATAAAAGATAATGTAGTGCTAACATCCATTTTTCTTTCTTCATAAATTCATGACAAGTATTCAGTAGCAGTCTACCAAAAATTGAAGAGAGCATAATTTAAAACAATGATCCCTTTTGAATTTCTGTGCTGAAACAGGTTTCAGAGCAAAATAATGATATTTACAAATACTTGGGCTTATTTTTGTGACCTTTGGCTATGGAGCTAGTGGTATAGGGGATTAGGGAATTTTATTGAAGGATTGAGGAGACAGCTGGCAAAGAGTTCTGGTTGGATCTCAGCCTTAGTTTCTTTTAATATCTGCCCAGCATGATATCATGCCCATTAGAAAGGGTCTTATCTTAAGCATTGACAAAATCTATTTGTAGGTCTTTCTTTGTTAGACTCTTGTATAGAGTGCAAGGCTGCTTAGGCAAGTTACATCTGTCCCTCAGCAATCACGGGTCCTCATACTGAGATGGCCAGTTTCTCAAAGTGAATGTTTTCTGAAAGTCAAGTACAACTTCTTTAGGCATTAGCCCTTAAAGGAAGATTATGGTATCTTATCCATCTTCTTTGGAAAGAGCTGCCTGATACAAGAGGTCATTTCTGGGTTTTTTGACAGCCGAGATGAGTCATAAGTAGCTCATATAGAAGCATTAGTCCAGGTTTTCCTGGCCCTAGGAAGGTATTAGTTCTAAACTGAACTCGTGGCCAAGCTTATGCTGAACCTGGGAGAGAAAACATTAGTCTCTCTTTGCCCTTTTGTCTTGGTTTGCCATTTCAGCTTTCCTTTCTAGGTTTGTGGCCCCACCTCAGGCAAGAGTTCTGCTTTCATTTAGCTATCAAGGCTGAAATATGTCCACTGGAAAACACAGATATTGAAGAAAGCATTTACTTTCCTGTATATCTCCATTTCATCCTCAGCTTTGAAAAGCTGAGATAGCTCCGAGTTGGAGATAGTTATGTTTGGAATTAATTTCTTCCTTTTCTTTCTCTCTTTTCCATGTGATATCACAAAGCAACTTTTCTCTAGAGCCCTTGTAGCCCTCAGTGGTTGGTTGGTCGCTGAGTTCTTTGTCTCTCATTTACCCCAGTCTGCCTTCATTCTGAGTATGAAGATGAAGCTGGGATAAGGGTGATCCAGCACTCTGTCTACCACCAGGAGAGTATGTTCACATCTAAACAAGAAAACACTGTAGATGCTTAAAAGCATATTGTGAGCCCTCTGAATTTTGTCTGCTGTCAGTGCTTTGAACTGATGTTAGCATGTCAAAGAGCCAGCTCCACTTTTGCAGTGAAAACCTGATTTGAAATTCTGTGCTTAATGGCATGGGACTCCATAGACTTCCGTATTGCATGCTGTTATTCCAGATGTGCATTGTTTCTATAGGAGACAATTTCACAATGATTAAATATTTTAAGTTTGTCAAGTGCTAATTATAGCAGAAAGCATGACAGCAGAATCTTCAAAGCCTCAGCAGACAGAAAAGCTTATTGATCATTCAGTTGATTTTTATTGCTTGGTATTGAGCAGCAGGACTACCTGCTCTTGCACAAGCCATATTTTCTGAGTCATTGTACCAGTCACGTGAAAGAGCCTAGTCTGCTGTGATATGGGGCATTGTTTGAATGGTATATCCCCTGCTGCAGTGCACTGCATTACTGCAGCTCTTCAACATTCAGAGGGCAGAGTAGTGACTTGGAAAGTTTTGCCATCAGAAGTGTCAACAGCTCCTGTGCTAATCCATCATTAAAGGTGATTTTTTTCTTTCTGTGAAGGCACTGCGAATTCGCCCCCGGCCAGTTTATGTTGCAGAGTGCTGGAATGAGTACTCCAGATTCTGGGGTGTGGCATTAGATGTCAAACCCAAAGGGAGAAACTGTGGCCTGAAATGGTAAAGTGCAGTGCCAAGTGTGCTTCACAGTGTTGATTCTTTGAGGCTGTTAATACAGTGCTGGAGGGCAGGCCACGGGATAAAGACGATGGTTGGGAAATGTGTGACAAATGGGCAACTACACTGCTGCTGCCTTGATAACCCATGTGTTATGGCAGACAAATATCAGGCTGCTCCTGGCCAGAACCAGTCACTACAGCTCAGCTGGCTGCCTGCTGTAAGCTGCACATATTTGGGATAGCTCCATGAAAGCTGTCAGGATTGACTGAATATGATCACCTGGAAATCAAGGGCCAAAACTCAACCACATTAGAAAATGAAGTCAGACACTATAAACCTTTGTGATAAAGAACATCCTGAATGTACATTCTATTGTGTAAAAAAAATGTTTTTGCTAGCTCTTTCCATCAGTTATTTTCCTTCAAGGCTTCATAGGAGAGAAAGCAAAGTGCGTTTGAGATGAAAGGCTGCAAAGCCATGTTAAGTTTCATTTATGGAGATGAATTAGAAACAGGTGTTTCACGTAACTGAGGGGCACCATTCTGAGAGAGCCCTTGAGAGTCAAGAGAAAGAAATTACAAAGACAACAGTATATTCAGAAAGATAACTATAATCAAGCCCTTTCCATGGCTATTAAGGGGAAAAGATAACAACCACAAATGCAATGGAGAGATTAAAATTGACTTTGTAAAAAGCCATTTTTTATTTTTTGCTTCTGTGAAATAATTTCAAAACCGAAGGCAGGAATAATTGAAGCATTCACAGAATATATCAATAATACCTCATTATCCAGCTTTGCTTCAATCCACTGATTTCAATTTTCTTTTGTACAAGCGGCATTTATCAGAGGACTTAGCATATGAATGGGAAGGGGGAGAAATGTAAAATACAAGCGCCAGATTTACATGTCTTAGGAAGCCAAATAGCCCTCAAAACTAATTGTTTTTGAAATGCTTTATAAACCTTATCTTATGTGTTGACCCTAATCAGAGCAATTAATTTCATAATGAATTCTTTCTACATACACCCTATCTTATTATCCTTAGTCTAAATTAATAACATCATGATAATAATTAGCAGATATAAAATTCTCTTCACTACTTCTCATAGTATGTGGGCTTGATATAAAAGAACAACAAGGATGACAATTAGAGGAAAACACATCAATTGTATGGATTGTTGTGCATAGTAACCCTAGCATCTGCAAAATACGCTTTATTTAAATGTGAATTTATTTATTTTTATTCTTCCTCTCTTTATCCTCCTGTTTTATTTTAGCAGTTTTCTTTCCTGCAAGAGGAAGATGCCTGTATTTAGATGAGTAAAGCAGACAAAAAAACTATACATTCTGCATTTTATCACCTTTGCCTTTACTGAATACATTACTATGTATTAATTAATTGCTGAAATGATAACTCTCCTCACTTATCTGAAGGCAAAATCTTTCTACAGGCATGGCTGGAAGGTGATAGTCCCCTGTCAGTCCACAGCTCCATCTTTGGCCCACTTCCGTTACAATCCTTAAATTTCAGCTCTCCTTTATTAAATGTCACTTTTCCAGCCTCTGCCATCCTAAGAAAACATGATGCACCTGCATAAACAAATTATTGCCTGAAGCCAACAGCTTCAATAGTCACAAACAGGACAAGGCGCATGGGAGAAATGCTTCAGAATGTTTTATTCATGCACCTGACTGATGACATATGATCTACAGCTGTATAGTAATAGGAAAAAGAGATGTCTGTATATATTTACTTTTAAAAAAAATAAGGTTAATGATCAAGACAATGGAATATTAAGTGCAAAATGAGAGCTTTCTCTGAAACAGGATAAATTAGGTCACTTTGGTTCTTGAATGTGAGCAGAACTTGACTTCAGTTTCTCACTGTGGTAACTGCAGTTAGAAGAATGCATTCTCTTGATGCAATTTCTGAAAGATTACTAATGCTTCCCTTGTTAAGAGAGTTATTTTGATGTATTGCAAAGAAAGCTAGTGACAGAATCACACTGACAGATGAAAATAATTTGTGAATGGCTTTTAAACCTTTTTGAAGCAAGTATCTTGAAGTGTTGTTTGTTCCATGAAATCTTCAATTCAGTGTGCAGGTTAAAATGTTACACATAAAATGTGGTCTTGTTATAGACAGTAAATGTTTCTTTCTTTATTAGCAGTACCAGTGTGAATCCTAGATCAGCCAAGCAAGGTCACAGTCCCACAGCGTTCAGTGCTGCAAACAAGCCTTCTGCTCTGCATAGACAAAGGGTAAATCTGAGAGGCAGGTGTGACCTGACTGGGGCACCTTTCATTTAACCAGTCAGGCTAAGAATATTTGCCAAATTCAAATGCAATTTGGCATTCATTTTAGAAATTTGCACAAAAAGTTTCCTTTCCTCAATCTGAGAAGAAAAAGTTCCTTAGGCCTCCCAACCTATTATTTGCTGTGCTCTGTGCCAAGGCAATCCAGATGATCAGACTTTCTCAGTAGCATCATGTCCTCTGACAGCGGGACTTAGAGCAGTGCCTGTACTTGTAAAGCTAAGTAGATTTCAGTCTAAATAATGTTCAGCCCTCAAATCTGCTCCCTTATTTATTTTTCAAAAGCTCTGTGCTAACTGCTATGTTATCTGTACAGATATGTTGGTTCTGAATCAATGCTCTCAGTTCACCTTTGCCATTGGGTCAGAACATACAGTTGACACAAGCGAGGTGAGCTAACATGAATGAGTTCCTATTACTATACAGCTGTAGTATTACTATACACCAGTAGTTCTGGTGGCTAGTCTATGTGGCAAGCAGAAGCCCTTCATTTCTGGATTATTTTTCAATCAAGAGATTTGGGCTTTATTGAAGGTACATTTTTGTGTTTTTTCACATACATGGACTAATCTTCAGCCTTTTTAACTCAGTTATTAAAATAATGAACATTTTAGATAATACCGGTCACTAGTGGTCACTTCATACAGAACTAAAATGTGGAGTCTGCAGAGCAGGGACGTTCTGACAGATCTAAGGGCTGGACAGTCACCAACTGCATGAAGTTTGACAATAGCAAATGCTGGATTCTGCAGCTGGGATGGGGCAATCCTGGCCATATGTATAGACTGCAGGACAACGGACTGGAGGACAGCCTCATGGAGAGTAGTGTGGGGGCTTTGGCTGTCAGCAAGTTGAATCTGATCCAGCAGTGTGTTCTGGAGCCAAAAGGCCCAACCACATTCTGGGGTACCTCAGGTTCAGCACTGCCAGCAGACAAAGGGAGGGGTTGTCCTCTCTGCTGTGCGGCATCACCTCAAATGGTGGGCACAGGTTTGGGCATCACAATATAAGAAGGAATTAAACTATTGGAGAACCTCCCAAGAAGGAATGCAAAGACGGTAAAGGTATAGAGTGCAAGACATAATGAGGAGTGGCTGAGGTCCCTTGGTCTGTTCAGGACAGAGCAGAGGAGCTGAGGGGAGACCTCATGGCAGCTACAGCTCCTCACAGGGAGTGGAGGGGCAGCGCTGAGCTCTGCTCTCTGTGCCAGTGACAGGACCCAAGGGAATGGCATGGAGCTGTGTTAGGGAATTCTGTCCTATGATTTTATGAAAATAAGCTGTCTGTAATCTTTACAGCCCCAAACATTCTGGTGGCTTAATGGTGTTGCATTCTTTGGAGATGTGGGGATGCAGTGCAGCTTGTACATGCCTTTACTTTCTAATCCAGTGAGATAAGTGCTGTACAGTTAAACCTCTGTGCAAACTTCCCCCTTAATCACATGTAGAAATGTCATTTGGGATGACCTCAGGTTGGAGCATGTGCTAAGTGACTACAGGCCTGTAAAATCTGTTAGGCACCTGAAATATCCCTGCAGAGATGTGGAGCAGTTAGACCATAACGTGTGTGTTTCAGCTTCAGTGCCACTAGAGTGCACCTCTTCCATGGCCAATGCTGAATCAAATTCTCTCCTAATGCTTTTTATTAATGTCAGTGTGTTGTTTCACTGAGATTAGAACACAGGCTCTGATATTTGATTCTGCACAAATGCATATTCAGTTTTTGAGCTGAACTACTACTAAAGAATAAGAAGTCCTGATGATCACAGGAAGTAGATGTACTCTGAAGCCTTAATTTAGCATTGGTCATATTGGAACTAGACAAATGGTTCATGTTTGCCATCTACTTAGTAGTACATGTTTTTACTTACCTTGTTGAATCAGAATTTCTTTTAATATAAAATTGGTTGGAATTGGCAGGAAATATGTCCAGATCAAGTAAGAAATGGTCAGCCCTTGAGACTTCGCTGAACAATTAGTAATACCAATCCTTTAATACAGAAAACTGAGTTGGTATATTGTGTATCTCTTCAGTGAGCTCAGACCTTTCTGCAAGGGAAAACAAGATGTCCTTTAATTCTTATGCATTAATGAAGGGACAGTTGTTTCTAAACAGATATATTATTTGTGTGTGTTCCAAGTAATCAGTTCACGTAGCTTTTTGTCCTTTGTTCAAAACAAAACAAAACAAAAAATCTTTAGCTCCTTTTTCCCTTATACAAGCAGTTTCACCAGGAATATCTTTCCAAAGCCAACATTTCAGTGAAACCTTCTCTTTTGGGCAACTGTACTCTTTAGCACATTACTAAATATATTCTACATGCCATGGTGGTAAAATTCCCCCTCTGTAAAGAAAAACAACAAACCATAACCTGGCCTCCTTTGGCCTGATTCACAGCATAGCAAGAGTTATAGAGTGTCCTTCCTACCTTGTACACTTACACTCCCATTCCTCTTCTTATATCTACTTTATGCATCATTGTATACTCGTGACAAATTTCAGGGGAGCACACCTAGTCAGAAAAGTCAGGTTAGCAAGTTCTTTTCCACACAACTGAGAGTAAAACTGACCAGGAAAATGAAGAGGAAAAAAATTCTAACATTACCTGTGTTTCTCAACTGCAGGAATGAACAGCTGGTCAAGCCACAGAAGCAAAGTGTGAAGTGAGGCTGATGGATAAGAAATATTAGTTCATCTGTGGTGAGTTGTGAGGTTTCAATTAATTTCACCTAGGTCTGTGTGAACCAGTGAAAAAGGTTTTTTTCTTTCATATTTCAGATTTTGATTTAAAAAATCAGCCTATGTCTTTTGTAGAAACTAAAAACCTTGTATCTTTAATGAGCTCTAAAATGTGCAGCTTGTGAATTTTGTCTAATAATTATGGAAGTGCTGGTGAGGATTATTCTGGATATTTTTTTTCAGCTGCTTCTGCTGAGGCCAACTAGGTTTATGTCAGTATTGGTCACACCTGTCAAACAATTTTGCTACCAGTAGACTTCAAGAACTAAGTATTTCACAAAAGTGTTTGAATTGCCTTCACTTACATCATCACTTACATTGTAGAGATTTCTTGTCATCGACACTCTTAATGAAAACAGAAACAAAACCAGAAAATCCAGTCTTCATTAAGACCTAGGTTTGAAAAAACAATTTCTGCAAAAGTGTAATGAAAATTGATTCCATCCTAAAACCACTGAGATGATAAACTTTTTGGGAAACAAACACACATTTGTTTTCTCAGTCCCTCGTACTACAAAATGAGTTCAGCTTCAAATCATCTCATGGAAGTTCAGGCTCTTTCTCCATGGGTGCTCTTTCTCTGGGCTGGAAAAACATCTGCAACTTTGAAAAAGTCCATTTTTCTTTTAGTTTTGTCCAATAACAGGAAGTATTACAGAAGTTCAAAATTATTTTGTGAAAATACACTCAAGCATTTACATTTTTTTTGCTCTAATGTGCATCTTATTATAAGCCAGTACCAAAGATCTGATAACAGTCTTCAGTAAGGTAAAACACAATGGATAAATGATGAGTTAGGAAAAAATAAAGCTGAGCAACAGCACACTTGGCTGCATGTACTGAAGAGATGAAGGTAAACTGATCTACTCACCCTTTTGAGGCTTTGAGGAGCAGCATATCATCAGCAAGATGCCAAATTAATTTGATTAAGCTGCTACTGATTTTTCAAAACAAAGAGCCTGTTTCATATGAATGCATATCTGAAGAGTTCATTGGAAGTGCAGCCAAACCACAAGCTAGCCTGGTGAGACGTGTTGACTTCGCATTTTGGTCATCTTGATTTTGTTGAAACTGGAAGCTGGGGAAAATGGATTCAGTAGCCTACTTTTTGCCATTTTCTTTTGCTTTCTGAGAGTCTGTCTCTGAAACACTTTGGCTAGCAACCTAGCAGGCAAGTAGCAGGAAGGGCAACTGACCCAAAGTCACTTTGTAACTCCAATCTCAACTCTTTAAGGTGTCCTTTAAAAGCTATGCTATGAAGTCATGTTTTTTAAAAATAGCTGTCATCTGTGCTAACTGAAAAAGGAATGAATTAATTTAGCTTACTATCTCGTTGTGAACGAAGTGAGGCCCAGCTCAGCACTGTACTGTCTAGTCCGATGCAGCCTCAGGATTCAAAGAACCCTGGACCAGATCTATATTACTCTAAAAGCCGGAGACTTTTCCAAAGTATTTCTTATGTAGGGAGAACTGCCTGAGCTGCTCAGATAGTTGTGTCATATTAGCATCTCAGCTGCTGTTTTTGTTCTTTTTGCTTTTGTTTTTTTTTAACTCAGCCTTAATTACTGACAGGTAGGCAAAAGCATGGGGGAACAAGGAAAACCTTCAGGTCTTTATCAGTAGAGTGGGGCATCTGCCAACTGAAACAGAAACAATGAGAGCAAAACCTGTTTCTTTATTTCATAATAGCTCTTCTTCATGCCTCCTGAAATGTTTTACCCTCACCAAGGAAGGACTTGTGTTTCTGATATTCCTAGTACCCCAGATTCATTACTGCTGGGTGCAGTTTGTGTACCTGACTGAAGCTGGAATGGCTTACAGCTCACTGCGGCTTTCCATGACTTGGAGCCTCTTGACATTATTTATGCAACTGAAAACTGACACAGAAACACATCCAAAAGAGAAACAGAGAGGAGCAAGTGTCTAAGGAAAGGTCATAGCAGTACTTTTTGGCTGCTTTGTAGGAATGGAAAGATAAATTCTTCTCTTGAACCCTTCATTTTCTGTTCTTTGTTAGTAAGGTTGATTTATGGATAGTGACATTGAGAGTTTGATTTTCCTCTTATTGGTTTGGAGGGCTACGAATGCATGAAAAACAATAAAGTAGAAATCTGAATGTAAACAGACTTCTAAAATTGCCAGCAGTTGGCTGTCATGTAGACAGTGTCCTTTTTCTTTACACTTTATGCTGCTGACGCTCTCAGATCAAGACACATACACATCTGTAGGTATATAGACTTTTGAGAGCAAATCTACCAACCCCCCACCCTGAAATGCTACTAATAAATGTTACTATCAGGAGCCCAGGCCTGTAGCAAGAGCTTGGCCTTGCCCTGAAGATAGTGTATCAGTCTCTGAAATCTAGCCTGTGGGAACTGTTCTCATCAGGGGTGTGGAAGAGATTCTGAAAAGGGGAGTAATCAGGTAGGTAGACACGTTCAAAGTCTAACAAAATGCCTTCTTGTACAACATGAGTTAGATCTGTAAAGCTTGTCACCATGGGGTGATGGTGATGCTAGGAGCTTGCAAGGGTTCAAAAAGTGAATAAATTCAGGAAAAACTGAAGAGCACTAATCCCCATCACCACTTCCCATTCAAAGCACCTTATGTCCTGGATTGGTGCAAACTGAAGAGCATATGTGGGAAACAGTGCTTAAGCTCTCTTTGGCCTTAACCCCTTAGATAAGTGTTCTCCTGGCACTCTCAGGAGCAATCCTTTAGCACAGTGTTTTGCATTAGAGAGCAAAAAGTTTCACAGATGTGCAGATAGGTCTTTAAACAAAAGCTAAACAAACATGCATGACACTTCGAATCAATTTACGTACAGTCAGTTAGGAATTCTTTATACAATCTACAAATATTACCAAGTGGCAGGTTCAGGCTGTTTATTTTGATTTATTTTAGTGTAACGTGGTGTTTCCCTTAAAATCAAACCCACATGCAAATTAAATGTTTCCTTTACATTTTCTGGACTCAAACTCAAAAAAAGTGCAGTGACATTGGAATTTCTACTCCAGTGTTCCTTATATTCCTTGTCCATATATCCAGAGTGTATCCTCTCTGCCTTGAAGGCCTCAACTTTCATGAACAAGTATATCAAGAAAAAGCTGTTCTAAGAGTTCTCTGTAGTTAAGATCAGAAACATGATAAAATGAAGTTTTGAAGGGCTAGAGTAGAGCATAAAGGAAAGTGGAGGAGAGGACAGAGTGAAAGGAAGAAAAAGTTCACATGATTAGAAAAAATAAAAATTGAGCCAGCACATTAGAAACCACACCATGGAGAAACAGGCAGTGGCCTTGCTGAGAGGCTGATGGTTTGTCAGAGCAGAGGTCGAGCTTTGTCACACTTCACAGCCCTGACCTGGCCTGGGTTGACTGACAGTCTGTCTTTCCAATTTCTAAACTATTAATGGTATTAGGCTCTTACCATCTTTTATCCTCTCCTGGACATTAATTTCTTTACAGTTAGCAAAGTGCCGTATGTTCTGCAAGGGTATAGTGAAAAACATGTACTGATTGCACTTTCAGCAGAAAGCAGTCCAGATTCTTACTGTCCATTGTCTTTCTTTCAATGATCTTTGCAATAGATACATCTTTTTTGAACAGCGACCTGACTTTACCATATACATCCTTCACAGGATATGAAATAGTTTTGAAATGTTCAATGTGTTGCATCTTCAGAATGCTAGAAAATGTGTACTGTGTAAGCCAAAAGCAACTTGGAAATACTGTGCTTAGATAATTACATTTTTTTATGTTATCCTGTGGAGACTGAGGTTCTGAGCCAGAAGAGGGCTGCATTGTGCTGAAATGTCCTTGATACATTTCAGTTCATAAATTCTATTTAAACTTTAGCAAGAATTGTGTGGGACTAACACTGATCCCAAATGATTAGTGTAATCAGGCTGGATGTGGCTCTGGGCAGTCTGGTCTGGTGGTTGGTAATCCTGCCTACATCAGGGGGGTTGAAACTAGATGATCTTTGAGGTCCTTTTCAACCCAGGCCATTCTAACATTCTGTAATTTTGATAATAAGCATTAAGGTTCAGGAAAATGTGGCTACTGATGTCAGTTGATACTCAGAGATTTTTGTTAGGGCCTGAGAATGCAAACAAGGAAAGTAAAGCATTGTAATATATTCATGCATTTAAATGTTTTCTTTTCTGCTGTGAAACATAAACATCAGATTTCAGATAACCAACTGACTTTTGTGATAATCACCCTAAAGTGAAATACTCAGATTTAACCTGATGCACGCTGTAACAACAACAACAACAACAAACCCCCCATCACAGAAAAACCAAAGAGCATATCCTTAAAATGTAAAGCATGGAATTGTTCATGGAACTGTTCTGTACCTTGGGCTGAGATTTTCTAAACTAGTCAGCTTTGATGTGGCCCTTCTGTGAGTTATGACAATAAGTGGAACAGACCTCTTGATTTGTGCTGTTCTGCACACTTGAATACCCACTGCAAGTTACATGTGACCTGAACAGCCTGGGGTCCTCCAGCAGGAGTTGTTGGTCCATGTAGCTGTCAGTCTTCAACTCATAGCCTGACAATCTAACTTAATTTTTAGAATGCTGAAGGAGAAGATGGTCCCTAGCCAGCTACATGGCTCACTATAGTCAGTGAGGTTCCATTAAGCACACATGTTGGCTTAAGGTTTACAGGAGCCAGTCACTTTATACTTCTTGAGACACAATGACAGCATTTGTTAAGGGTTCCAGTGCCAAGGTGTTGGTAATGTGACAGTGAACTGACTGCATGAAACAAAGCAAAACCCTTGTCTTGGCACCAGTGACTGTATAGCATTGTGTTCTGCAAGAAAAGAGTCAATGCAATAGCTAGGTGTGGACAGCAAGGCATCCTTTGTTCTTGTGGTTACTTCTTTGAGGGCTCTGTCTCATGTAATGGAAAAAAACTGAAAAGAGGATTTGAAGCCTTGACAATGAAGTAGCTTTTTTGAATGAATATACTCCCACAGTGTGCCCTCTTACACAAATGGACCAGTCTAACATTAGACTGATCATAACATGCTGAGGGTCTTTTAATCTTAAACTTGGATCAAGTGCAGTTCTGATCAGTTCTTCTCTAATGGGGCTTTAATGCTACATATGTCCCATCCACTGGACTTTATGTCCCTAAGAAGTCTGAAGTCATTCAACAGCAAATTTATTTGTGTTTTGCAAGCAATACAACATTACTGCATTCCTTGTCATTTCTTTTCTCATCAGCTTGCATTCACATACTGTTAAACACAGGGAAGCTGTTTCTTAGACGAGGATCTCCTACTCTTTTGGAAGAAACATGCAGTTTTTGTTTTGTTTTCAGATCTTTCACCATACTCCCTAACTCCTCCTCTGATTAGTACTAGGCAACCACCAGGAGATCCATGGGCCTTCAGAGTTGTTGCTAAAAACAAAGGGACTTTTTCCCACAGTTTAATTCCGCTCTCCTCGAATTGGAAAGTTGTTAGTGGGCTGAGCCTTGTACCTGCTGGCCTAGCTAAGAAATAGTTCACCTAACCTGGGGTGTGGGACCATCAGGTACTGGCATAATTGCCCTACTCCCAGGCTGGTCTGCTCTGTGAGGCAGGAGACCTGACTTTGATGATAGGTGTAACTCAGTCTCCAGATGCTGTGCTCCTGATAGTAAAAGCATTTGCCCAGTGACTGTATGGCCGAGCTTCTGAAAGAACTGTACAGTGCAACTGTTCTGTCTGGCTGAATGCTTTGCAGTGTGAATAAGCTTGCTCAGAACAGGTCTGGCTGCTACTCTGATCCAGCATATTGCCATGGGGTAAAGAAGGCCACAGCAGATGTACCTCCCAGACTTTGCTGTAGATAGGAACAGGAGCCTTGGAGAAGATACTTAATTTAAACCCATCTTACCAAAAGGAAGATAAGCCTTCTCTGTGAAGAGCACTGAAATCTCATGAAAAAAGCTAGGTATTAGTATTATTAAATAAGACCTAAAGCCTTCAGCTCTTTCTTGTTTCCACTTGCTTGAGCAGTAATATGTTCATCTGATGGAAAACTCACCTGTGGTTTTCCCTGCATGAAGCTTATATTAATTTCTTCTGGGTGGATTCATAAAACATTCCTCATAATCCCCATTTACTTCAAGCCGTTTCGCTGCTCTGAATAGCACAGTATCTCATAAAGAATGTCCCCTTTCCTTCAAAAAACATTTGCATTTTATTTGTGCCTCAGAGGAAGAAGAATCCAAGCTGATTACAATACTGTACATAATGAAAAAATAATTGCTTCAAATGTTTTGCTGTGGTGGTCTTAACAACTCTTTTTCAGTTGGTCATTTCCTCACCTGCATAGCCAGGCTCAAGCAGCTGAAGCAAGCACATCTCTGACAGTGATTGAATACCTATTCAGCTGAGATCACCTAATGTCAACAGTGTAGTAAGATAGCACCCAGAAGAAGGTGTCAGCAGTTTGGATCAGCAGCAGTAACTATATAATACAAACCCAATAAATAACTGGAACACCTATATAAGAGAATGCACGTTTGCTCCCATGCATAGATGTGAATGAAAAGTTGCATCATGAAGAAAGGCTCTGTCTAAGAGCAGCAAACAAAGGTTGTTTTGGCTCCATCAGTGTCTTCACTTGAAAAGCATCGCTGGTGATTATAAATCAAGATTTGCATGCTCACTCCAATGTCAGCGATTTGTTCTACCATGTAAAACACTCTTACAGAATGCAAGTTGATCAAGACTCAGTTTCTGCTTTTGACAATCAATGCTGCTAAAATACATGAGAAAAAGGTAACCAATAAAAATCAGTACTTTACAGTGCAGATAAAATAGGAGGGTGATGGTACCTGCTGCCTGTCTACATCAATAATCCTAGTAGAGAGTCATCCCTTGCCTCTACTGAAAATATTCTTTGAGTGCAGTTCAGTGTAAGCAGTATTTAAGGGCACTTTATGTGCAGGGAAATTTATATTATTCCATGTTAATGCATACAAAATTACTGGAATTGGCAAAAGACTGCCAGCTATTGGTTGTAATGGCTTGAATTTTCCTTTATGACTTGATCAGAGCCCTCAGGTGTAGCGGATGCCTGAATTACAGATATATTTTAGTGAATTTAGTTGTCATCCAGCTACCTGTCTGAGAAAATGTCTGTGTTTCTATTTCACCACAATTTCAAATTGTTTTAGGATGAGGACTGTCTCATATTTCTCTGGTCTGGTTTTCTTTTTCTGCTTGGTGTATGCATAGTCTCCAAAGTAAGCAAATCAGTGATTCTGAACGAGGATATTTTATCTACAGGAGGCCCTACATAAGAGATAGAAACTTTTTAACAAAGTGAAATGCAAAGTTATTGAAATATTCTGTGGCTCCCTCTGTAGCAGAATAATTTAAATTGAATTTTTTTTTTAATGGATTGTAATCATTACTTTTAATTTTCTTCTAGAAAGTGCTTGCTACAGTTCAGTAGTGGAGGAAGGCAACAGCTGGTTTGCGCATTTGTGAGTGAGCAGCATTTAATAAGGTAATATGTTAATTTTCTAAGTGTCAAGAACTACGAATTCACGCCAGGCCAAATTAATGCATGTTTTCACACAGCACAGTGAAGCAAGCACTGTTGTGTTTAGGGTGCTTGTAAAGCAGCTATCTTTTTAAGAATGGGAGGAGAACCTCCATGTTGTGGAGATATGACTGAACCTCAGTAGATGCCCCCCAAAAAAACAAAAACAACAGAATTTTGCTGGTTATAGACAACATGGCTCTATCTGGTACACCAAACACAGGTTCCCATCCCTTTTCTGCCATAAAGAGCCCTGTGGTGGTTCATTAATATGAATAAAAACTAACTTTCCTTTGTCTGCCAAGGCTGAAGTATGATATAGTTTGTAGAGTAGATAAAAAGGAGTTCTCAAACTCCATTAAACTTTTTTGCTCCTTTCCAAAACCAAATAGTAAATATTGACTAAAGTATCAATATTTATCTTGAAGGGAAAATAAATCTTCCTTTGCAGAACTATAAAGCCATTTTTTTCAGAGTGAGAGATGACTCAAATGGTTAAGTTTCCCAGTAATAATCTCAGCAAATTCAGCAAACTGAGTACATTGAGGGAACAGTCAGCTCAGGAACATCTAGAACTTAGATTTTCCCCAGATGGAGAATCTTGCTGAGGTACAAAGCTAGAACTCCGTGAAAGTCCAGTGTACTCTGCCTCTTAACACGGTTGCCTAATGTTGTGCTGAAGAGCAAAACTTCTGGTTTTCTCACCGTGAAAATGCTATTTGAATTCAGTACCATGAATGGAATAAAAATAATAAGTTTATTTTGATTTCTGAAATTCCTGAAGATCAATTCCAAAAACCTGTTTTGGTCCAACTCTGGGTGCATCAAAGACCTCAGAGGAATCTCCAGCAAAGTGTACACTGAAATAAAAAACAAAATGAACACCTTTCTTCTATAATCATACCTATTAGATCTTTTCCTTCTATCTATCCTGTTCTAGGTAGAGTTACTGCTTCTATTTTCAAGCTTTTGAATGCATAGTATATGTAATCGGAAAGTATAATGCCGTCACATACATGGTATGGTAGAGATAATACAGTGTCATCTATGAGTTCTCAGGAGTGGTGCCCAAGTCAGTGCCAAACCAGACTTAAGTTGTGCAAGGATGGCAAAAATATAACAGAGAATGAAAAGGCTTTTGTGAGAGAAAAGTGAGGATGGTGGTGGTAATATGATGCAGAAAAAAACTCCAGGGAATTATTTAATGCTATGCCTGTAGATCCAGGGCTTTAATAAAATAAAAAGAGCAAAGAGAAGACTGCACTCTGATGATGGATGAATATGCCTGTTTGGGTACTTCTGGGATGGATTACGCTATTGAAAAACCATTCAACATTGGCTAAAGAACTGTAATATATGTGAAACTCCACAGTTAATGCATCATTAAATAATTTGCTGCAACTGATTTATAGGTGCAATATACTACACTGTGTCAAACGATGTGGGATAATAAATGGTATCACAAAAATATACTATTGAAACTTTTGTTCTAATCAGTCTTTTGAGTTTTAGTAGAACATAGTTCTGCAGAATGGAATTGTCCTATTGATCTTGATAGAGTAATAGGTAAAAGCTTCATGCTGTATATGTTTTAAGGCTTTTTTAAGCAATCCGGTTTGTGGTCCAGTGAATCAGGCAGCAGACTGTGACTTGTGGGGCCTGCACACTCTTTGCTCTGTCATTGAAACTCTAACCTGCTTGTATAAGTTCCTGCTGGCTGAATCCTCTAGTGCTGACTTTGAGATATGTGTTCTTTTTTTCCATGGGCACAATCCAGGATCCCATCACTTACCTACATGTATTGGTTATGTAGAGTCAGGGATGTCAAAATTCAAAATAACATGTGAATCCAGCCTTCATACATCTTGGGTGACTTACTGCTTTCAAGGGACGTCTCCTCACCCTCCATATTCACCATTCAGAAGAGAAAAACTTGTTCCCTCTCTTCTGAAAGGGATTTGACAGGATCATAGAATATCCCAAGCTGGAAGGGACCCACGAGGATCATTGAATCCAACTCCTGGCTCAGGAGTTTGGAGAAGGTTCTGTCTCCTTATCCCTTGGGGACTGCCTTCATACTTTGTGGATGTCCTTTTGGGAACTCATGCAAAGAGCCATGATGTTCAGGCACTGATGGTCAGGTGCTGGAATGGGTTGCCCAGGTAGGTGGTGGAGTCACTGTCTCTGGAGATGTTCAAGAACCATGGAGAGATGTTGTACTGAGGGACATGGTTTAATGGGAATTACTGGTGAAAGGTGGACAGTTGGACTGGATGATCTTAGAGGTCTTTTCCAACCTTGCTGTTTCTATGATTCTATGTTGCCTGGCGCTATGATAAAATTAGTGGATAAGTTAAATGTAATTAATAATGCATTTGATTAATTTAGGGGCTCTAAACTTTTATACTGCATTGTTTCCAAACAACAGTGCTTTTTTTCCATCATAATAAATTATTGAGCATGTATTTTCTGCAGCTATATTTCAGCCTATAGGAAATAATTCATGACTCAATTTATCCTGTTCATACTGAGTCATGCTATGTCATGCTATAATAAAAATATGTAGTCTTTCACATTTTGTCAGAGTGCAGGGTACACTAACAGACTCAAAATTACCCTAACAGACCTCACTGAAACCTTTGACTCACACGTGCTGCTCGTGGGCCAGGAGCCCTGTTTTATCTCTCAAGCCTTCAGTCTTGGCCTGAGTAGTGTTACTGAGGGTGTTCTTGCTCTAATCTTGTTAATAGATTGTTTTTCAGGTTTTTTGGGCTGGCCATAGACCTGACTTGTTACTTTGCCAGATGATAGAAGCTACTGCTGCCACTGCTCTCTGCCTGGGCTGCCCAGTTCAGACACTGCGGGGCTGTGGTGAGCTCACTGCTCCTGCTCACATAATCACCCTCAGCTCCCAGCTTGCATTCCTGTGTGAAGTGACCCAACTCTTTTTGCTCTCTGGCACTTATAACCTCTATTGGAGTAATTTTTTTTTTTTTTTGGGTATTGAAGGGAGTGGTTAGAATAAGATTTCAAAAGACATCTCATTACCTTGGTTAAAGGCAGCATTTTGAAGTGTTACAAGTGCTTGGAAGTGTGAGGGTCCATTTTAGGAGTGCTGTGGGAGAAGATTATCATGGTTTGCTATAGAGGCATAACTCTTCATATTTAAGTGATTTTAAATTTCTGTCATGAGGTCAATAAGATTTCTGGCAACAAGACTTCTAAAAGCATCAGAGTTGCATAGCACCCAGATACCTTTGGGAACTGATGGAACAGGTGCTAGTAAAAGATGATATTCCACTGGTGAAAGGGAAATGGACCCTAATTTATAAAATAAAATATTAGGTTTTGCCAGATTCAGCATGGCAGAGCATATATGCTCTATAGAAGTTGATGCAAGTTGTTGCTTTAGTTTCAGTTGGTCCAGGAGGTATCATGCACTCAGGAGAAACCATGAGTACACCAGAAACCTTTTGTGAAACAAGTCCAGTTCTTTGCTAGTGCAAATCTTTGCTGAAGTCCATGGCCTCAGTTGCAGAAATTAGTGAAGCGTAATCAACTAATGGGAAGTAAGGGAAGTACTCTAACTTTTCTTTAGTCCAGCTGAGAATCAATACGAGGATATTCACTTATTTCTGTAGTTAAATGTTTCCTAGATGAAATACTGACCTAAACAGTTCCATCAGCACCATCATCTCTTTATTACCATTTTTACTGTATCATATTGTGTGCACTGTGTAGCTATTGCAAGATAAGTAGAACTACTGACAAGATGGAAAACCAGCTAAAGGAGTCAAGTTTATTTTAAGCCTTGAAAATACACTAGCTTTGAGAAAACAGGAGCTTGTAAAGGACTTTGGTGAATTATTGTCCACTGTCAGAAATGTTGCAGCTAATTAGCAGCTAAAGTTTCCAGAGAGAAGAAACTGTGACATGATGGAATGGCTGTTTGCAGAGTCTCAGCCTATAGGTGTTTTGATGCTGGCATGGTTATTGATGGAGCTTCTACATTAAATTAATTTAAAGGAAGGTGAGCGGCACAAGGCTCCTAAATAAAATGAATGTTCAGTAGCTTATGCCTGTTTACTACTTGCTTACTGACCACTGCTTTTTCAATTATAGTGTTTTCAAGAGATGCTGTTATATGGTGGAAAGTGAGATTTTATGGCCCTTCATCTGTTCTGTATCACTTACTGCTGCTGTTAGTGTTCTGAGGGTTGTGGTAAGAGTTGGAGACCTTCATCATTGCCTCCTTAAGCACAGAAGAACATATGTCCCTGTCCCAGAGTATTTGCATTAGATCATTCATGGTCTTTTAAGCACATAGCAAGTTATCTTACCACCTCCAAGGGACACGAGGAGCTTCACTGCATGTGCAGAGTCATGTGCAGGAAACCTCCTGCTGGCTCTCAACAAGTAAAGGTTGACCAGATAATTGGTGTAGCTCTCAAATTGGCCTCTCCCTAATATTCTGCTTTTCTTTTAACTGCTGAACTTCAATGCACTTTCTAGAGAAGAAAAGAAGGAATAATGTAACTTGAGGTGAATCTTGGTGACAACGTGATCCAGCATAGAAAGAATTGCCTGCCACTATGGAAATCACTTGTGTGAGGTAGAAGCATTTGATTAATGAAATATCACCATTCCAGTTGCATAAACGAGCAAATAAAAATGGATGATAATGACACATAGCTTGCTAAATCTTCCTGTCTTCTCAATGCACATTCACACCACCTCAGCAAAGACCTCTTTGCTTTCAGTTGTTAATTCCCATTTTTTCCTTGAAAGAGTTATGTGCAGATGTTGCAGCCTTCCTCCTGTAAATGCTGATTCGGTACTGACCATGCTGGGTGTGATTCAGAGTAATGAAGAGATTACCAGTTTCTTATATGTGGACTGAATGAGCAGAAACACTTGTGCCTTCTAATATAGCTTACCTCATCAGCGGTACTTTTGAAAAAATAGCATGTTTTGAACCGTCTTTTTTTGTCTGGGTCAGTCTGCACAAAGGAGGGAGCTAGAATTAATTATTGCCACTTGTACATTTTTGAAGCTTGCTTCTGCAAATATTATTACAACCTGGATATCATTTCTGTAATTAAAATAAACTATTGGCACTTTACTGACCTCACTCCCATGCAGCCATTTCAGGAATTAGCTCTCCCTCTTGTGGTTACTATCAACAGCTCCAGTCTGTTATAGAAGACTGAATCGTGCTCTCAGACTTGCTCACTCTAGTGCTTGCTTGAGATTTTTCTGTGCTCTGTTTATTAACTACAATAGGAAACAAGCTTGTGGAACACAGCTTCCAAAGCATTCTTCCAACAGTATGCAAGTTCTCCCTGCATTTGCTAAAGCATAATAGATACTTAGAACAGAATGTATAGATGTCAGCACAAGTTTTGTTTTGAATAGTTTTCCCGTGAAGGAGATCACTATTCCTTTAAGGAATGATCTCTCACTGAAGACAGTCAAATTTAGCCATTCATCTACCATACATAAATATTAATTCATAGCTACTAGGTTTTTTGTTGTTGTTGTTGTTCTTGTTTTTTTTTGTGGTGGTAGTAATTTGAAATTATGTTACAAATGCCTGGCCTGTCAAAGCCTGCTTACTAATTGTAACTAAATGTGACTCCTCATCTTTATAAGGAAATAATATTTTAATCTCAGGACTGTCATTTTACATTGGGAATGATGAAGGCTGGCAGCAGTGTCAAACGGCTCATAACAGCTGATAGTTAAAAGGCTCTCAAGCTTGGTTAATTGGTGAAACAGTAAAATAAGGAGAGAATCAACAGTCTAGTGAATTATTCCATTTGTATTTCTCCCATTCATAAGAGTCTGGGCTATTTTACTGAAGAATCACTATTTTGTGGGAGATCATAATTCAGCAGGTTATGGGGAGCCCTGCTTTTGGAAGCAAATTAAAGGAAGATTGATTTTTTAATTAGTGTGTACATAAATCCAGATTTTCAGAAATGCACTTTGAACTCAGAATTTCCAGAATAATTTGCTTTTTATTAATGGCATTAACAGGCAGATTTGCAAAGATCATCACATAGTAGTTTTGGGAAGTGTGGCTGAATGCAATGGATTCTTGAAACCGTGGTCCAAAATAGGGCAGATTTGGGTTTATTTCCTCATGGTGGTTTTCTTTGAAAATCTAGCCATGTCTGTCACAGGTATTGCTGCTGGAACTTGCTCATTGCCAAACCTGGAGTCAGTCTTTCATAGTGGAACTGTTCTTGAAATTTTGTTGCTATGATCTCAGTTAACGCTGCCATCCCTAGCTGTCCAGGGGTCTGTTTATGAAGTGTACTGTAGGCAAGTCACTGTCTCCAGCTCCAGGCTTAAAGTAATCTATATGAACAATGCTAACATGGCCTCAGTGAGTTCCTGCTGACTACCTTGTGTGCTCTTCCTCTCATCGGGTTTTATTAGCTTAATACCACGCTGTCAGCACCAAGCACACATCTGCTGGCAAAATACTGTGTATAGATATCTGTTTTCTGAACAGCAGCCTCCCTAGACCTCTGAATCAAGCTGGTTTCCCTAGGCACCTGTCTGTAGCATCAGACTTCTTTTCTTTTCCCCGGAGGTGGAAGCTTACAGGTTTGCCGTTGAGATGAAGATTTGGTTCCCAGAAGCAAAATAAACCCATTGTCACCATCTACTCTGTTTAGGACCTAGGTGCTCTGTGGGACTTCAGAAGAATTAAGCTAGTTTCTTGTTTTTGCTAAGACCTAAAAGCCGCACTGAGTCAGATCCCCATGTTTTTGTGTCGTGTCCCTGATCCTGAACCCGCCTCATGTTTGAATTGTTTAAGCATCTACTTAGAGCATAACTTGTGCATAAGCCCTGGCTGCAGAATTTGCTTACAGTATAGAACTGAGAGAGCACCAGACTGTTATGCATATATCAGAAATATATCACCGATTGTATAAATATTGTAAGGATAGGAGGAATTGTCTTGGCAATGGATTCTGTCAGAAGTTCCCAAATAGCCTCCTAGTAGCTGGTGTTTCAGGTATGTACTCACTGTATCTAAAAAGCAACTGAGAGGCCAAAAAGCAAAGGGAAGCTATAATGTGTGTGTTTTGCACAGCCATTAAACTCTTCTAGTGCAAAAATTACCAGTGTACCATAATACCCAATTTCTGCTGTGGCATGGGATGGAATTCTTGAAGTTATAGTGAATTTGGAAAACAATGAATTCTCTCTCTCACCCACAATTGTGTATGCTGCACATGATAAACTTTCACAAACAGCTTCACTCTCTATAGGTGTATAACTGCACTGACATAAAATAACAGTCTAATTGAAGGAACTTCTCCCTAAAAGGAAAGCAGAGGCAGTAGTGTGGCTACATATGTCTGACTTGAATTTAAAGAAACAGAGCAATGAAATTCTGAACGGGAATTGTCAGCCATCTTTAGTCCAAGCAGTTAAGCAAGTTGAGAAAATTCATCAGGGACAGGCTGTGCAAACTAGAGGGTCCTTGAATTTACTAGAAACAATCCTAAAGGGACTGATTTCCCCCTCAGAAGTTGCAGAAAAAGAGTTATAAAACTGTATGCCTATGTAACAGAATTTGCCAAACAGTATGTAGTTAACTGAGGTAATTTTTGAGTGCTGCTTACTGCATAAGCGTGGGGTACTAAATCATTTGTAGATTATCTGAGTCAGTGCTTCATACATAGCAAAGCAGCTCTCTTATTGTGATCTATTGAGACACAGTCCCTTGACCACCCCCCACTTCCCTCCACCCACCTCACACACACTGAGGATGTACCAGGAGCTCCAATGTAGGTTGAAATTGTGAACAGACAACCTTTCTAACCCACCGACTCTACATATCAGTGAGGGAAACCATTATGGTCTACATAGCATGTTGATTACAGGGTACTATTTAAGTCATCTGGGAGATATTTATACATCCTCACAGGAGTGAAAGTACTCTTTAACTTGATAAAAGCACTACATGTCAGAAAGCTGATGGGCAAAATACAGCCAAGGGTTATTGCTTTGGTTCTCAAATCAAACTAGTCTTGATTATATCTAAAATGATAATGGCTCACATTCTTTGTGTAAGAAAGTGCAAAACTGAGCAAAACAAGAAAGAATTAAATGGGTATTTTACACCCCATATTTCAGTGCTTCACCTGCTAAGAATAGAATATCTGACATTACAGTGAAACCAGCCTGTGATGGTTAAATTAACATATATTGATGCTGTACTTAGAATTTTTAACTAAATCTTGTAGGCCTCTTAACTGCATAGTAGTGCCACTTAACATAAAATTAAGGCATAATGAATCTATGCCTTCTTTTTAATGGGGTAGCCAACTCAGAATTATTTGCTTTTACAGCACCCCACAGGATAACAAATGGAAATGGCTGTGTTCGTGTTGCCACCCCAGTCTCTAGTAATGTTATACTGTTGTCCCAAAGACAGGCCTCTCTAGCTTGTTGAGCAAGGAGTTGATGTGCATACACAGGCACAAGATATTTATTTCATTTCTGCATAGAGATGAGTGCTGATTAGTTCATTCACAGGACTACCATACCTTCTTTGTAACACTTCTTGCACCAGCAGCATACTGAATGAACTACCTTGGATTTATTTCATCTCATTCTGTAATTATGCTTGGATCAATGGAATAACCATGTCTTTTACATAGGAGGCTGTGTATTCATTATTCTTCAGTTTTTCACTTTGCCTTCACTAAAGTCGAGGTCTCACTCTTAATTTCAGTGGGAACAGGACTGAGGTAACTATTTCTTATGTTCCCTAACTAGAAGGAAGTTGTTTTGATAATCACAGGTGCTAAACAGAGCAAGCTAATTATGTATCACATTAAGGAGAGGAAAAGAAAAGTATGCTTGAAGGTAGATATGAGTCTTTCCAGGAAACCTCTTTAATCTGCATGATGATTTTGTCCTTTAAACTCTCAAATTATGAGCAAACAACATGAAAATGACACTGGTGAGATATGTTTCATCATTTTCAGCAATCATTATGGTTTATCTCATCTGTTTATATTAATAACCCTTTGCAATTCTGACACTGAAATCTGTTTTTTCCTAAGAATGTTCTCCTCAATCACCCATGCACAAACATCCAGTTAATGGGAGGCTGCTGACAGGGAAATTAGCTTCTATCCTCCTCCCCCCTCCTCTTTTTGTTGTGTTTGTTTGTTTCATTTTGTTTTATACCAGCAAAAGACATGAGGCACTCTGTCTTGAGGGATTCATGCAAGGACACTCAGCACTGAAGGTGGCTGAAAGATGTCTAGGGTTTGCATTCCGCAGCCTGAGCCTCACAGCCACAAGGGGAGAGCAGAGACAGGGGAAAAGAAAGAAAATCCAAATGGTGTGATGGTGATTTTCTCTGCACAATGGAGGAAAGATTGGTCTTTTATGAACATTTGTAGGACTTTGTGGTCTTGTGCATGGAAGCGCACTTTCCTCTATTAAAATAACTTTTAGCCCATCTTCACCTTCTTCTGCAGGATCTGCCCAGAAATACACACATCGAACTTAAAGTCTGGAAACACATTTTCTTCACCTCAAACCAGGAATGGCTTGGAGCTTCTCAGTTATTGCTCAGGGGATGGAGGAAAGGGTCAACAACGATTTAGAAATGGGTGAGTTGTTGGTGGGAAGAAAGTAGAATTTCAGGGAAACTTAGAGAGCAGCTAATAGGCTTTTGGAGGAATCTATGAGGGTTCAGGTCTCCTCATTCTGTCCTGGAAAAAAAGAGAAAATGTCTGAAGACATGGTGGGGTTATCCACTGCCATGGCACTTACCAGGGGAAGTGGCAGCTTTCTGAAACAAAAACTCAGCCAGGGACCCTAGACCCTGACTCAGACTGCTTTGATTTCATCCTGCATAGCAGTGAATCTCACATATTTTTATTAAGAATCAGCTGCATTTCCAGCTTATTTCCCACCTGGCCCAAAATCTTAGAGGTAGATTCACAGGCAGGTCCTGTCTGACTAGCACTGTCCCAGTGGCACAAAGCAAATATAAAGCAGGTCATAAAGACTTTTAAATTGAGTTTATGGTTGCTGCAATGTGCTAGTTATGTAGCCTGCAAGGTAGCAAGGAAATCAAACTACTGTCTTGTTCAAATGATATTCCACTAGAGGGTGTACTTACTTACTGCTTATCAGTAATTGTCTTATTGTTTCTTTGGGTTCCTCTAATTCCCATCTGTCTGATGTTTCCATTTGTTGCTTCTAGGTTAATCCCGAAATTGCACATTTTTCATGAAAGGAGCTACAGTGCTTTTACTGTGCTCTGGTGATCCATCATTTGCCTTTTTTTGGCTGCTCCAATGCAAATTGTTGTAATTGTTATGACAGCATGCCTGAAAGAAGGAATTATCATCTCAAATAAAAGAGAAATTTAGAACTTGGAGTTTGAGCCTAGAAGTAATTTTACAGCTGTTTTGCACACAGGAGTTTGAAACCCAGCCTTTGGTGGAAGATTCCAAGACAGGTCTCTCTCATTTGCAGTAGAGTAGTGGGACATACTACATATCTGCATGGTGCTCCTTCCAGACTGTTCTACTATGGTAAGTGTGATGGTATGTGGCATGCATATGATTGATTGTCCATGAGGTCAGTGGATTTGAAAGAACCCTTCCTTTCTCCAGGCTTAATATTCACCCCACATGACTTTCACTTGTTCCTGCAGGTGAAGTTATTTTGATATTTAGTACTCAGAAACTCAGAGCAAGGTTTTGTTCTCCTGTCACCTCAGCTGATGTCTCATACACAAAAGAAACAGATTCTAGCGTGTTTAGCCAAAAAATCTTGCAAGAGTTACCACAAGGCACATTAGAGAGACTGGATTTTGCATGTATTTATAATTCAGGACATAGTACACTTGTTATTTCTCTTGCTTGTCCTTCCCACCCCTCTAATGGAGAAAAGCAGATGCTAATGCAAAATCTTACTTCAGGTTTGTGGAAATCATGGAACAGTGAATAAAATGCGTTACAGGTTTTCTAAAAAGGCAGTTGTCTTTAGGAAGTGCTGATATGCTGAAACAAAGTGTTACTAAGAAGGAATATATTCCAGTAAGATTGGGGAATGAAATTACATAATTGCTATTTTCTTTTTAATTCATTACATTAATTTCTAAATGATAAGACATTAATCAACAGAACAATAATTTTGATTTCTAAATTTTGTTCCAAGAATAGTTTCTATATGTCAAACTAATTCAAAATAGCTTTTTGACATTTAAAAAGTTGGGATTTCTATCCTGGAAAACATTTTTATGTGGCAGGATCATTTCAAAATGTAATTTTGGATACATAAAAGAAAATTTGGAGCCCTTAGACTTTGTTTTGTTCCTTCAGCTGAAGTTTTCGAAACAGATGAAAAGACTAAAACACATACTTTTTTTAATCAGAAAATAAAACAAAGACCACAAACATCCAGCTTCACAATAAAGCTTTGAATTTTGTGTGTGTGATTTGTAGACCAGAAAAAAAAACCAACAAATTAATCATTAAGTACAAACCTCACATACAATTTGAATGCAAACAAAACAGAAGCAACTTAAGTTCTGTGCTTTTTACCCCATCAGAATGTGATACAAGAACCTGCTTCTCCACTCTAGTGTAGAGGAGAGAAAACAAATGGATGGTTAGAAATAACAGCTTCCAATGCATCAAAAGCAAATAGAAAAATGCATCAGAATGGGAAGCTCCATGTCAGAAGCACCAGTTTCCTTTGCTCATTGGTTGGCTTGGGACAACCTTTAGGGAAAGCACTATAAATGACAATAAGGGAATGAAGATGGTGCATGAAAGTAGGGGAGAAAAACACTGCAAATGATTTCAGGACCTTAGGATTAACTGATTCACCTTCTTGGTGGGATACAGTGGAGATGGATAGGAGAAGGCAGGAAGAAATGATCTACCTTAGGAGGCTACTTAATAGAATAATAGCTAAAGCAAAAAGATTATATACAGACAATTGTGAAATATAATCAGATTCCCATCAGCTTTAAGCAATATTGCATTTTGTGCAAAGGTGAGTAAAAACAGGAGGGACAAGGACATTTTTAAAGAATACACTTTCCAGATGCTTTTCTCCTTCTTAGTCCTAACATAACATGAATAATAAGGGATAAGGTTTTAGTTTGCTTGTTCTTTCCTCCAAATTTCTTTTAAGTATCTAGTCTAAGTTTTGTTTGTGTTTAGAGAAGTTAAAGAAATCCAACTGTACTAGTTACCCTTTGTTGTCATAGCTGCCAGCAGTAGCCTTTATACTTTCTTTTTTTTTTTAATTTGAACAGTTGTGTATGGTAGAAGAATATTACTCAGTGAGAATCACATCCTTCTATCCTGCCATTCACCAACTAAGCCTAGAGCTTACACGATGCTGATTCCTTTACTCACAAGATATTATACCTCATGCTTCTGTCACTGGTATTGGTTTTAGCAGGGTAAGGATTTATTTTATATGCTGCCAGAAACCAGCCTTCCATTTGGAAACATAGCCTATTTCATGACAAGAAACATTAAAAAAAAAATAATCTCAGGCTACGGTCTTAACTCGTGTAAATCACTGAGATTCAGTAATTTTTAATGATGCTAGACCTATTTACACCAGAATCTGACCTCTGATTTTTGGTTGATTTCAAACTGCCTTTGGCAATTCACTGGTACAAAAAGAAATATTAAACAAGAGATCTGTCATAGCACTGTATCTTCCTTCCAGTGTTAAACACAGTAGCAAAACTGAGAAGGGAACCCTTCTGTTGATAATGTTGAGTTTCAGGAAAGGAAATTTTCTAGGCTATTCAGATAACTTTTTTTTTTTCCCCAAAACAGAGAAAGTACTATTAAATTATGAATGTAATTTCAAAGCAACTGTGTAATTTTGTAGATTTTTCTCCACTTGTACTACCTTCCCTTTTTCCTATGCCCTCATGTCATAGTCAGCATTTACCTCCTTTAAATTAAAAGATTCTTGCAGTGCAGGAGTGTGATATTCACACCAATGTGCTGTGCTCCACATATTAGACCTGAGCAAGATCTTCTGTGTCATCTCCGTGTCTCAGATTTTTACTAGCATTAGTACTGAAGGGCTAGTTATTGTCTCCTTGATGGGTCCAAGCTCAAGCTTGTAAAGAAAGGCCAACCACCTGTAAGCAACATTTCACTTGTTTCAGAGCAACCCAGCACCAGCAAACGGGGTGAATATGGATTACAGAGTAGTATTTCTGGCTTATTTATAAAACAAGCAATGTATGCTGTCTGCATTGTGGTAGCTGTAGAGAATGAGGTGACTAGAATTAAGTGAGAATTAAGAGAATTAAGATGAGTTCTTAAGAATTACATCCCTTCTGTCAGGCTGCATCCTGTAGAAACAGGGTATGGCCACACCTTATCAGGGCAGTTACATACCCAGAAGCAACTTCAAGCAACTGGAGACATCAATAACTTGCTATGAAATCTTTGAAAAAAAGAAAAAAAAACCAACAGTGACTAGGCTCAAGTTCTGCCATCTGTGTATATTAAATAAGGAGATACAGGTTCATTTCCCACTGGAGACTAATAGGAAGCTGTCTCATGCAACAGCTTAAACTTCTCTGTCCCCCTTTTGAAAGCTCTAACTGTGTCTTTGGAAATATTTTGCATATCTGTAGGCTTTTAGAATTTCGGCAACAAGACCTTTGTCTCTGTACAGTGAAATCATAGGGCTACTTCCATTATCTAAAGGGAAGGGCTACAAGAAAGTAATAAAGAAGGGGACAGACTCTTTAACAGGCTCTCTGGTAACAGGACAAAGGGAAATGGTTTCAAACTAAAGGAGGGGAAGTTTAGATTGGATATAAGGAAAAAGTTTTTTTTGATTTTTTGTTTTTGTTTTTTCTTTTACAGTCAGGATAGTGAGGCACAGAAATGGGTTGCCCAAGAGGTAGTGGAAGTCCCATCCCTGGAGACACTCAAGGTCAAGCTGAACAGGGCTCCAAGCAGCATGATATAGCTGTGTCTTAGTTTCAGCTGGGATGGAACTGTTTTCTTCAGAATGCATAGTATGATGTTATGCTTTTGGTTCTAGGAGAAGAGCAATGTTAATGACACCAATTTTATAGTTTTTGTTAAGCACCATTCTACAGAGCCAAGTCTATATGCAGTGAAGGGCCCAAGGAGTGGGAGGGAACAGAATTAAGACAGCTGATTTAAATTGGCCAACATTCCATACTATATCATGCAGAAGGAATTTTGAAGGGGGTGCTCATTCATCTCTTCCTTTTTGCTGTTTGGGGTGGGGGGGCAATAGCTGGGCGTTGGTTGCTGGATGGTGAGCAATTGCTTGTGCATCATTTGTTACATACGTTTTTATATATGATTATATATCATAACTATTATCATTTTCTCTTAGTTTTATCTCAACACACTCAACCCGGGTTGAGTTTTAACTCAACCCCCCCTGCCAGGTTAAACCTCAACAATGTACCTATTCATTGCAGGGGAGCTGGACTAGATGGTCTTTAAGGATCCAATTCAAATGATTCTCTGATTCTATAATTCCCTGCAGAACAAAGAATGATCAAGGCAGTTAGAGCTATTTCTAAAAAAAATAAAAGAAAAAAAAGCCAAATAATGAATTCAGTTTACAAAATGTAATAGGGATGGTGAGGAAAATAAACTGTTGTGTGAGGAAGAGGATTGTGCTTTTTTTTTTTTCCTGATTGGCACATAAAGGAGATAGGAAGATGCTTGTTCACAGATGAAGATACGTACATTCCCTGGAGCAGCCACATTTATTTTGTATTTACCCTACCTTCTTATATATCTGCTCTGCAGAACTAGACAGCAGGGAATCATATGCCTCCAACTGAAAGAAAGGGAAAATAATTGCTAGTCATCCTTATCTGCTGTAGTCAATATCATCTTGTAGAAGACATTAGTAGTACAAGATAAGACTGAGAAATATTCTGAGTCTGAAAACAGAAAAAAGCAATTGAGAAAATTACAGTAGGAAATAAACTCTCAGCAGATACAGTCTTCCTGTTCTTGAAGGTCAGTGGACATGAGATGTTGCAGGCGATGTGAGAAGATCACTCATGCCACAATTCTCAGCTGAGGCAAATAAATTTACTGAATGCTTCCACATTTGGAAGGTTGGTGTTTTATGAAGCTTAGAACAACACAGATAGATACACAAAGATGTGTAAGGGACCAAGGGAACTTGACTGATCACCTAGGGCCCAAGAGAGAAAGTAGGGAGGCAGGCCAGGCCCTGCAGAAGCAGGGCAGCCAGCTGTTCTACCCATGTCCTTTTATAGCCACTTACTGGGGAGGAGGTGCACAACCACTAGAGAACCTCACCAAAGGCTCCCAGATGTTCTGGAATTCCATCAGTGTGCAGATGCAGGGGAGTTGCTGCCCTGAGGTCAGACTCTGACTAGAAGCAGAACAAAAGCAACAATTGAAAGCAGCAGTAGCTCAGCACAGTTTGCAGAATGAGCTGCATGATACTTTTGAAAGTGATCACAAATTAAAGAGTTGACAGCTTGTTGGAGGAGCAGGTGGTGAATGACCATGGCACTCCAGATAGGAACAGAATATAGCTAAAAGGGAATTAGCTTGCTGCTACCCTATAGAAGAAATGGGATGGTAAAAAAAAAATAGGATGAATTCTCCTTTTACAGTTTCACATTATTTAGAGCTTCTGACTTGTCATTTGTCTGTACAATACTTACAACAAAAGAGTAGTGTAGTTCAAAGCAAGGTCTGAAGTTTTAAAGGCAATAGAAAATTATCTTTTCTGTATCTGCTAGAAGTATGAAAGAAAACAATTTAGTACTAAGCTCAATATATTCAAGCCATGCCAATTTCTAAAAGACTTAAACAGAGAAGTCTTCCTGGTAAGCATCACCATGTTTTTCTCAATAGTTTCAAATAATTTCTAGAGGTTTTCTGAAAGATATTCTGCTAGGTGGTATAGTCTTTGTTTTGATGGACATCCGTGATTTCCAGGAGTACAACATCTAAAGATAACATAATATAGGTTGGTATTTATTAGCTGAGGAGATGTTGGAGGACCATTAAGAGACAACAGTCTGTTAGCATGTTTCCTTCTCATTATATTTTTTTCCTTTTGTTGTCAGTAGTCTACATCAACCTCTTGGTTAATGGCTGGGATAGATTTCATTAACATTCTCAGCATCAGCTGGGAATGTAGTTTACAGTGTAAAATAGCATCCTCACTTATATCTGTCCTTGCAGTCTTGTTTCTGAAATAGGGATGAAATGAACTACCACTGTTCTTGGTGATCTGTCCTGTTCTTTCTGATATTGTCCAACCACAGAAAGGAGATGTAAAGGAAGACGTGTGAAAAAAAAAAAAATGAACAATGTATTCTATATTTGTAGGAGCAGTTCTGGAAAAAGACAATGTAAGGACAGATATTTTACAGTTGCACTAGACTTGGCTGATCAATCAGTTTCAATGTTTCTATTCATACACTCAAATTTAAGTGTACGGGAATGGAGCATCTCTATTCTAATAACAGAGAACACCTGGAACTTTTACATAGGTCCTGTGAATTTAAGAAGATGTAGAAGAGGGCCAGTGCATCTCCTGATGGAGAAGTGATCTTGGATCACTAGGATGGCTCAATAGCCTCCATGAGTGATTTACAGACAAGGGAACTACATGACTATACCCAGCACCTATATAAATATGAGCTGCTGTTTGGCTTTGATTCTGCAGCCTGTACCAGTGAATTGGTACCTCATGCTGCAGAAATAACATCAGGCTTAGTTCATTGAAAATTATCTCACGCTTCTGCTAGCAAAGGAATTTGTTATGAGCCAGACTCTACTTGTTACTTCTGTTTGGTAGCATCTTCCTGCTGGAAGAAGACTCAGTGAAATCAGCAGGGCTGCTCAAGGTGTTGACAGTAATACTAACAACTTTTTAAAAGTCTGGGTCAACAAAGACAAATTCTGAAACAATTAGAACTAAGACAATTTTAGAAAAACACTTAGCCTCTTTTTACTCTATTTAGTTTTGTAGTAATCACGTGCATCAGAAAGGAAGCATGATTGTGACCTCACAAATGAGTCACATAGTTATTTAATGTATTTTCTCAGTGGTACTAAGGGAGATCCTCCTTTTTCAAATAATGAATATAGCATATTCAGCTAGAGATAGGACACATCCATTCTTCTTGTAATATGCAATGCTATTTTGAGCTCTATAAAACATTCTTTTTTACTAGACATAAAACCCAGGGAGAGCAAAGTACAGAGACCACGTGCTGTAACTAAAAGTAGACTACAGCTGTGTTCTGCTCACAAAGAAGTGAAATTGCTACTGTCAGGTTCACAACAATACCAGGCAAAATATTTCACAGATAGATCAATAACACAAAAAGAAGAGCCAAACTCACCAAAACAGAGAAGGAGATTTCTGTTGATGAAGTGCTCCTCAGGAAACCATAGGTTCAAGAAATGTTCTCCCTTCTGTAGCTGGCCCTTACATGAGCCCAAAGAAACTCTACCACCGGGGTTTACCCCTTGTGGTCTATTGGTACAAGCTGTACCTGTGTACAGGTGCAAGCAATTTGTCTGTGTTCCCTAGGATAGCCGCACCTCTTCACCAGGTGCACAATCACTGGTTCAAGCCATGACCTAACAGTTCCTCAACAGGCTGTTCAGCAAGTTCTGTTTTAAAAGAAGACTTTTTGGAGAAAACCAGTCTAATAATTTGGTTCAAATGGTTGGAGTTAAAAGGGAGTAACTCTGAAAGTCTTGAAATATTATTCTAGCAGTTCTAGAATAATATTACTACTTTATAATAGATGCAGCAAGACATCAATTCACCTGACTCAATTTTATCAATGCAAATGCGACAGCACACTCTTTCTCCACCTAAGTTCTATGCTGGCACTGAGTTCCCTGGTATACAATACATTTAAATGAAAAGATCTGCTACGGTCTCCCTAGCCTTGACATGCAGGAAGGAAGATATTAATGAACTAAATTTGAGATTCTTACTTTCTTTATATAAATTGATTTATTCCAAGTTATTCCAGTAAAATAACTGTAAGGGTCAGAAAGTGAGAAACTTCTCAATATGGCTTCTCAGCCATAACCAGAGCTTTCTTTCTGTGTGTTTTTATTTTAGAAGTGAACCGAGAGAAAGAAAAACGGAGTAGAATGAAGTGAAATAATAGTAGGATACTTGGGAAGAGGATCTTTCTTGAATTATTTTTTTCTCATTTAGATAAAATATTGCTAATACGAATGAAAGGCAGTTGTTATTTGGCTGTTCAGTTATATGACTCATAGCAGTGCTTTGTGAAATACAATCTGAAACATTAATAGAAAGCCATTAGCAAACAGTTTACAAAAGACTAAGGAAAAAACAGGGAAAGAAAAATGACATCTATATTTTAGTAAGTCCTGAAACGTGTCCTATAGGCTACAGTGCAAATATTTCAAATCAATATTGTAAGGAGTAGGATGGCATTTCCCGAAGTTAAAAGAAAAAAGAAATAGCCATCATGGGAATCAAGCTGCAACACTTGCTTTTTCATCACCCGGATTTACAGTAGAAGGCCAAGGCTTATTTTCTAGAAGTTTGAATTGAAATTTGGAACCCTTGTGCACCTCAGTGATGCTTTACTTCTTACACAGGAGTAAGACTGTTGTATTTCTCAACAATGTCCACTGTTCTGTTTATTACAAAACCAATGGCTGAACTAGATGTTAAAAGGAACCTAAAACAGTTGGGATCTCATTCTATAGCCTGTTGCTAAGCTGATTGATAAAGAATTATAACAGCTAGCTTTAGAAAAAAATCTTCATAGGTCCTCTGCTTATTTTTACCAGACTTACACTGATACACAGTATGCTGTAATCACATCTGATAACCAGTGTCTTGTCCATCCTTATGGTGTTTGCAGTGAACCCCATTTTCTTTGCTAAGGCAGCACACAATTCTTCAGTTTCAAAGAAAAGTGCACGCTTCCTTCTCCAAAGGAAGAGTGTTCTGTGAAACAGTAATGCACAAGTAGGTGGTGAGAGATAGAGATTGTGATCTCTGTTTCACGAGCCTGGTTGATGCAGCTCTTTGGAAATTTTCAAGTGGCTTATTTTCTTGACGGAATTGCTATGGCTTGAAATAGTTCATAAAACTCAAGTGTAACCTGGGGTGTTTTCCCAGGGAGGGCAAAAATCAGGCTAATAGGTCCCACATCTTTCCTGCCAGCTGCAATGCAGGCGCTGTTGTACAATGTAACTTCTTGTCTTAGGATGCTATGGGAAGTGCAAAGGTAGTTTAGAAAGACAGCAGAGGATGCTTTGGTAGCTGTTAAATAGGATGGAGCAGACATAACCAACAGTTCAGAAAGTTCATAAACTTATGGCACCTGAAAAAAAGTGATGCAAAGGGAAAAAACAGTTATACCTTCTTCTTTTTTTCCCCTAATTATGGGCTTGGGACCTCTGTCAAAGAAGAGATCTTTGGTCTGAGATAGTTGTGCTGGACTTAATGCCCAAGGAAGTTCCTTTTCCCGAGAATTAATTTTGTAACTGGGACATAAAGCAATTTTGGTAAACCACTTTGTGAAGTTTATTTTATTTCTTCAGCTTTTTAAGACACCCATATCCTTCTTTCCATCTAAAGTTTCTTTCTCTCTTGAGCAGGACAGAAACCCAAAAAGAACATTATCTTGGCTGAGTAGTAAGGATACAATGAAAAGTACTTTTCTCCTTTCCTCCTCTTCTTCTCTCTCTTGCTCTCTCTCTTATTTCACTGATTTATTTGTTGACTATTCAGATCAACTGAAATGATTGAGATCAGACACCATCCAGACATCCCTGTTGTTGAGCTACAATGGCGCACAATCAGTTGGGTGAAAATAAAGAACTAGCTCCTGCAGACACTGCTGAGCTCCAGGCTATCAGTAGCCACATATAAATGCCATCTAGAAAAGATTATGGAGCAGAGATACTAGCCATGCCTTATTACTTTGCCTAATATACACTCTGTCTTGTCTTTGAGCCTCTCAATACAAAGCTGTCCTTTATGGATTTTGTGATTTAACCAGGCATTTCAAGCAGTGTTGAACTCTTTGCTGGATAGACTATTTCAATATATTGTGTCTGCAATATGGGTTATTTTTACTCTTAATCTATTTTTGCACCTGTCCAGATCAAAGTAATCCTGAGAGAAATGTGACCTGCTTTCTTTTTCAAAGCCACAGGAACTGAGTTGATGTGAGTTGCCTTGAGAGATGGTACTCATCATATTGGTGCTACTAAAATCTTGTTTAAAAAGAAAAGGAAAAAACTCTTTCAAAGTCTTCTCTGTAGCTGCAAATAGGAGCACTATAGGACTGATGGGAGTGTATGTACCTTTCTGGGAGATACCAGCACTCTATTCTCTCTTTCCCATCTTTGCTACTTTCTACTTCAAGCAGATTATCCTGACTTCTCTTTGGCTCACCTTGTTGCCCACCTCTTGTTCTTTTAGGTTCTTAGTGGTGTCAGACTGACTATACTGCAGTAAGCAGACAGGAGAGCCTCCAGAACACTGCTCTCTATTCCTAGCTACAGCCTGCAGCCTCGTGATCCTGCCTCAGTCAAGAAGTGCTCAGCTCCAGCACGTGAGGTGCTGGTTCTGAAAGACACAGTTTTCACTCTTTCCATCCCCACAGTTTCACCCTGAAAATTACTTCTGGGCTGCCTCAAAAGAAGTATGGCCAGCAGACCAAAGCAGGTGATCTTGCCCCTCTAGTTTGTGCAGGTGAAACCTCACCTGGAGTCCTTAGTGCAGAAGAGACATGGACTTGTTGGAGTACATCCAGAGGAGGGCCACAAAAATGATCCAAGGGATGGAACACCTGCCCTACAAGGACAGGCTGAGAGAGCTGGGGCAGTTCAGACTCGAGAAGAGATGGCTCTGGGTAGACTTGAGAGCAACCTTCCACTACCTAAAGGGCGGGCTATAAGAAAGAAAGAGACAGACTCTCCAGCAGGGTCTTTTGTGATAGCACAAGGGGAAATGGTTTCACACTAAAAGAGGGGAGATTTAGTTTGGATATAAAGGAATTTTTTTTACAACAAGGATAGTGAAGCACTGGATGTCCAAGAGGTGAAGCCCCATCCCCGGAGAAACTCAAGGCTGGACGGGGCGCTGATCAACCTGATGTAGCTGTAGGTGTTCCTGTGACTTGCAGGGGAGTTGGACTAAATGATCTTTAAGGGTCTCTTCCAATTCAAACAGTCATATGATTCTATACTGTACCAAGGGGATTTCAATCAGCAGAGCTGGATGGATTTTTTACCAGCTAGAAGGCATCAGTGTGCTTACAGGTAGCTACGGATATTCTCACCACCAGGAGGAGATAAAGATTCACTATTTTATTGTGACTTGTCTTTGGACCACTTTGCTTAGTGCCTGTCAATTGGACTGGTAGTTAGCACCCACTTTTAAGCAGTGAGAAGGGAGGATATGCTGCCAGACATGAAGCTTTGGGCAAGTCTGGAAGTGGGCAGATTCTGAGTCCCTTCTGTAGCACATACTGTCTTGATGGAGTTTCAAGACACAACAGAGTAGGGTGCTCATGTCCATAATTAAGTGAAGAACAAAATACTTGTAGGATGTTCTCTGATCATTTCTCACCTATGCTAGAAGCTGAGTTTTTGCTCTGTCAGCTTGCCAAGAAAACTCATAAATAGCTACTTAACAGTGTAATTTGTGCAGTTAGACAGTCAAGTGAACCACTGCCTATAGCCCTTTATTATGGTTCAGCTCTAGCTGGTTGCTCAGTACCACCCAGCTGCTTGTTCACCCTCCCCAGGTGGGATGTGGGAGAGAATTGGAAAGGTAAAAGTGTGAGAACTCGAGGGCTGAGATGAAGTCAGTTTACTAGATAAAGCAAAAGCCATGTGCACAAGCAAAGCAAAACTATGAATTGATTCACTGATTCCCGTCAAAAGACAGATGTTCAGCTCTTTCCAGGAAAGCAGGGAACGTCATGCATGAGTTTCTTGGAAAGACAAATGTCATCACTCTGAATATCCGTCTCTTCCTTTTTCTTTACCCCAGCTTTTATAACCAATGCCATATGGTATGGAATATCTTTTTGGTCTGTCTGGGTCACCTGTGTCCCTTCCAGCTTCTTGTGTACCCCCAGCTCCTTGCTGTCAGGACAGCCAAGAAGTAGAAAAGCCCTTGGCTTTCTGTAAGCACTGCTCTGTAACAACTAAAACACTGGTGTGTGGTGTGTTATCACCACTATTTTCATTCAAGATCCAAGATCTTCAATAAGGAAATTTAATTCTATCCCAGCCAAAACCATGACACCCTTCCCTGAACATAAGCATTTCCAGCATAGGTAAACCAGGAACTGTTCTAGTGTATACTCCGAGTAATTGCTAACCATGGTGGAGATGGAGAACGGGTGGAGGAATGCAACTGGGAACTGGATAAGCTGTCACTGACCTGCAAGTAGAGAGACAGTAGCATACAGGTGTGCTCCCAGCACTCAGGAAACCAAAACCAGAAGAGCAGTAGAACAGGTGCTAAACATTAACATTGCTTGAGGAGTGGTAATGGGAGATGACCTTAGCTCTTGGCAAAGGAATCCAACACAGTTCACCTCCAGAAAAGCAGCAGCCATACCTCAGTATAGTAGGCTTTTCAAAAGGCCAGTGTTATTTTTCAGAGTGAATTGGATTAATGATGTTTAGAATTAGGTCACTGACTGCCTAGGGAAATGTACCTTAACCTTTGATAACCCTCATTCTGGGAAGTAAATGTCAATTAGGGCTTATTTAAAGGTGGCTGACCTTTTTAACCTGCACTACTGTGTGGAAGATGCAATTGATCTATGGAGAACGTAGGAAAATGTGCTTTGTTTACTTGGAGAAAAAGATTGCAGAGAAATTAACCCTTCTGTTTTCTGAGGCTCTCATGCCACTGTAAGGCTCAATCAAAAACTGACTACTCTTCCAAGTCATTAGGAAAGTCAGTAATTGGCATCTTCAGTAGATTGCTAGAATCTAGTTAGGATATGAAACAAAAATTTCTCCTTCAGTTCTTCAGCAGTTTCATTTCTTCATTACGCTCATTATTTCCAGTGAGATTCAAGCATTCATTAGTCTTGCTTTCTATGGAAATTAAGCATCTTGAGAGTCATAGAACCATAGAATGGTTTGGGTTGGAAGGGACATTAAAGCTCATCAGTTTCAAACCCCTGCATTGCACAGGGTTGCCACTCACTGGATCAGGCTGCCTAGGGCCCCGTGCAGTCTTACTGTGAACACCTCCAGGGATGGGACATCCACACCATCTCCAGGCAACTTGTTCTAGTGCTTTACCACCTTCTGAGTAAAGAACTTGCTCCTAATATCTAATCCATGTCTGTCCAACTTTTTGGCTTGCCTGAACCACACTGAGTGAACAGGAATTGCCTTGACATACAAAATCTATAATAAATTTAATGTATTTAAGTAACAAACTTATTTTTATGTATTTTTTTTTAATTAAAACAAACAACAACAACAACAACAACAAAACATAAAGATAGTGGGATTTTTTACCTTCTTTTTGTGAAACTGATGCATCAGTCTGATGTGATAGCAGCGGTTGCCATTCTTAGTGAGTTCTCAAGGTGTTCATCAGAGATTTTTGATGAAATATTACTCTTCCCGTGCTTCATTCTTGACAATAATTGTTCACAAATGTACATACTGCCAAAAATTGATGACGTGAATAAGGTGTGGCTGTGAAGTGAGGCATATTTTTCTCTGGCAAGAGGGAGTCTGGTACAGAGACATGACAAAATCTTTCTTTGAGTTGAAGGTCTGTGATTCTGTGATTCTGTGAAGGTCTGATTGCAATTCTATAAATTCCATGGGAAAATGTTCAAGTAATATACCTATGCTGACTGAAAATGGAGTCACAAGTACACAAAAAAAAAAGATTTATATATTTTTTGAAATCTTGAAACCTATTCTCAAATTTATTTACCAAAATGGAAAGTACAACTGCATATTTTTCACTGTTGACAGGACTGTGTTGAGCCAGCGTATCAAAATACATGAAACTATTTGCCACAACTTGAGCTTGCCATCATTTGTTTCATTTCAAACACTGTTACGGTCTGAAACATAGCACAGTTAGCTTCAGATTTTCACCTGAAGATGCATGTTTAACTCATTTAAATGAACAGACAAATCCACCAGGAGTGCTAAATCTGTGAGTTGTTTTTAATCTTCATATTCTGGCACAATTTTTCATATTGATTACATAAAGAACTTGATATCACTTTACAAATCATAAAGTGTTTTCAGGATTTTACCCCGACTTACCTACCTTCCTTCCAAAAAATAAATGATGACCCCATCAGCATCCATACTTTAAAGGAACTCCTGGAATTGGTGATGATTCAGTCTCTTGGACTTTATGAAATTCACAGCTTTGATGATGATTTGCATGACATTATCCATGTTTAAAGCTTTTGCACACAAATGTTCTTGCTGCCTGATGCGGTGATATCTCATCAAATGTGAGTCACCAGTGGTTATTGCATCATCTTCTATTAATTTTCTAAGTACTTCTTTTTTGCCAACCATCACTGGGGCACCGTCAGTAGCTATACCAGATATGCTAATAAAGGTTAAAGAAAATCCCTTTAATGTATTTTTTCACTGCTTCACACAGATCATGAGATTTAGTTGTGTCTTTCAGTGGCACCAAATAAGCTGTTTCTTCAGTGACATTATATTTGTTATATGTGCCTCTACAAAAATGGCAAACTGAGCCGTATCTGTAACGTCAGTACTTTCATCTATCGCCAAAGCACAAAACTACAAATTAGCAGCTTTACCCTCCAAATTTCTTTTGATAGATGTTCCTGTTTCTTCAGTTCACCTGGCTGTAGTCTATTGAGACAAACAGATTTGAGAAAAATCCATCTTTTTTATCTAGACACATTGTAAATGTCATATTTTCCATACACTGCTTAACAAACTCACCATCAGGAAATGGTTTTAACTTTTTTTTTGCAATCAGATATCTATCCCATGACTAGCTTTTCTAACAGAGTCCATTTGAGACTCTGACAAAGACTCAGGCAAAGAACTTGCTGAGTACCCCAGCCTTCTCTGTGTCCATTGTAGCTATTTCTTCCTTCTCATTTATCGGAGGGGAAGTTTAAGAGGAGTTATGTTTTCTTTGGCTTTTCTATTCTGAAGAATGACCCTGTAAAATGCCTTCCTATTATTTTTCACATCCCTTGCAAAGTTTAGTTCCATCTGCCCTTTGGCTTTCCTGATCTCATCCAAGTGAGCAGTTTATATACCTAAACCGAGATGATAAGTGTTGAATGTTTCACTAAATACTGCTGTGCAATTGTGGACTGAAGAGAAATTTTACTGCAGACACTTCTGTGCAGTGCAGTGATACATACAGTCTTGAGAACTCGATTTAAAAAAACCATAACCCGTAAATTCCTAGCATTCC
This sequence comes from Perdix hodgsoniae, assembly GCA_035772895.1. Lineage (NCBI taxonomy): Eukaryota > Metazoa > Chordata > Aves > Galliformes > Phasianidae > Perdix > Perdix hodgsoniae. Next base: position 48,106,444 of record JAPSGF010000002.1, read on the forward strand.
TTTGAACCATCCTTCGGGTGAAACAAGGACAAAGCTTCTTTTATCACTTCTCATTATTAATTCATTAAGATCTGTTAATGCCAGTGGGATGACATTTCAGTCTCTGTGTATTGAGCATGAGTTATTGTAGCCTCAGGAGCTGTTTTCTGCCAGTCTTTGCAGCTATAGTAAATGTTTCCTGTAGGTCAGCTCTGTGATTATATCTTACACCCTTTAGCCCTCATTAATATATTTGGGAAGGAATGTTTTTCACTTCAATGTACTCTAAAGATTCCTTCTACAGTAACTCTGTAACTAGACAGTGGAGAAGAAAGATGCCTCAAAACAGAGTGAAACTTGAAGATAAAAAGTTCTTTTAACACATAACCATATTCAATAAGAATTATAAGAAAAGAATTATAAGATTTAGAAGATAGAAATAAGACATTGTTTTGCACAGTACTGCAGAATTATTTCCCAGAAATAATTTTCTTGAAAAATAATTAAATTAGATTAGATTTAAATTAAAAATAAAAATAAAATAAAAAATAATTAAATTAGAATTAGATGAATTGACTTGTCTAAACTTGACATCTGGCTCCTCTGCTTGGGTACCACAATGAGCATTCCCTTTGCTACTAGCTTGAAAATTTGGCTGAGTATATCCCTTCATCTACCTCTATCACTATACTGTCTGAGACCTTCAGAGCCATGAGGACTTTTTTCATTGCAAGCCTACTCTGAGCTTGGGAGGGCTTATGAGCTGATTTTTTTTTCCCAAATGTGGTACTGAAGCATGACATTGAAGTAACAAACAGGATTAAATGTGAAGTCAGCTACAGTGCATTTCTGCCTTCTGAAACCTTCTTCATTACCTTCAACACAAGACCAGTATTTTTCTCTGTGCCCAGTCTTGGGATCCCACATATCAATGTAACAATTACTTTTACTAGGCTCCAACTTTACTGTATAAGCCATTTTCATCCCTTTGATTTTCCAGAGAACAAGAAAAGCTTTTGGACAAGGAATCTGTACTGTTTGCAGATTAGGAAAAACACTCCATCTGAATAGCAATCACTCATGTTAAAGGCAGGAGTAGTACCCTCTGTAGTAGTGTAACATTGCACTAAATAATGGAACTTGAATACTGAGAACACTGAAGCTCCATGGAAGCCTGTATGAAATATTTTCTGTGCTGAGCTTAGATTCCAAAAACATTAGGAAATGGGCATGGTAGGATGGATTCATTTGTAGTTTGAGGTCTTTTTTATTATTATTTTTTTTAATATATATATCAGAGCTGAAGGGTATTTGTACCCACTGGGAATTTTAGGTCAGTCTTCCCTTGTTTGGCTCTGTAGTTCACAACAACATACACTCCTGAATGTAGTGCTAAACAACGGTTACTTTAGGTCTATGTCAGCCGCATGCCGAGAAACTAAAGTTAGCCCTTGTGTGAAGTTGGCTATAGCAACTCCAAAACATGAGGGTATCTTGCTCCAGAAAACATGTAAAAACATGTAATTGATTGAATGGCTTTTTAGATAGCAAATGAAATGTGTATGATCCATGAAAAAATAGCATTAAGCAATTCAGTGCAAGCAGAGGTAGCATTTTCTGTGATAAATCAGATTTAGTTCTGCAGTGGCAGAGGGTCCCCATTCCTCCACTCCTCTGGCTGATGGGTGCTGAATGCTGAGCAAAGTTCTCCTTCCTTTTTTTCCTTTTCCTTTTCCTTTTCCTTTTCCTTTTCCTTTTCCTTTTCCTTTTCCTTTTCCTTTTCCTTTTCCTTTTCCTTTTCCTTTCCCTTTCCCTTTCCCTTTCCCTTTCCCTTTCCCTTTCTCTTTCCCCTTACCTTTTCCCTTTCCCTTTTTCTTCCCTCCCCTCTCCTCTTCTCTCCTTTTTTCTTTTTTTTTTTTTGTGGCAGAAAGAGCAACACGTGCCCATTTCTTTCTGCCTATGCATGCCAGGTCTACCTTAGACTTGTGATGCTCCCAAAGCCTAAAACTACTCAAAAACTCTGGCATTTCCCAGTATTTCTGTGCTCAAAGCTGTGATTTGAAGCTCCTCAGGGTCAACACTGAAATGTGATACTGAATAAGGGCCTCGGAAGATGGAGAGCAGTGGAATCCTTTTGGTGTGAATGAAGCTTTGCTAATAAACAAGGGCTATGGATCCCAACCATCAGTTTGTGCAGAGTACCTTAAATCCTAAGGGGAACAGCTTAACAGCATGGTTTGTTTGTGAAACAAAATGAAATAACACAAAATGGGATGATTTCTCCATTGGTCTAAAGGTGCTCTCCCTGAGAGTTCACATCTGCACTGCTTTATTCCCGGAGCTGGGTCACCTTCTACACCGGGACTGTTTCTCTTGCACCTTTCTTACTCTTCTCTCCCAGCTGCTCAGGGGCTGTGGACTCCTTGCCACAGGTGGCCAGATCCCTTTGGCAGGGAAATGCTTGTTGTCCTCTGGAGAGAGCCCTTCTCCTACTGGGCAGAAGTAAAAAGAAAACCCCTCTCTGTGGAAGGGCAGACTGGAGAATACTGAGCTCCAGACAATTTCTTCAGCCCTCAGAGCTTCTCCTTTCCCCTTTCCCTGCAGGACAAGCAGGCCGTCCTCACAGCATTGGCTGCTATGATGGAAGCACCTGGAAACAGCTTTTGTGGCTCCTCCAGCAATACCGGGAGGTCCGAGATAGCTAATAGGTGACAGAGGTGAGGCACTGTGTGGGGTCTGGCTTGGCTGTGGTATCCTCACAATGGAACTCTGTTCAGGGGATAGAGACCCTCTTTATGTTTCCTCAAGGAGAGGGTGATGAGGAAGCCCTGTGCAGATGGTTTGGGCTTCTCACTGGCAGCCTGAGTTAGGGGCTCCCTGTGGCCCAGTCATTATGGGTTCCTTTTCTCCCATGCGGCTTTAGGTGGCTTTAGCCTGTTCATCCTCTTTCTTCTCTTGTAGAGCCTCTGATACCTCCTGGAGACCTTGGAGAGACTTCATATGCTCATGCCCAAAGACAAACTTTGTGCCATTGCTGCTGCAGTGCACCATAAGGTAAAGGTAAAGGGAGCTTGCATCTGTGCCACTGGCCCAGGGCAGGGTAATGCCAGACAGGGCACTGATTCGTCAATCCCTGTTTTATATGCTGAATTACTGGTGTCTGAAGGGACAGAATGTGCAGAGGAGAGCCATTCTTCTGGGTGGCCATTCTCAGCAGTGCTCAGCTGTTGCAGAGAAGCTGGTAGGAGGTGTCCTCATGACACAGTGATCAGACAGCTTTTCTGGGTTGCAGGAGCAAGAGGAGCTTCACTTCTTGGCTTGCCCTGGCTACCTCTGCCAAAGGGATGTTCTTCAGCAGAGAAGTAAGGGAGATGTGAGTCAGCATCTTCCTCTATCTTCAGGACCCTAGCCTCACAGTTTCCAGTATAAGAGCCCCAAGAATTTATCTGCAAACCCACAGAAAGGTGCAGGACCCTGGCAGAGCTGTTTGGTTGTTCTAAACACTCAGGCATGTGCGTGCCTGTAACTGTTCTTGCTTGTTCCCATGGTCCATGCATTAGTGTGCAATATCCCCTAATCTCTGCTGAAAATCACACAACAATTCATTTGGCATGACACTGTGATGCATGCAAAATAGTCCGATGCATCTTGTGTTGCAAGTAGAATGAGGGTACTGATTGGTTGAGGCTGCTGTCCTGGCTGCCCTCCTATTCGCAGGAAGAGACCTGAGGCATCTCCTGGGTTGGAGCTGCCCCCAGCTGCTGTGGCTGCACAACTACCTGTCACCTGCATCCCCAGTGAAGAGAGAAATGGGGTGGAAACAGCCACAGTCACTGCCAGGCTATTGAGAGGTGACTGAAGCCTGTGCAGTCAGCACTGCAGCAATGCAAGAAGAGGGGGCAAAGAGGGCTCGAGGTTGCACAGGCTTCTTAATATTCAGGAGTATTGCAGAGATTGCTTTGACGTGAATGCAAATGCCAGTAATGCTTCCTCCTCCAGAGCTGACATTTACCGAGCAGAGCTCTCTTCTTTGACCTCTCTCTGTAAACATTGACATTGCATTCACATGGATAATAGATTTCTGTCTGTTTTACCACAGCTGAATGTTTCCACTGGGAATGTTATTGCTTCTTATGGCTGGAAATGCACCTGCACAAGCTGTGAGGCTAAGCATAAAGCCCATGCCAACCCAAATCCCCAAGTCTCTTAACAGACCGCAGCTGCCTCATTGCTGTGAAGCCCCCATTCATCTTGAGATGGCAGGAAAGAAATCTTTTCCCAACACTTCTTCTTCCTTGGGAAAAAATGTAATTAAAAAAAAAAAATCACCAAATTTTCCTCATTTACTCTTAAATAACTTCCTCCCTCTGAAGGATGCAGTCCCAAAGCAAGTATCCAGTCTGGAAAAAAGACTTGTCCAGCACCTGGGTACACAACCCATGCTTTCCTCCAAACAGCCCTGTGGTGGTTCTTGTGCCCCAGAGGAGGAACAACCTGGCTTTTTGGTCTTCCAGTAGCAAATCTGACTGTTTATAGCTATTTCTCTGTAGAATGAGATCTCCCATCATCCAAGGGTGACCCCAGCTGTTGCATTAGCTGTTGCTTTTCCTTAAGCAGGTCCTACTGCCTGGCTCCCAGCATACATTGCCAGCGCAGCCTTTCCTGCTCAGAGCAGGCCCCTGCCCTCCTACCAAATCCAATGGCCTCCTTTAGAAGTGAAAGGGATTTGTGAAGACTAGAAGCTCACAAATAGTAACACCCCAAAATAAACAAACCAAAACTACTTAAAAAATTCTTCATTTTATTTAGTGTGAACTTTCTGTAGAATTTGGCAGGGCTTCAGAGAGCTAATGGTAACTATCTTTCAAGCACTAAGAAGTCTGCCTGAAAATGCATAGTTGCTTTTGCAGGATCTAGTTTTGCACAAACACCTATTTTTTTCCCAGTTGCCTCAAGCCCTTTACTCTCATATTCAGTACCGTTTTCCTCTTTTCTCTCAGTCTCAGTAAGATGCCAGAGGAAGCACAGCTGTTACCCTACCAGCATTTCTGCATGTGCTAGTGCTTGCTTGTCCCTTACCCTGTGATGCCGATATGGGGGACACTGCTCCATTTTTTCAATATATCAAGATTCCCTGATGGCCAGATTATATCCTCCAAGAGGAATAATCAGTGACAACAAACACCCAATTTTAAGACACCTGTCCTGCATTTGGGCAGCAGACATAAGGCAAACTGGAATTTCCTTCATTTGGAAAAGTGAACAACAGCATTTGGACCAAATCTGAAGTTTGTCACTTACTATTTTGCATATGAATAGGAATTCAGGCTTTCATCCCTGGTGAGACCATCATTATATGCATTACCAGACAGCTGGTCTTTAGAAAAAGAGGCAAGTAGAAACAAAATAGATGTTTATTCTGTACTTAGGCAAATTCACAGAAGGGGAATCATCTCCCATTCTCATTGCTGCAAACACTTAGCTCTCTATAGGCTCTTTGCACAGCAAATGCATTCACTCATCAAGGCATATTGAGTATCTGCTTATTACTGCAAGTTCAGATCCCTTTCTGCTTTTCTCAGATGTGCTCCAAGCCTTACGAGGCCTGCCAGTTCAAATGGAGAAGGGATTAATTTCCCTTCTCCCCTGCCCCCTTTTGAAGAAAGGCAAAAATTCATCCATTTTTCATCACGTTTCTTGCTGATGGCCATGAGGCAGTTAATTGAAATGTATTTGGATGTGGCTGTCCAGCAGCCCTCTGACCCACACCGTGACGAAAGGCAGTAAGGAAATGAGCAAGCAGTAGTGCCAGCTTTTCTGAAATCCTCTGCAGAAAGGCCCACATGTGTAACATTCCAGTCATGCTCACTCCCTGATATGTATATGTGTAAGTATACATACACACATATATGTATATAAATATATATATATATATATACACACACATATATATATATACACACATATATATAAACTGAAAAGTCTACACAGATAAGAGTCCTCAGTGTGGCAGGCCTGGAAAGATTATGTTGCTTTCTGTTACTAAGGGAAGACCGAGATCGTGTTTCTGAAGTTCCAGCTTTGATTCAGTTCAGGATCTCAGTTCTGTTGTGTGCTTTTACAGCCACTCCCGGCACTGCTATTTGTTCCTCCCTGCTGTGGGGGGAGGTTTTGGTGCTGTACTGTAAACATTGCCAGGGAATTTAAAAAGGGAACAAATTCAGCCCCATAAAAATAATGTTTCAATATATAATATTTACTGCCTTGTCTTTTAAATATCAGATCGGTTACAGTTGATTCATAGGGCCATTGCATTGACGAACAAAGCCAGATGCCCTGAGGTTTCCTGAAATGAGTTTTCTTTGCAAAGAATTTATTTCACTCGTCACACCACAGTGAGCAAACGAAACCACGCAGTATCCCTAAGATTGATTTCTCTCTGCACTGACTCCCACGGGCCAGTGTCCCCCATAGCAGGGGCGATTCGTTTCCCATGTGTTGCTGGGAGGGTTAGCTGGGAAACCCTCCAGCCTGGGGCATGCTGCTTTTGCTGGGTGCTATGTGGGACACCTTACTGCTTGGGCTCACAGCACCCATGGGAATGATGTAGAGTCCCAGGGAGCCCTGTGAGGAACGCTGAATATCAGAAAGCATCCTCAGGTATTCCTAGGCATTCTTCCAGCCTGGCCATGTGCAGGAATTGGTGTGCTTCTTTCCATTCTGCTCAAGGCTTTGAGCCATCCACAAAATAATCACATTGCTTTAGGGTTTTGCCAAGGGTCAGTTTCAAACAGGGATAAAATCAAACCTACCAGTCTGCATAAGCTGAGGGTAACCACAAAACTGTGATGCAATTCTGGATTTGCTGGCTCATACAGAGCAACCACTTGATCAGTGGGATGTTTGTACAGCATAAAAATAACCTCCTGGAACTGCTCTGCTCATAGCACAGCTATTGTATGCATCCTTTCCATATTTCTTGTAGAAAAACTGACTCCTTCCCCCCCTCGAATAGGCAAATAATGTCAGCACAAAATGAGCTTACACTGGGATAACAATCCCCTGCCATCTCCAGAGAGCAGATGCCCATACAATGCTGCTGCTGATGGACACATTTCAATTTGACTCTGGCTCGGCACACACTTGCATTCAACACACGAAGCTGGAGAGCCAGCTGTGACACCACATGGGGGGGCACCGGGTGGCAGCACCACTCCCCCTGCCAGCCAAAGCAGCCAGGGCACCTGGCGTTTTGTCTGCAAAAAAATTGGACTTCTGCCCTTCTTGCTTTCTTTTTTTTTGCCTTTTTTTTTTTTTCCCTCTCTCAAGAGGAGTCAGAGTCCTGCCTCCTGGTTTCAAAAGGAGCCACATCACTTTGCAACACCTCTCACTACAGCACCATCACTGTGAGAAAAGGACCACAACCTCACACTTCTAAAACCCAGCTGTTCTCAGGTCTCCCAAATTTACAGGGGTGGAGAGGTCACCAGGATGATTATCTACATTTTTCAATTTTATTTTAACATGCAAATCCATTGCAAGCCATTGGGTGCTATCTCTCCCTCTCTTTTTTTGTTGTTGTTTTCTCTTTTTTAGCAGCTTAGGGGTGTATGCACTTCCACTCAGCAGCTTGCAACACCCTGTGATGCTGGCACGGCCCCTGGGGGTGTACCTGATGGTCTTGGCAGCTCATCCTAGAGATGGTAATGTTGCTAGAGAAGCCAGGATGCTACTTGTGCCAGCACTCACAGGCAAAATGTAGATACCTCAAAAGGAGAACCACTCAGCTGGTGAAGACATAGGCACTTAGGGTGGGGAAAATGGCTGACCTTCCTGAGAAGCTTGAAAAATGCAAGCAAACATAAAGCATGGATAAAGATAGAACTCTGGAAATGGATCAGTGGGTAGGAGCAGTGTCAGGGGATCTTGCTCTCTCCTGCCCCCACGAAGTTCACCTGCTGCTGTTCAACATGTCTGCATGGTCTTCACAAGATAAAGAAATTAGTTCGGAGGAATGCTAGCTCTCAAGGCTCCCTCTTCCATCTGCTCCTCACCTCTTTACTGCAGTGATCTTTTACTCTTCTACTGAGTGTTTGGGACATTAACTCCTCTGCTTCTCAGTCTCTCACACATAGGACTGATATTTGTGGATGTACCCTTTGGGTTTGGAGCTGAAGATTTGCTGTAAGAAATGCCAAGTCAAAAGGTAAGGGAAAGTGGCCATGCCCTTGCCAGCTGTGGGGCCCAACTCTGGGTGTGCGTGAAATGTCGGCCCTGGTCCACATCCAGCCTGGCTCTTTGGTTATTTCCATGGAGATCACCAGAGCACAAATGATGAACCAGCAGGAGGAAGGGCTCTTTTGCATCCTGGTGCCTGCCGTGTCTAAATTCTGGCTCTTAATGCACACTCGTGCCGTAATTTATTTCTCCATTACATTTCTGACCTGGTCCCCAGCTTTGCAGCTATAACTGTCAGCCTTTTGCCCCTATAATTATACTAACAACAGCACCTGAATGCTAATTTGCCATCCCTACATTTTGCCTCTGAGTGACAAAGACACCATCTGATTTCAGTGCATATTAGGGAGGCATGAACAGTGCCTGAGGGCTTTGCTCCTTAATGAAGACTACTACCATTGTGGCTGCTTTCTCATCATGGTGTTGGTGAGCTCTGAATTTGTTGGAGAAGTTCTTTCCATTAGCCCTAAAGCCAAAGACTGCAAATGTTACCAGTTTTATTTGGGTATGTCTTGTGACATTCTTCAGAATAACCTTTCTTTTTTTTTTTTCTTCTTTCCTGTCTTCCCCACTATTTCTGCTGGCTCTCTCAGGTTTCCTTATCCTCCCTCCCTTTGGCACCAGGATCATTTTTCACTGCTGATGTACGGGAGAGGTTGTTCCCTTTCTTCTTCTTTTTTTTTTAAGGAAGAATCGTTTTTACCTTGCATGCCCTTTCATTCCGCAGCTCCATACACTGTATTTCTCAAGGAGTAAATGATTAAACTTTGGAGCTCAGAGTTTCATGTTTAAATGTCAAGCTTGGAACACATCATCTCAGAAGAAAAATCAATAGGATTTCAATTTTCTTGTAATAAATGTGGCCTTTATTGGTAGCAAAACAAGAAAACGTCTAGCATCCCATCTCACAGTTTTGTTCCCCCTCCCTTTTGCAACAGATATATCAGAGAAGTGATTTTCAGTCACAAATCTCAGTCTCCGCCTGCCATTATTTTGGGCAGGAAAGCAGCCAAGCTCTTATTAGAAAGTTACTTCCCACCTGCTCTCTGCCTGATTATCACATTAACGGTGTGTGGGCTCCTTCAGCAGGCACAAAGCAGGATTTTGCCTTCTGTATCCTTTCCTGAAAATCTCTATAACAGCCCCATTGTCAGCTGATGTAAATCTCTGACTTTGCATACAACCACCTAATTTACCCCCAAAACATTCCCCTTTCCTCTTTTCTATCTTCTTTTTATAGTTAAACAACAGTCACCAAGATAAATAAGTCATCTTCAGGGACACAAATGCATCTGGCACCTACTTATGGGGAAGCTGAAGGGATTTTGTGGTCAAACTCCCTGCCAGCTCTGCTAATAGATTACAAAAGGGGCACATCAGTGTAGTAAAGCATCTTTTTCACTTTATTTCAGCAATCATGAAAGTTCGAGCTAGACAAGGGAAAGATTTTCTGAAAGGAGGAAGAGGAAAAAAACAAAAACTGGGGAGAAAGAAGAGAAATTCTGTTCAGACAGGATCTGAGACCAAAAAACCTTGTAGTGCAACCTTGGCTGGTAGGGGAGTCAGGTTTTCAAGAGTGGAAACTTTCAAGGGCTACCTCTGTTTAGATTTCATTATTTGTTAAATATTGCACTTCTGTATTTAAGAAACAATAGAATATCAATCGATGCTAGGTTCCTGGCAAGCTGGAAGGGGTGAAACTCTTAAGGTGAGGCTTGCACTGAGCAGGCTGTGATGGTCACTCACATGCTGTCTGTTCAAACTGCAGAGAAACATCCTTGAGCCTGCAGCCACCAAAATCCAGTGGGTTGTGAGGGACATGACCAAAATACTCCAACAAGAAGTCCTGTCACAGAGCTAATGGGTGTCTTTGGGGAGCGTTATGCCACTAATTTCCCCACGGCTTCCCTCAGAGCCACTATAGCATGAAATACACATACAGTGATGGCTTAAATGGGAGAAAAAAAGCACCAAAAAAGATTCTTTGTTTGTACTAAAAAAGCTCCTTTCTATACCAAGCAATCTTAATTCACAACAAGAGATCTCTAGGTGGCCTCCTACATGAGGCTGAACCCAAAGAGGAGCTCTGGCTGCTTCCTGGGATCTTGCAGCATGAGCAAGCACTGTTGAGCCTTTGCATTCTCTGAATGCAGCAGCTCCCTTAGGTTTTAAGCAGCATTTTACTGCTGTGTTGTAATTCAGGTTTGCTTACAGGGGTGCAAAATGAGTGACCAGCAGCTTTCACCAAGAGAGGGCAAAGACTTTTTCTAGTTATGTGCTCTGGCTTCTGCTTCTTCCCTGATATTGATGTCAGATTGCTCTCCCATTTTCACATAGATGAGATCTGACCTCTGGTAGGGGATGTGTTATTAAAAATGCAAGCTTGGAAACACACGTGCACCTAATTAGCAGTATGTCACAGATGCCAACATAGTGTGAAGCACCAGGAAGGGTGGCATGCATCACAAAAATGCTGTTGAAATGGCTTCGGGTTTACTGAGCTATTGCTACTCTTCCCTGCTTGCAGGAAGGCACTGTGCCCTCTCCACCAAAAAAATAACCTCCTCAGCTTACAGAAAAACAATGTAAATTCCTTTCTTCTTTGCCACCACCGTGAGAAATTGCCTGTCTTCTCTTTGCAATGGCCATTCACACACCTGAGAGCCCCCACCTCTCACCCCCTATTTTTGTAGGCCCCTGCCCTTTTGTCACCTTCCTCTGCAGAGGCTGTTTTCAGGCAGTGGGTGAGATGGGGCCAGCTTCCTTGCCCTGGTGGAGATCCTTTTCTGCCTCCTCAGTTTGATTTATCATTCAAAACTCAGCATTTGCAACTCATGTTGCCCAGTGTGGGACCAGCTGATACCTCTGCGACAGTCACTCCCTGAATAGCCCTTATCTCCCAATTTTCCCTCATTTGTGTGCCATTTCATTTCTGTGAGCCCCTGATGCTATTTTGTTTTCTGCATGGCCCGTCAGAGGCATGATAAACCGGTTGTGCAATAGTTTGTCCTAGCATCTCCCCAGATACCATGCTGCACCTGAGGAATTGCAGATGAGCCTCTTCCTACCCATCCATTTTTACAAGCAGGTACTACGTGTGCCCTTCTCCAGTCCTCAGGGTCCAGCTCCATCCTCATGTCGGTGAAGATGAATCACCTTGAGTTCAGGCTGTGCTGTTTGGCTGCTTCTTAACGTACTCAGGGGTGACTTTCATCAGGCCCTGTTGACTTGAATAAATCTCCCTCATTCCTTCATCACTTTTTCCCCTATTCCAGCCTGCTCTCTATTCCCTTTTTTTTGTTTAAGTATATGGTCACAGTTTATGCATTGCATGCTATTTATGCATTTCAGCCCATGAAAAATACATGAAGAGTCCCTCACTCACTCTCCCCATGGCCTCATAAATCTTGCATTGCTTTCTGCACAATGGCTTGGCTTCACGGGGTAATGGGGAGCAGACTCCCTGCTGCTCCTGCCCTGGGACTGGGGCACCCTCTGGGCATGCCAGTGCTATAGGCTCAGATCTTGCTGGGCCTGAAGGGAGGGGCATTAAGAACCCTCTGGCCCCACTTTTAGGCTATTGGATAGGAAATAAGAGAAAGTAAGTCTTGCAGAAATTGCTTAATTCCTTAATTGTCATTGAAAATTGAGCATTCAAGGACACTATAGCTCTACAACTACCTGAATGGAGGCTTTAGTGAGGTAGGAGTCAGCTTCTTCCAAGACAAGAGATAATGGCCTCAAGTTGAGCCATGGGAGGTTCAGGTTGGGTACTAAGAAAAACTTATTCTTTGAAAGAGTAGTCAGGTGCTGGAATGGGCTGCCCAGGAAGGTGGTGAAATTACCGTCCCTGGAAGTGTTCAAGAAACTTGGAGATGTGGCACTGACAGATGTGGTCAGTGGGCATGGTGGAGATGGTTGACAGACTGGATGATCTTAGAGGTCTTTTCCAACCTTAGTGATTCTATGAATCATACAGGCATATGATTATATGTCTATATTTGCAGACAGCTTTCATCCTTACAAGCAAGGCTTGGTAGCAGTTGTGAGTTTTGTCCATTCACCATTTGTTTAGGAGAATCTTCTCCTACCTGCTCACGTTGGCAGGGAAATGGGAACAAGAGGAAGTTGTTCCTATGGATATATCTTCATGAGGGCACCATCCCTATTTCTACAGCAGCTGAAATCAGGTATCTATCAAAAGAAAGCCATGTTAAACACACTTGTTCCTCAAGATCTTTGCTGCTTTATTTCCTTTTTAAATTTAAATTGCTAGAGGTGATGAGCAGTTTTATTTTCTCCAAGAATGCCCAGCCTCATCTGCTTGAAGCCTACCCATCACCTGCAAAGCAATTTTGCTTTCAGCCTCATTAAAGAAGTTCCCCCATTCCTGTGCTTTCCTCTTAGCAGCCCCTTTTAGCCTGGGTGGGCTGGACTACTTAAGAAAATACTGCATTAGGACTGTCATGTTGATACTGGCATTTTATCTGAGTTGCTGACAGCATCAGTTTGTTAACACAACTGACCTCGTGCTCCTTTTAGTATACAAAGTGTTGCTCCTCTGCTGTCCAGCCTACTTTGCCACGAACACCAGGCTACAAAAGCATCACCCACATCACCCACTGTCTGCTGCGATTATTCACAAGGCCAGGAGAATCAGCGCACAGTTCTTGTCCTACAGCAGCAGTTACCTTGCAGAAGCCTGAAGCCAACAGTTCTCCAGGCCCTCCTCGAGCCTGCCACTGCCTCCGTTACATCTTTTCCAAGCCATTCTTCACTGCTGCAAGAGGGAGGAGAACCGACACTTCGTGGGAAGCTCAAAATGGCGTGTGATCCACAACTGGATGGAGCCATTATTCAAAGATTTTTTATTTTTATGAAAAAATATATAAATTTTCATATCTTACACTACTAAAAACATGTACACAAACAAAATGCACAGAGAACATCCAGGGAGGGGAAAAAGGAAGGGATAAATACAGCAACACTATGGTCTCCTATGAGTTGAAATGGTTGAAAGAGCTGAGACAAATGCTGCAGCACCAATAGCACTGGATATACAAACTCCTGACCTACACGGCCTAAGGAATTGCAACAAACATTAATAAAGGATCAGAAACTAGGTGCTACTCTTAGACTGCTATTGATGTATCACACGTGCCTTAATGACTAATTTCAAGACTACAGCAGTCCAAGGAGTCACAATTTCTTGACAACTGGGAATTCTTGGGAATTCTACATTTTTATATTCATTTTTTTATACTGAATAGACAAGTTCTGTTTTTTTTTGTTTGTTTTTGTTTGTTTGTTTGTTTTTTACCTTTGTTCTTCTTGCTTTTAATATGTAGAAGAAATTTTTAAAAGAAGAAAAACTTCAAAAAAATTACTTTAAAAAAATCATCTTCCTTTTTAAGGTTAGGTAATTTAGCCAAATGATAGATAAGCAATGAATGGAGGTCAGTCTAAACAAGCCATGCTTGGAGAGATTTCCTTCTCCCAAGATGAAAAACTGTTTTGAAAAGAGCCTCTTCACCTAACAAGCTCTTTGAAACACTTCCCCGCAATTAGCAGCAAAACGTACTGGAAAAAAATATTCAGTGTATCAACTGCAGCACTGGTGAGTTGAAAAAGCAAACTGCTTTGACTTACAGTAGGCAGGAAATCCACCTACAGCTCCAATTTTACTGATTAATGAAAACCACCACCTCTTCGTGGTTCCCAAGTCCAGCACACAACTGGCAAGGTCAGCTAACTACCATCCTTATCTCCCCCTGTGCTTACAAAGAGCATAACCAAAAAAATATTACTGTGATCTCCTACTGCACACCAATATATACATTCATCCATTCATAATGTCTGATTTCGGGCTATACATTTTCATTTGCAACTCTTTTTGAAGGCAAGTTTTTCTCGTTGTGCTTCGTGGTGCCCCGGCTCAGCAGGTGAAAACAGCAGCAGCCTGGCCAAGCTCGCAGGCAGAAAGTTTCAAAGAGGTGCTGCCAGATCCCCCCGAGTCCTTCAAAAATGCCATGGTAAAAAGGGAGCTTTACTTTATAACCCTAAATCTGCGTAAGAGGCCCGAATAAATGGTCCAGTTGCCCCAGAGACTGAGTACTTGCGGTTCTCTCTTCACTGGTAGCTCTGTCGTCAGAACTCTGAAATTTGAGTGTGAAAGTAGAAGCTGTAACTTTTGGCCTGTATTTGTTAAAATGTCTTTATTTTCAGTTCAGAGCCTATAGTAAAGAGATCTGTAACATGAACAGCTCTTGAAATAAATATAAAAGATCATTTATTTATTTATTCAGGGAACTGAGAGTAGGTACCCTATTTACAGATGCAGTCTGGTATAAAACAGTTCATTTTCCACAGGTCCCTCTGAAGAGTATTCTGAAGACTGCTCCAGTATCTGGCAGTTACTACAGTGTATCAGGAACGTCATTCTCACCTCCATGAGGTGCACCCCAGCAGCACAGTGTATGCCTTTAAAACCCCACGAATGGCGATGGGATTTTCTTGTAGAAATATGGAAAAAAGAACAAACCAAATCCTTACATAGAGCCAGCAGTTAATGAATGACCAAAGAAAATCAGCAGAAAGGCTAAGTGCTGAAATTTGCTACTAAAATCTCTCTTGGTGCAGCTGATGGATGCATGTAGAAACTGAACGATACTTCCCAAAGAAACGAGTTGTTGTTTCTGTTTTCCTACGGGTTATTTTACAAAGTGCTACAGGCAGAGAGGCACAAATAATCCCAAGACAGCTCTGCTGACAGCCCTAATAATGTTATTTATTATTTGACAAATCTCTGCTATGTGCCAAAATTGTTATGTCTTGATTCCCTCTCCCCTACCTTTTGTGGCCTGGTGGCTGACAAAATGAAGCAACAGGATGAGAAATCACACAATCAAGGTTTGTCAGACCTTCCCCTACTGCCTGGCTGTGTCTCACTGTGCAACTTAGCTCCATCCTGTTTCTTGTGCTGCCAGGCGAGCTCAACGTTCCCATGAGCAGCAAGTGCCGAGGCAGCAGGGTGAGAGTGGCAAGCATGTGCTCCTGCCCTCCCACATACCTATTTCTGCTCTTTTAGACCTTGCCTGTGCCTCATAAAAAGAGCAGTTCTCAGAGGAGAATTGGACATCACTAAGCATGCAGGCTGTTTCAAGATGGACAAATTTTGCATCAGGAAGCCCCGCTGAAAGAAAGTGAGCCCTGCTGCTGAGAAAGAAAAAAAAAAAAACCAACACAGCAAACCCTCTCTTCCTACAGCCTCCTCCACCCCTTTTCTTTAGAAACTGTTATTTGGATTAAATCTCATTAAAGGGCTTTGAGGAAATTGAAGAAAGAGTTTTAAAACCAGCTGGAGTGGTGTTCAAAACACGGTTCTGCAGGGGAGAAGGAAAATGGCTGCCTTTTGGCATTAGATGAGGTGCTGAGGCTCTACTCTGCAGTGCCAGGGGACAAGGGGAAACACAGTACGTCAATACGTCGATGTTATTATCAAGGAAGATACTATCCAACACCTCTAAGGAAGCAATATATCTACAGTAAACACTTGCCATCTGCCGAGCAATTCTTTAATCCTTATCTTTACCAAAGCTTCACAAAACAACCTATGAATACCGAATTAACTGCGCTGATTACTCCCATCTACAGGTAAAGGAGGGCAGCCCCAATTGTTTCTTGGTGAGATTTTGAGGATTCAGCATCTCACTGCTGCCTTCGGGTCCCCCTGAAAACATCATCTTCAAATTGCAGTGTACACATTGGCCCCAGATTTACAACCAAGTACTGACATAAGCAGTGTCAGATTCAGACAGATCATCTTCACCATGGGACGTCATGGGACGTTGGGACGCCAACACCATGACCATGTTGGGCTGCTCTCTTTTATGCTCCTCTCTGTGCTCTGCCCCACAGTGGCCAGGTCTGTACCCATTTTTGTAAGATGAATCAGTGTTTTGCAGCTGACTTGTCCAACTTTCCCAAGGGATGTGGAGGGTGTCTAAGCTGAAAATACCCACAAAACAATATGGAACAGTGCAGTTCTCAAAATAATTTCCTCCCTCACTTTCCTGGCCACAGTTTTGGAAAATGCTGTGCAATCTCCATGGAGATGCATCTACACTACACCTCCAGGACTTGACTCCGATAAGAAGAAGAGGAGCAGCAAAATCCCTTTCTTTAGCTAATAGCATGTGGTGATTTCTCTCCTGGCCTTGAAGGTTGCATGTTTGGAGCAAGGAAAGCAAGGGAGCAGGTCAAAGGCTACCTTGAGACAGTACTGGGTTTAAATGCTGGTGCAGATGGATTCCACACACATCTTCTCTTTCCAGGAAGGGACACACCAGGAGCAAATTATCAAACACACAAAGAAAACAGATGCCGCAATGCTGCTGAGGGATGATGAGAGCTGGACGTTTTAACTCCCATTTTACTTTTCCTCTTCGGGACATCCCCAGCCCACAACAGAGAATGGTGTTCTTTATTTAAGCAGATTCCTTCCAGCTCATATATATAATCAAAACACCTGAAAGCTTTATATGTTGCTCAAACCAAACAGCAGCAAAAATACAAAGCATAATGGTTAACACAAAAAGAACACAAAATGAAGCAAAAGAGGGAAAAAGAACAGAACATTGAGAAAGCCCCAATCTTGTACCTGATGTCTAGCAAACTGTACAGTATATACATCATAAAGTATTATCCTCACAGAAGAGCAAACTAAAAGAACTTTGTAACACAGAGAGAAAAAATATACACCCTGTATTGTATTTGCCATTGAGCAAGCAACATGTTTATACACTAGTCTCTATAACTTAACGCTGTGTAACAGCATTTTTTAAATTTACAAAACAAAATATCTATCCAGAAATAATCTAATCATATTGCTCTTCAATACACTTCTGTAGACAAGTAAGACTTGAAGTAAACTTCAGTAAACCGCAGCTTGTGTGAGCCCACAAATGGCTGCAAAACTTCTCTAGTGAAGTAAGTCCTTGGAAGTATTAACATGTGCTGCTGCTGTAATTCAGTATATAAAGGTGATATATATATAGATATATATATCCCATGTATAGACAACATGTGGTGGGAAGGCTTGCTGTTGTCATCGCTGAAGCGCAAGAAATTGGTTAACCTCATGTACAGTAGATCCATTTCCATGTTCCATGCATGTTACATTTACTTCATGAAAATGAGGACACAAATAGGAAGAAAATGAAAACTTCAGTCAAACACTGCTTTATAAATGCTGTGGCAGAAGCCAACATCCTTCAGTTACAGAAACCACTGAATTTCCCTTTTTTCTTCTTTAGTCAGAGTAAATCTCAGAGCTAATATAGAAAGTGCAGGACCAACCACTCGAGGAAGTGACTTAAAAACCGAGTTACAATGGCACCATCCCATTCACCAACTGGACCTTCATCTCTTGAAGGCTGTTCATTATCTTCTTCTGGTGACCAACAAGTGTCACTCCCAGCCGCCTCAAATCCCTGTGGGAGAAAGCAGATATTGGTTCCAGGGATTGTTCAGGCACATGCTGCCACACACACTATGCACCGCACGCATTGATGCTGCTGCCAGCGCCTACCTCTTACCATCTGTGGCTCCCAGAGCTTTTTAAATAAGGAGGCACATTTAATTTTCCCAACTTTTCTTAATGGCTGGCAACATCTCAGAGAGGTGACATGGCTTGACCAAGATCATCTTGGTGACTAAGGGGAAAAGCTTGACAGCAAAGTGTTAGCATTGGCTTCAGCAAGGGACTCCACTACATGTATGAAGTCCTATTCCAAGAGAAAACTTGCATAAGAAAATGTGTGTTGCAGTTTCCTCTTCTGCTGTGAGAGGCTGGTATTTGATCTTGGATACAAGCAGCAAGAAGTAAGGTCAGTCTACACTTCCTTCCTCTTCAGATGAGGCAAAGCCAAAGATACACAAACCACAATCCTATAGCCTGCTCCTAGAGAGAGCTGAACAGCAAAAGCCTCAAGCACAGCTACCACCATTACGGCCTCCTAAAGTCAATATGAATTCATAACACTGCTCCCCTCTGGGCCTTTGCAAATCTTGCTTTAGACCCACACTTGACTATTTTGCGTGTGAGAATTCTAAAAGATAAAGGATTTGTGTTGAGTCTGTCTATCAGGGGTGCTGTTACAAGAAGGGTGTAACATACGACTGGGAAGAACAGTTGTCTTCTCAGAAATTTAGCCCTCTAAAATGTAGGTATCTAGATTAAGCTAATCACCACGTTTCAGTGAGAACTGTGAGAGAAGCACCTCCATGAGATGATTTATCCCATTCAAAGTGTGGGATGAGTTGCTCCCTGGAGATATTACAGTAGGACCTTGGGTGATTAGATTTAATGACAGCTAGAAGCCAAGTGCGGTGCCTCCCACACAGTGGGTTATAGCAGTGCAATTATACTGATTTCACTGAAGAATGAAAATTGATAACAAAGAAATTGAAGGAATGACATTTGGAAGAAGGATCAAGACAGGTATGTTTCCAACACGAGACATGGACTGTTACGGAAGCAGTTTGACTTAGAGGAGACATGATGCTTCATCTGAAGACTTCCACCACGGAATTATGAGCTCCTTGTTTTTTACCTTCCAGCTGGACTGCATGTAAGATGTTTTCAAAGAAGGGCTCTACTGTTTTGCCAATAAAAGTGTGAATCCCAATGCTGCTGACATTAGTTTGTGGAGAGTATGCAGAAACATACAAGCCATTTAGGAGAAGGCTTTCCGTTGAAAGCTAGCGGGACGTAAGATCACCAGACACTCAGAATTGCAGCTCCCTGGTCCCTCCTGCTGTTTCCAGGAGTCCAGCTGCCACCTGAGACATACTGGAAAACCTGGCCTACAGTGCACAGATGACTGTAGGTGCACGTGTGCAATGAGCACCAGAATACTACTACATAATGCATGTGAGCTACCCATCAAGGTGTCTCTCAGCAGATTTATATTCTGGACAGAAACTCCTGTGTAAATACAACCATCCACATCCAAAAATTACATAGATGAACACTTCAGAAAAACATTGTTTCTAATAAAAGGCAATCCCAAGTGAAGGTTGATGTGTTAACACAAAAAACAGTTGAAGCCAACAGCTAGATCTGTTCTCCACAGGATTGCCACACTTTTCAGCCTTTTGATTTGGAAAATCCCAGATTTTCTGCTCGAGGCTAAACACTACATTCCACCATTGTACCCTTTTTGAGTGAAGCATCTCTCTGATGCATACCGGAAATCACAACGCAATGGGTGTGGAGTAACAGAGGTCCGAGACACATCAGCACACTCCTTACCTGGAAGAAAAGGCTGCAGCATCTGCAAAGGTGTCTAACTTCTCAGGGGGACATGCTTTCATTTCTACCTCCACTGAATTGTGAAACTAGTTCAGCAAGCAATCTTAATAATGAAGGAAAATGTAGTAATACTATTGTTCCATGCAATTTATTTTATGTACACAGCACAGTTGGAAGTTCACACCAAAGATAAAAAAAAAACAGTATAGGACCAGAATTTTAGAAGAGCCAACATCCATCTTCCCCCCTGCTGAATGCTGCTCTGCTGGTGCTCTTTGAAAGTTCAGCTATTTTTTTCAGGTATCTAAAAGTGCAAACTGAGCTTTTTTGAAAATCCAGCAACACATATCTCACATATGTACAATTTCTGGTAATACCTCTCTGCTCTTGCATGTTATGCAGAAAAGCTAGCCCGAAACTATCAGCAAGGCATGTATGTATTTGCATTTCATACACAGCTCAGTCAGGCTAGTAAGAAAAGGTCTGTGCTCTCTGGTGCAGTAGCAGGTTTCCTCATCAAAAGGATCCAAGCACCATTTTCAGGTTTTCAGGGTACTCACTAGAGAGTCTTTTTTCCTCATAGCACCCTGCATAACCCAATATCCTTGAGCAGTGCCTCATTGATTTAAGAGAGGCACAGACAGAGAGAAGAAAAACGAGTTTCTAGTTTCAATCCATTAGTTGCTCACTAGGGGATCTAATCCATTTTTTTGACTATTGAATACTCCTGAATGCGGAGCCATTGGCCAAAAGTGTGGGGACTCCTCAGAGAAGGAAAAAAGTGCTGGTCTTTTAGCTCTGCAAAGACTGACCAAAAGCCTAATCCAGACAACAGCTCCTGAGCCAGATGCTCACCAAATATAAAATTGTCAGCTTTATTCAAAAGCTACCTTACACTTTGCAAAGCCAACAATAAAACCTTTTTTTTTTTTTTTGGGGGGGGGGGGGGGGGGGGGGGAAAGCCTCAAGAATGCAGGAGGGAGCTTTAATTCCCTTTTTCAAGTGTGACTTGCACCCTGTTGCAGCCTCCCAAACATCCAGTGTCAAAGCACTGGACTAAAAGCAGCGGAAGACAGAAGCCGATTTTAAACAAAATTGGGGGAACAAAACAGCCAGTTTGGGGACAAAATAGATTTCTTTGCTGAAGGGTTGCAACACAAATGTCCTAAAAATTCAGTTCAGAGCTCGTTGTTCCATTTTACCACAGTTAACTGGCAATTTCACTGGGCTCACATTCCCAGAGATGTATGGAAGCATATCTTCATGGGCTTTGCAAGTGTCTGGGGGGTGACAGGAGAAGTGCAATTCCCTGCAAGAAAAGGCACATCTGAGACCTTGCAAATGGCACTTGCAGTCAGCATCCAGGCTACACCTTGCCATGCAAGTGACTCTACTCTTGGTAGGTGGGTGGCTGGGTTTGTGTGCACTGATGTGGCAGGTGCGTGGCCATTTCTTGAGGCTGTGAAGATAGGAGTACCCATGTGTCATATGAAGCAGGTCTCCCTGCTTCCAAATACTTGAATTGCAGCAACAAGACAACTTTCAGTCCTGCTGCAGGAATAAGTTCATGTAATGTGGAAAATGGAAATACACAGGAATTCAGATCACATGCTGACACAGTACTACGAGGGCAACTTAAGTTAACCAGAAAGCCAAAGAAATAAAGGGGAAAATAGGTGTCGGCCCATTCCAAACAGCCTGTAAGCAGCTGCACACTTGCCATGCTCTTACCATGGCCTTACGTGAAAGCCTGGCTGCAGTGTGCCAGTGACAATACAGTACTCCCTTAAATGCAATATTCTCCATTTGAAATAGTTGAATTCATGGTCTCCACGTTGTAAGAAATATATTTAAAACATTTTATTTACAAATAGAACTACTTATACACCATGGACCAATTTGTCAAACACAGTGTAGACTAGGACTGGATTGCCACATAAAATACAACACTCCTCACCACTCCATTACTCATGCAACCAAAAGGGCCAGGTTCCTGAAATATCTCCATGGCTGGAAGCCATCAGCCTACCAGAGATTACTTTGCATTTCATCTCCCACCCCAGCCATATTGCAGCACTCTCCTTCACAAGTGCAGTTCTACACTGGCCCATGCAGACTGACACTACTCACAGAGTTAGCTGTCAGTTTGAAAGAGGGGAAAGAATAACCTCAAAGACCTTTAGAAGACACTAGGGAGAGAGGAATCCACTTGCAAGGGACCTCTGCACAAGATTAGGATCTTTCTTCTTTTAAGAGTTCATCTGCTCTTATTTGTTACTCCCATCCTATTTGATTATGACATGAGAATGGGTTTGTTCACAAGTGTATGCAGTATCACTATCCAGAACTGAGATTTTAGGTTAAGAATAAGTATCTAGAGCAGGTGAACTCTTAAATGTTCTTTATCCAGTATAACTTTTAATAAATAATTTATTTTATTTTATAAGAAAAAAAATACAATGCAAAGCAACACATCACATATTATTACAAATATTCAGAGTTCTTCATCTAATAACAAACAACAGGGTGTCCTGAGATTCAGTGAGCACAGATCTTTCAAAAGGTGTAAGTATGCAGTCCACATTTTGTTAGTAATTGGTCCAGTCAAATATCAGACTGAAACTCATGTCATGGATCTATCTATTCTTGAGTATTGTCCTGGTAAAGTTAATCTTGCAGTGGATTGAAAGAGCTCCAGACACACTCAAAGTCACTAGGTGGTCCACAAGTTTAAAGAGCAGGTCTGGTCCACTGGAAAGGTTTCCTTCAAGTCTGATATCCAGTTGGAAAGAGGGGGTGGAGGGTGAGGCTCCACTTTTCACAAGGTGATTCATCCCTTTGCAAGAATTAGAGCTAAATGTAGATATCACTCTTTGTTTGAAAACATACATTTTCAGGTCTTTGCTTAAGCAAGCAGAGCTCAGGACTTGGGGCGATATTATTCACAATGTATAGCTTTTAAAAGTTTTATCTTCAATAATTTTTCACTAGCACTACTCTTTTCTGGAATAAATGCGTTAAGCATGACTTTGAATGAAGCAAGGTGGTAACTGGGATTTTGATTTGCATGCTAGGTGAGATTTCCAAAGAGTGCTGAACATCTACCGTCTCAGCCAGGTCCCCTAAGGAGGACACAAGCTGATCGCCTACAGACACTGGTTCTGTCAGAATGCTATGGCTATCCCCTCTCTTACAGTACTAGTAGCTTTACCCACGAGATTTTAGGAATTCTTTACATTCATTGTATTTTTTCAGTGTTTTCTGGCGGTGATTAACCAGTTCTCCCTTCTTCACCTTATTTCCATGTATTTCCTAAGCAGTTTCAATTTAGGGAATATCATTTTGGATGGTATTTGAAGGCAACCTCTTAAATTGTAAGGAATCTTTTACTCATGTCATTTGGGGAAAGAAAGCTAGTTGCAAATGTTCACGTGTTCTTTTCACCTGATCCCCCCAAGTCCCAGCTCTGGAATATATTGAACAGTTGCCTCTATTAAAAAACAAAAACAAAACAAAAAAAACCAAACAAACAAGGAACATTTAGACTGAATTCTCATTTGCAGAGTACAAAATGTTTTGTTGTTTCCTCTTACAGGGAGAAAAATTAAAACCTCCAGAAACAACAAAACCCCAAATATATTAACCTTTAAAGAACTTTGCTTGTTCCAATGTTTATTTCTTCCCCATAGCACCTCTGGAGAACACATGAAGCTTTCATTTGAGCCCCCACAGAAACCAACATTTCTCTCCCTTACTTTGTTGATTTCAAAGACAATCTGCCAGTTTACATCAGAGCACACGGTTCAGCTCTTAAGTATGGGATAGCATTCCTCTGATGTCCCTGAAGTCTAAGGTGGTTTCTTTTTTAATGACTGAGAGTCAGGTCTTGTCTTTTTTTTTTTTTTTTTTACAATGTCTGAGAGTAATCACAGAGGTCTTGATTTGGATGGCTTGTTAGCTTTTAATATACTTTTCACAATTTTCCCCTAAACAGAGTCAAGGTATCTTCACTAAGCCATAATTGCAATGCAAAGGTGCATGATGTGTTCAAGAACCAAGCCTGACATGCATCTCAAGGCAGCTGGGGGTGGGGTATTACTCACTAGCATGGATAACTAGCTAGCTGGAGCCAATTTTGAAAAGTTGATATAATTACCTTGAAATCGGCAGAACTTATCTGTATTTGCCAGATAGGAATCTGAAGAATCTGGAGTTATGTAGTGCAGTGATGCTTTTTTTTTAAAGTGTGGTGCAGCTGCACATGAAAGGAGCTTCACAGGCCATTTTAGGAGGCAAAATAGTAGTTTATGCATGTTCTTCTCAGTATGATCAGATAAACTGGTGATGACCACACCAACAGTCTCAGGGTTTGTTTTCAGCCTTATGAGGATGAACAAATCCAGGCTAAATTCTGGGGACCCGAGGATGCCTTTCTTGTATTACCTAACATTAAACTAGCCAGAATACAGCCAACAGAGCTACCTGTGGGATACACCTTCATGGACAGTTTTGTTTCCCACATGATTGCTTCATGCAGCAACTTTTCAACTTCTTGCCTTTTTCATTTTCAAGAGAAGTGAGTCAGTGAAATGCAAGATGGATTAATAAGATGTCTACTTTCATCTTCAAAAAAAAATCCCCCAAGGCTCCCAGATATCAGCTCTTCTGTATTATTCTACTGCTGTAAAAGCTGGAAGAAAGCTGAAGCTCAGAACATGTCACCTTCACTGGGGATCAGTAAAGGACCAGAGCAGAATGACATTTGTGCTACACAGAACATCCTGGGACCCTGTGGAAAGGGTTTAGATATGGTTTGCAGCTGGTGAGGTTCCAGCATCTCTGACAGCTATAATGGTATTTAAAACAACTTGCCTTTTTTGACTAGAACTATACAGAAAATGAATTTCTTGACTCACTGTCAATCTGAAAAACCATTCTGAAATACATTTGGGGCAGCCTGAAAAGACTTAAGGGGGGGTTACTTTTGAAATTTTTGTAATACCGAACAGTAAATATAGAGGACTGTTTACATTTTAAAGTCAAATTAAAGAGATCATTTCACAATCTGAACTACTACAGCCAAGAAAAAGGTAGAAATCTGGCACAGCTGTAATAGTCCCTTCTATTATTTATAAATAACAGAGGTGCAAACCAGGAAATACTTATTTCTGTCATATCACAATGCACTGCACTTTGAGTGATTTGGGGAAGATACAGTCATTCCTCCAAAAGGTGAGCTTAGCAATAGTTTTGTCAGTGTGCTAAGAAGAGGGATGCTAAGACTGTATTAAAGCTACATAGGTGGCAAAAATACCCACTGATTTGGAGTTGTACTCAACATTTTCTCTGATCAAACCAAAGCCTTTCACTTTTGATCTAAGCATTTCTTTCAGAACACTTGAAAGTACATAAAGTTTTAAAAAGGAACAAATGGGAAATTTTTGTGAAACTTAATTTTGTTCTTTGGTATGACTAATACAGCCAAACAGCAAGAAGCCTATGATGTATTTCAGGCATTCTGCAGGTTCTACTAGGACTTCCTTTGATTCTAAGGTTAAGGTGTCACATAAGAGGGGAATGCTCCCCTTTTCCTTTCTCTTATGTTACTGCCTCTTCCTATCCTCATCACCCATCCTCTGGCTAGATCTTTCTGTCTGCCTTGGCGATGGACCTCTTCCTCAGTCAGAGTGTGCAGATGAGTCCAAAGGAGTACCAAATGCATGTAATAGTCTCAGGAATCCGAAAAAGGAACTAAAAAGAAATCTAAGGACCCTGGTTCCTTAGTCACTAGAAAAGACTTAGTTTCTCACTTGGGGGTTCATGCGAATACCGGAAATTAGGCTGGATTAGCCCAGGAGTAAGGGACAAATACTGGTCGAGTGGATGAAGTAAATAAAATCAGAGAGGAGAGATGTTTTTGCACTCCATCCATACGTGACTTGTCCGATTAAACTGAAACTGAACTGTATGGGGGTGGTACCAACCTGCAACATGTGCAAAGGAACTCTCACTCTCAAGGGTGAGCTCCACAGCAAGCCCCGTGGCAGACAGGAAAAATGCTGTGGTTCTGTAGGGCACTGGGATTTTTCCTGTTTTGTTCCTAATCCTCTGCACTGATTCTGCCAGTGCACTGGAGATCTGCATGTGGTCAGAAGACTCACTACCTCTTCCAAAGAAGCACCAAAGATGGAGCATAATCTTTGCCATTCTGCCCCAATGTCTGCAACAACCTAAGCTCAAGTTAATCCAGCCGCAAAGGCAGGCTTTGGGGCAAGTTTCATTAAGTGTCAGGAAGAAACTACAGACAATTACACAAGACCAGCAATTAAAGGTGGAGCACAGCAAACCAACAGCCTTGAGGCATTTATCAAATCATTTCAGTGCTGTCACCCTGACCGCAGATATATCCAGGTGCAAAAACCAACAACGCATGCAGGAGGAAGAGTCTTGGCCAGGGACCTGTCCCCTAGAGCCACTAGTTTCTTGATGGCATTCAGTTGGCATCGGCTGTACCTACTCCTATTTCTATTGCAGTAATATTGAAAACTATTGCCATACTTTACTAGGCTTGACTGTGCATTTAGCCACATTTGGATCAACTCTTCAAGCAGCTAATGCAGTGTAAAGCCAGTATACTTCAGAGGGGCCTCTATCTCCTATACATTTACTAGTATGCTTATTTTTTTTTTATTTGTTGATAACCCTGAGTAATAAACCGCTGCTATGATGAGAGGACAGCTTGTCAATTATTCAAACTGAAGCATTAATTTCTGTGAATAAAGATGCCAAAGTACTGGCTTGCCAGTGTAGCGACAGTAAGTTTTAGTCTGGTCTGCACTTGTTATCATCAATACAGATGCTAAAAGAGAAACTGATGACTGCAAACAAATGGAAACTGTTTCCTCTTTTCAGTCTCCTCTCCATGTATTTTTGAAGTTTGTTTCTCTCCCCATCTGCAATACAAGAGATCTGGAAACTACTCACTCCAGGGTCACCTGAGCCACGGAATCCATCGAGCTGTATCCATTCTCCATGAAAATCTCAGTGTATCGGCCCATTTTGATGGCTTCCAGCCACTCACCCACTGACCTGTAGGCACCGCTCCCGACTGGACTGTGTTCTACCAACAAATTTGATACTCTAAAGACAAAAGGAAAGACAGAAGCAAAAATAATCAGTATCAAGATGTACCCAACATGACACAATTGCTCTTCTGTGGCATTGTGAGTAATTGCTGAATCCCAATTCCTCCTGTGGAGCTCTGATTTTTCTGATTCATTGGAAGTTGTTGACTTTACCCTGGAAGTGCAGTGCAACTTAAATGAGGAGGAGAGAACCGCACACTTTTTGAGCTCTGTGTGGGATTTCCCAAAGTTTTCAGTTTTATCTCAGTTTTCAGAAAGAGTAGCATAAAAGCTTTCAAAACTACCAACTATCTTAGCAGAATGAAAAGATCAGGAAGAATTAGTTACGCAAGACTTCACAACATATCAACTTCACAGTTTCACCTGTAACCTCACCTGCTTTTGCACTGCTGCCATTGCTGCTGCACACCACAAGTGGGAAGTATCTGCTTTGACAGAGGAGCAGATTAGTGTCCATCCCCCTTACCTCTCACACACAAGCAGGCTCCTTTTCCACAGCGCTCTCCCTGTCACTCTTACTTCAAGGTCTTCAGTTTCACTCTTCCTGCTCTGTTTTTCTCCTCTTTCTTTAAAGCTCATAATTAACTTAAAACAACCCAGAGACTGGAAACCGAAACCCAAATTACATTTCCCAGCAGCAGCCATCAGCGGCAGGCTGTTGTTAACACTTCAAGGGCTGCTCCTGCAGAGTCAGGCCAGGATTTTGTATGCAGGCAGCATCCAGGAAGCCCTGCAGAGAGCAGCAATGCTCCAACCATGCCTCAGCCTCCTGGCGAGGCTCACGTTTAGTCCTGAAACCAGGGTGAGAACCCTGGCTCCTGCAGCCTCGCTCGGACCTCTGCGCAGCAGCTGCTACCTGCTCAGTTGTCATGCACAGAAGAAGCAATTCAGGCAAATAACAACCCTTCGCCACTCTAAAACCTGGCACAAGTAACCTGTGTTGTGAGCAGGCCCACCACGTTACTGATGATGTGCAGAGCACAAAGAGACTTGTTCAAGGTCAGCCAGGAAAGCAACCAGATTTCTCCCGTTTTGTAAACCAAGACGCACAATTAACATAAGCCTTGCATAAAGATTATTACCCACAGGTAAAAACATTTGCTGGGTCAGCCTCTGACTGTGAGAATTATGCTTGAAAGATTTTCAACTCAAAGGAGAGCTAAGATTTTATATTGTTATAGCACTTCAGGAATCTTCATATATTTTATGATCACATTAGTATTATTTGTTTATTTAATAGCAATGCTGAAGGGTCCAATAAAATGTGAATACTTGCAGTACCAAGAGCATAATGGCTTCCCATAACATTTTATACACATGAGGAATTCAAAACTCCTAAGTAATCATAATGAGAAGTGGATTTTCAACACTAATGTTAGGAGGCACCTACTGATATGCATGCACTGTAATGTAGAGAGTGACTTCCTCCCTTATTTGCATTAATGAGAATTTCCATAAAGAATACATTACATATATTAAAAAAATCCTTTACAGCTGCTGCACTTCGAAATTATGATTCATTTGGAATTACTATGGTCTGGGCATGGAAATCTATGATTATAGAAACACAGCCCCAAAGCCTGGCTGTTCACATACTCCATCCACACAGAATATACCCACAGCATCTTTAAAAAGGAGAAGTTCAGAATTGCAAGGGCCTGTCAGTAGAATAAAATATCAGCAAAGTGTTTAACAGCCCAAGGAGATGGTACACTGCCTATTTTAATCTCTTCTAGCCTAACAGGTCGATATAACAGTACATATCGCCAAGTAACAGGCCTTGAAAATGACTGTTCTGAAATGAAAATTGAAGAGAAACATCACATTTTGTGCTATCATAAACATGTTCCTGCAGGTTTGCTGGGGTTAATATTACAACTAATTGCTCACAAGAGTCTTTCTTCAATTTCTTCTTCGTATGGCTAATGATACATGTGAAATAGCCTGAAAAATCAGATCTATTTTTCATATATATCATATCATTTCAATATATCATATTTAAAAATGAAACTATGTAAAGTTTTTATGTTTCTTCTCTTCCAGTACATGAGATGGAGATGTTCCTTTTTTCTTTTTTTCTTTTTTTTCTTTTTGTCCTCTGAGAATAAGTTTTTCTGATGGGCCTCTTCCAGCATTAATAGCTCCACGGCCACCAATCCACCAAGCAGTGAAGCAGCAAAGATTTATATACATTACTCCTTCATGAACATGCGAGAGACTGAGTGATTAACAACACAGATGGCTCAGAAGTAATACTTGCGTGCTTACACTGAAATTACAAAAGCCTCTCCAAGACTCCAGTATGGTGGAGAGACCGCTACCAAAACTCACTTAAAAAAAATTAATCTCTCCTTTTTTTTTTTTTTTCTAAAGTGGAGTTTTATTTCTTGACACATACTTCCCTTATTTGTAGCTGTGTAGCTGCTGAAATTCACACTGAATTCTTCACTTAATGTGGTTTTAGCAAACTGCTTGTGTACAACTCTCTGGGAACCAGAGATCCCCTCACAATTACAAAAACCGTTGGAACTGGAGGTGGCAGCTAACACACCTGGGAATGCTTCTGGGAAGATGCACTTAGACATCCATGAGCTTTGCACATCCAACGTTTTCCCAAGAGACTCTCTCATTCGTATTACAAAGATAAAGTCAACAGGCAGATAATTTGAGCAGTGTTTACTATCTACTTCACAGACTCAGTCTTGCTCTCGCTCACCTTGGGGTAGAGTGCAGGTAGCTTTATCATAGACCTATAAATACTGCTGAGACTGCAGTTTCTGAAAGGCAGGCCACAGTAATTTTCTTTGCTGCAGTAGCGCTACATTTATGGAGTTACTGAATTGCTGACTGGCCTGACAATTTAAACAGACAAAGTTGGGTCTGGGAAAACTCTTCTGGACATAATGAAACTGGAGGAACATCCACCTGCAGATGCATGTAGGCTAAAGAGAAATTCAACACCAGGAATCAGTATTCAGACAAGAATCTTTCTTTGAGAAATGGCTCGGGCCTGATTTTGTACCTGCTCGATGCATTAACCAACGTCTTCAAGCTGCTTGGGTTACGGATGAGCTTGTCCAACATGCTGACAATTTCATCAAACTTGGGCCTGCTGTTGCGGTCCTTCTGCCAGCAGTCAAGCATCAGCTGGTAGAGAGCAGCAGGGCAGTCCATGGGACTTGGCAGGCGATAGCCTTCCTCCACGGCTTTAATCACCTACGGGAAGTAAAACACAAGGCTGATGGGTTGCTTTTCTGCCTCTTACCTTTTTCCCCAAATATAAATCGGTTTAAATAGAGAACTCTGGGTCCAGCAATACGCTCACATACAACAGATCCCCACATTCTCTGCATATAGGAGACAAATCAAGTAAACTCCGTTATCTTTCACTGCTTCTATGGCATAGGTTGAATAATTGATTTTTAGTCACTGCAAACTGAGTCTAGAAATCCAATGTAAGCAGAAGGTCAGATCTCAGGTTGCACTTGTTCAAAGCTCAGCTGAGGTCTGTAGGTCACACCAGAAAATTAGAGACTGTTCTCGTCTGCCAACAGCAGCCTATGGGGCTTTCTGGCATTGTCTTGGAGTACAGTGATTTTGTTTATTCAGATGTTGGCTTCTTTTTAAATGAAAAGGCATGTGCTCAACCACAGATTTGTATTACAGTAATAAAAGTCTGACTGTATTTCAAAAGAGACTTTGAATGCTAATTGATGGATGGATTCGAGGCAGAGGCAGAACAACCATCTCATATATCATTCAATACTGTCTGGGTTTAGTCGTTTCTTACTGTGTCCACGTTTTTGCCAGGAATTTAAAATGTCAGCCTAAGAGTATGTAAATTAAAAACAGGGGAAGTTTGTTGCACTGATTTCAAATACAAACCATCTATGGTTCTATATCCAAGACAAGTGGTAAGCACATGTGCTGCCTGCACTCTGGAAAGGCAGAAATGAACAAATGAGGGCAGAATTGAATAAAGCAACTTGTTTTCCCTCATTGTGAGCAGAGTTACAGCAGGGCTCCTAGCCCAGCAGTTCCCATTTTGAACCCTTAACAGCATTCAGAACACAGCTCTCATTTCAGGCCACAAGGGTCTGCAACCATGTCAGAGTCCTAGCAGCCCATCTTCACACCCTCTACTCCCAAGACTTACTGCCCAACAGAAGTTGGAAGCAGCTATTGCTGATGGTGAATACTGTGTGGAAAACCACAACGCTTCACTGCTTGACTCCAAGGACTGCCTCAAATACCATACATTCGAGGCTCTCTCTCACAATTTGAAAACATCTTGTGATTTAAAAAAATGCTCTATGGTTAGCACTGCACTTCTGGAGGCTCCAAAATTTAGGACTGCATGCATCATTTTCAAATCATCCTTCACCACAGAGCTTTTTGCCAAGTGGAACAGTCCCAGGCATGACCGGGCAGGCTGAGCAGCATTAGCAGAAACCTGGAAGCCTTTAAGGACATACATAGTAGAGAAGAAATGTTTTGAGGCTTTATAGTCCCCTCAAAGGATACTGAGCAGTCTGGTCCACAACACCTGCAATCCTTCTATGCTCTGATAGGGGCTTATCTAAGATTTCATCTGTGGGTGGAGCAGTTGCACTGCTCTCCACCCAACCTTTGTCTATAGAGTGATCTTGTCTACTGCTGGAGTATTATACTGGCTTTTGCTCACAGCATCAAACACCAGGCCCACCATACTGCACTGTCTGCATTGCCTATTCTTTACATCATGCATTTCAGCTGTTCCCTGGCCCCGGATTTACAACTGCCTTATAAAAAGTCTCTGTGTGGCACAGCCATGAGAACATTATTTACTGTATTTATAACAATAATAGATTATCCTCCAGCTGTAGCAGAAAGAAAATAGTAGCAGGACAGGTAGCAGACCATCTGGCACCAGCTCAGAATATGTGAACTACATCTGCAATGGGGTTACGCATGCTTTATATTCCGGGCAGTAACATCACAATCAATAGCATTAACTCAATTTACAGGATGTCATTCATTCTGGTGATACAATGTAAATGGTATCAAAATACTGCAAGGGCTAGGAGCTGAACTCTGCTCTTGCATCTGAAGGTGCCTTCAGGGTCTGGCTGTAACAGGAGTAAAAGAATGATGCAATAAAGACTAAGTCACTTGTAGCATCTGCAATACTTAATACTTAGGAAAAAAAAAAGGCAGATTTGCCATTTTGTTCATGGGTAAGTATTGCTTTTTAAGACTTGAAGAGGTAAAACTTGCATACGTGAGGAGACGTGTTTGTCCCTTTACCTTTTCTGGAGAAGCATGCATTTAATGATGTGGTGACGACACTAGGGAATTTTGGAAGGTGAAAACCTGAGATAGTCTATCCCAGTAAACCAAGTAGCATTCATAGTTCCCTGTTTTCACAAAACTGCTACTGTGAAGACTAAAAAGCAACCACTATGATCATTTAACTTACCATCCTAAAACAGGTCACAAAATTCCCCTCAATTCCTGTATTGAGCTTTCTCTTGTGGTTCAAAACTTATTTTTAGAAAGCCATGCAGTCATCAGCATGGCTTTAAAATGTGGTTTGTAGCACTGAAGTTACAACACTGCCTGCTTTGTGGCACTGCACCCCCTCTACCACAGGGGAAACCAGCCTGGCTGAAACATGGTGAGAACTGTTTTGCTCACTGCTGACTGTGCCTGCATGTAATATGCTTTAATTATAAATCACACAAAAAACTCTTGTGCAATGGACTCTGAAATTCACGTGAGCAGAGCTCACCAGACCTCCACCAATGCTACATCTAACACTGATGATTCTTCTGCCAACACACGCAGGGGAGGAAAAAAGAAAGACAATGGGCCTTTAGGGGGTGAAAGAAGGAGGAATAAATACAAGGAGAAATATTTTTCTGCCACAGCACTGAGTCAAATTTTCTAGACTGCCACTGTTGAGGTATTTACTGTCTGCACATACTACAGGGAGAAAGAAAACCTAAGCAAAGCCTGATCAGGAACTGATGCTCATGAACATCTCACCAGTGTTCTGCTTACTACTGTCAAAGAAAGTGCTTCCCCAGTCAAGTCTCCCCAGGTGTGAAATGCACCTTATGCCCAGAGGATGGACAAGGTGGTATTTATTTTAATTCAACAGTTCTACAAATTGTTGGTGCTGACAGTGTTACTAACCTGACAAGGGATTCCTTTGGCCACAGTCTCACTGGCACCAGCCCGAATCTCAAGCTGACATTTACTGAACATCTGTACTACACTGGTGCATCGGCATTAGATAGTTAGAGTGCTTAATGTGACTGAAAAAGCTCGGCTCTAAATTGCTGCATTCTCCATCCAGGGTACAGAAGAAAGCCTCTGTATTTGATTGAGATAAATCCCTGTGTAGATATACATGCTGCTTTACCAAACTCCCTACAAACATGACAACCTCAGCAGTGTAGAAGCGGTGGGGCATTCGTGCCAAACAACACTTGTCCCTCTGGCAAGCAGCGCGGTGCGACCATCTCAAAGGCACCACTTGTTTTCTTGCCTGGGCTGGAGGTGAGCAATCAAGATGAGACAGCATGACAGGCAGTCACATTCACCGATGGCAGAGGCACACAGACAAAACAGAGGAGACACAGACAGCTCAACCAGAGCCTCTGCTGCCAGCAAAACAGCAGAATGTCAAAGGGACAGAGACACTGCTCAAAATGAATTAAAATACCTAAATGTAGGAAAAAAAAGGTGTTGTGCTTGTGACTGAGGAAGCTCATGGCAGAGCAAGGCCATTTGTCCGCTCAGCCAGTGGCAGCACTTCCCCAGGTGGCTGGGATGCAGAATCAAAGCAGGAATGATGAGGAAGGGCTCTTTGCCATATGCAGAATGGCTGCATTTTCCTCCATCACAGAGTTGCTTTGGGGCATGGTGTGCTGCTGCATGGTGCCCCCTGCCTCATGCACTAGATGGCATCCTGAGAGACTTCCAGATCTCATACTTCTCAGAGATGTGAATAGGAAGAAGCAGCCCAGGAAAATCCGGCAAATTCAGGCTTAATTTTTTTTTTTTCTTTTTTCTTAAGCTTTAGACAGACACATGTGGTGAACTCAGGGTACAAAGAAGTCCTGCAGTAAGAATTTGAGATCCTTACACAGTGTGGGACAAGAACTAGAGTAAGGAGGGGTGGCAGTGACCCTAGGCATGTTTGGGGTTGTCTGAGAGTGACCTTGAAGTCAAAGCCTTGAGGAGGCACTGGGGCCCAGGAGCAAGGTGACACACCTTAAGCACAAGCAAATGAGCACAAGAAAATGAGAGCTGGCATTAACACAGACTTACAGACTTTCATAATTAGAGAAAGCAAGGGATGAGAGGGGGAAAAACAAAAAAACAAGATGCAGAACGGTGTTCTCGAGATCAGCAATGCAAGGGTGACTAAGATGCAGATCTCCACGCTGCCATTTTGGACTGCTATCACTTGATCAAATCACAAAGCTTTTGTGCAGCAAAACAAGCCCTTACCATGATTCTCCTGAGTTTCTGCTTTACATAGCAGCAGGGGTTTGAACACACAATTGAAATGCTGCCAGTTATCAGCATCTATCCCCTGGCAGACCTTTGTCATTAAGCAGAGCAGGGACAGGTTCCAGCTCTAACAGCATTAGTGAAGCTCCAGCAGACTTCCAGGGGAACCAGGCTTGCCTCTGTGCAGACACATTTCCTTCTGCACACAGCCTGCTCTGGGCTGCTGCAAAAACAGAGCATCCCATCAAATGTTTAGGTCTGATGTGGGGAGATTTTACAGTGGCTGTCCTCCTCTGTCCCCATCCTGCCTCTCTGATTGCAGAATGAAGACTAAGTCCCCTCACAGGCAGCTCCCACACATGCTTACATCTTGGTTTGTCATTTCCCAGTAAGGTCTCTCGCCATAGGACATCACTTCCCACATCACAATGCCATAGCTCCACACATCACTGGCCGATGTGAATTTGCGGAAGGCGATTGCTTCAGGTGCTGTCCATCGGATGGGGATCTTCCCTCCCTGCAATGAGAAGGGAGAAAGAAAATACAGATTGCAGAAGAGGGGCAGATAGCAACAAAAGAGGACAAAACAGCACTCCTTAGAGCACCGAGGGATGTTATTTTCTCTCTGGAAAGAGACATCGAATTTTAAAGTAAATCTGTTTGACAGCATGGGGCCCCTTTCCACATTATCTCAGCCCATAAGCATTTGTAGGCTGCCTACTAATTGGCTGTCCTGAAGGTTTGTTGTTTGAATGCTGTTTGAATGCTGGGACATGTATAGGATCAACATCTCAATTATGTTGCACTGGTTGGTAAGGGAATACAGTTCCTCCATTTCTAAGAGTGAGCGGGGGAGGAACAGACAGCTCTGAAGCCGGGGAAGACTTTGATCTAATGAGAGCTTCATGCAAATTGCTGCGGAAGTAATGCCTTTTTTTTCCCCTCAATGCAGTCCCAATCCTGCAGAGAGATCTGCACAGTGGGCACAGAAATCTGTGCTCGCAAAGACCTGCCTGCCTGGCCTTGGCTGCGGGACTGAAAACGATGTCACCTCCTACAGATCACTGTGGTTTATCTTTTATTGCATTTATTTTACAAATACTATTACTCAAGCATAGGGAGAGCTGTCAAATGCGCTTTGGTATCTCCTTTTCCCCTTTTTTATTTTAGGAATCAAACTTCAGACCAGCTCTGAGAGAAGGAAGGGGGGGAAGGGAAGTTTGGATTAAGAAATACTTTTCTCATTGGGTTTAAAGACTTGTCTCCCTTGATATATTTCAAAATATATCTTACTGTGAAGTCCTTTCCTCTCTGTGCTGAGCTGCATTTTGGAAAATCTCCCCGAATGTCCCCTAATGCTGTTTGTTATTAGAAAAAGGTAGAATTTGGAACACATTTAAAAAGCAAATTAGAAAAGTTCCTTCTTCCAATAATTATTTATTCACAGGCTTATCAGTGCGTGCCTTAAGTGAAGGGCCAGATTCTCAGCAGTGCCAATTAGCACACAGCAGCACGTTGCAGTCACAGCAGGGCTGGATGAGAGCCCTTCAGCCTGCAGGGAAGCTCTGGTCCAGCGGTGCTCTGAGCCCTATCATGGGGTTGTGACTGCCAAGAACTGAAAAGCCTCTCCCAGATAGCAAAATCTTTGCAGGACCAGGGAATGTGACCCAGGGAGCTCCCATCACAATACCCATGGAAAAATCTGTTAATAGCTAACGTTGGAGTGTGCCAACCTGACACACTGTTGAAGGCTTTATCCGGGGCCTGTGATGCTGGAGATGGGTGCTGCCCACCCCTCTCTCTGGCACCAGCGTCATGTGGCCTCACACAAGTGAACTGATGCCCAGAAGGGACAGTTCCTGCCACAAGCTGGAGCAGTTCTTTCTCAAGTTTGGGAAAATTACTGTTGATGAGGAAGGTGGTAAACACATCTCATTCGCAATAGACGTTATGTGCTTGCCTGTTTTAAGAGTTAAACTGTCCAGGAGACCACCACAGGTGCCACTCTTGGTCCTTCTGACCTGAAGTATTCACCAAAGATGGCAAAATACAGCTGGGAGTGCAGCAACTTTACAAAGTTCATTATTTGACTCTGGTGCCCCAACACAAAACCTCTAAGTTACGAGACTGCCATTAAGTTCTCCTTTATTTGGCCATTCTCGCTTCTAAGGTGTAGATCCAATACTGATTAGCTGATAACATCTGGTCAACCACTCATGCCTAGTTTAGGGGCTGTGGATTTGTAAAAACCTCTTTGCCGAACAGCCTGACTACCAAAATGTGTCAGGAAGCACATTTTTCTTGGACTCAGTCTGTTCAGTATTCCCATATGTGGTGCTCGGGGACATGATCTTACAGGGGGTTCTTAGACTTAGGGTAGTATGGTTAGGTTGTGGTTGGACTTGATGATCTTGAGGGTCTTTTCTAACCTGAGCAATTCTATGATTACAGAATCACAGAGTCACGGAATCGTAGGGGTTGGAAGAGACCTCCAGAGATCATCGAGTCCAATCCCTCTGCCAAAGCAGGTTCCCTACACCAGGTCACACAAGTAGGCATCCAGGCAGGTCTTGAATATCTCCAGAGAAGGAGACTCCACAACCTCCCTGGGCAGCCTGTTCCAGTGCCCCGTCACCCTCACCGTAAAGAAGTTATTGCGCACATTTGAGTGGAACTTCCTATGCTGCAGTTTCTGGCCGTTTCCACTTGTCCTGTCTTCACATACTGCTGAAAAGAGTCTGGCCAGTCTGGCCTTGCCACTCTGCCCCCCACACCTTAGATATTTATAGACCTGGATCGGGTCCCCTCTCAGTCTTCTTTTCTCAAGGCTAAACAGGCCTAGTTCACTTAGCCTTTCTTCACGGGGAAGATGCTCCAAGCCCTTCACCATCTTAGTGGTCCTCCACTGGACTCTTTCCAAGAGATCCCTGTCTTTTTTGTACTGGGGAGCCCAGAACTGGACACAGTACTCCAGATGAGGCCTTACCAGGGCAGAGTAGAGGGGGAGGATCACCTCCCTCGACCTTCTGGCCATGCTCTTTTTAATGCACCCCAGAATGCCACTGACCTTTTTGGCCAGAAGGGCACATTGCTGGCTCATGGCCAATCTGTTGTCCACCAGGACACCCAGGTCCCTCTCTGCAGAGTTCCTCTCCAGCAGGTCATCCCCCAACCTGTACCAATGCGTGCAATTATTCCTCTCTAGATGCAAGACTCTACACTTGCTTTTGTTAAACCTCATCTGATTTCTTACTGTTCAGCTCTCCAGCCTGTCCAGGTCTCGCTGAATGGCAGCACAGCCTTCAGGTGTGTCAGCCAATCCTCCCAATTTTGTATCATCAGCAAACTTGCTGAGGGTGGCTGCTATCCCCTCATCAAGGTCATTGATGAAGATGTTGAACAAGACAGAACCCAGCACTGACCCCTGAGGAGCACCGCTGGTTACAGGCCTCCAACCAGACTCTGTACTGCCAACGACGACCCTCTGTGCCCTGCCAGTCAGCCAGTTCTCAACCCACCTCACTGTCCACTCATTTATCCCACACTTCTTCAGCTTTGTTATAAGGATGTCGTGGGAGACAGTATCAAATGCCTTGCTGAAATCAAGGTAGACTACATCCACTGCTCAATTCTATGCTGATTCTATGATATAACTCACCCTGGTAGTGTACGCTGCTTCAGGATCATCTTCTAGGACTCTGGAGAGGCCAAAGTCAGACACCTTGCAGACTAAGTTGCTGTTGATGAGGATATTCCTGGCAGCAAGGTCTCTGTGTACGTAACCCATGTCAGACAGGTACTTCATCCCTGATGCGATGCCTCGCAGCATCCCGACCAGCTGAATGACCGTGAACTGCCCATCGTTCTTCTGCAAAGGGAAGGAGACATTTGATCAGATGAAAGTCTCTGCACCCTCAGCATTACATGTGCACAAATAGAAATGCAAAGGCGAGTCTCTAGGGAAGAAAAACAGGGAAATTAATAATTCATTACTCTCATGCTCTGACCATGAAGCTTTTCAAAGTTTCATTGTTTGGATAAGCATCTCTAGAGACAAAGCTAAGGAAATGTAGTTCTTTTAACTGGAGATCAAGCAGCGAGCTATTTCCAATGGTGACTGATAAAAAGATTGCTTCAGGGAGAGAACATGTATAAAAACACCAGGACAGACTATCTCTGAATCAGCCGACTGAGAGGCGCCAAGTTGCTTATAAATCCTACCTGCCAAAGTCCACGTGTCAATATTTGGGGCAGGAGCTCTCCCCATGCTACTACACTGCATTTCTAACCATTTCCTCTGTCTTCTCAAGGAGGTCTCATGAAAAGCTTTTGACATTTCCTGGTTTTTGCCACGATGCAGTATGGATGTGTCAAGAAGTTTGGCAGGATGAATGAGTCCTTTCCACACAGCACTCTGCTCTTTAGAACAAACACAACATTCTACAGTTTACTGTTATCTGCTTGTATCAGTGCATGAACCATGTCCTTCACGAGGCTGCATAAATAAGGACCAAGCAGATAACTGAGCTAATTTTGCCTCCAGACTGCAGTAATGGCTGGACCAGCACCCAGCAAACATTTTTATTGATATTAACTTTCTGCAAAGAACACAAATTTAAACCCAGCCCCCCTGGAGCAAGTCTCAAAGCATTACCTTTAAAAACGTATCCAGAGAACCATTTTCCATGTATTCTGTTACTATCATTACAGGTTTGCCTGGGAAAAAAAAAAAAAAAAAGTGTGCAAGATTAGTAGCAATTTATTAAAAACAACAACAACAACAAAAATAAAGTAATTTCATAATGCTTCTGAAAGTGACTATGTAGCCACGCAATAGTAAATCTAAACTGAGCAGTCACTGGATCCACAGGATGATCACATTTCTTGTCCACATGTACATAGGAGACAGGGGGATTAAGGAAGGGAAGAAAAGGTGACCCCGAATCATGGATGGGGAGCAAATCCTAGAGTGTTCAGATGGTTTCTGTGAAAGAGGTTACAAGCTGAACTCTGATAGTCCTGACAGCTGCCCCAGCAGAGCCAAAATGCACATGGCAATACTATAGGTTCCCCACTCAGAAGTAACTACAGGAGCAACCAAAATAATCTGAAGTATCTATCTGAGTGTGATAACCATCAAGGCCAGGAAAGGATGGGATTACATCCTGTGTAATTCAAGAAATCCCATATGACCATCCCTATAAGTACATCTGAAATATGGAAAGGAACATTAATGCTGCAGGACAAAAGCAAAGAAGCATAGCGCGAGTGGCAGTGGAAATTAGGAGGTTTCTGTGTACAAGAAAAACAAAGCTGTCAATCAGCCCCCAAGCACGGGATCAGATGCCCTTTCTCCAGCTCCACACTGACCTCTGCGCATCCCACTCCTGATGGATGTGCTGGGACACCCACCGCTCCCTGGCGCCGGCATGGAGCTCACACTCCCTCCTTTGGCTACAGCCCAGAGCGGAGGGCACAGCCTGCCGTAGGGCAGATGTTGGGTCAACACCAGTGCCGGGTTTGCATGCAGGGAGGCATCAGCAGCCTGACTGCAATTACAATTTCAGGAAGCTTTTTGCTGTGCCGATTCCTTTTCACCTTCCCTAAATAATAACAAGATCTCTTCCCAAGATGTGTACTGTATTGATTCAGTGAAGTTGTTAGAAAAAAAAAAAAGGATCCAAACAAAAGTTCTTAACAAAAGACCTGGCCTCCTATTGTTGACAGGAATAATAATGTTTTTCGAAATCCATTTGATTAATTTTCATGCCCGAGTCATTTTAATGGTAATTATATATATAGTTTTTGCTCAGTTTTTATATCTAATTTCTCGCTAGCTTGCCACAGTAGCATAGCAATAATTAATGTGGTGTGCTCCAGCCCTTGTAAATTCAATGAAATCTTATAAGAACATGTAAATTATTTTTTATTTAAATCAATTTGCATTAGCTAGCATGAAGCACAGACAAAAGAGGAGCTGTCAGTTATTTGTAAAGTGCATTATAAGTGTCTTTTGTCGAAACGATCAACGAGAGCTGCCACATGTCATAACACGCACACGGAGGTAAATGCTCTTAAAATCAGTTCATATTCTACCATTAAGACTGATCTTAATCTTCCCACTTTCCCACTATGTTAACCATTTGCCTAATTTACTGTTTAATTATCTACATAATAAAGATAATTGTGAACTTGTCAATCAGAACTCTTGCCGTTGTGCAGATCCTACCTATGCACCAAAAGGGGCTTGCACTGCTTCCATTCTTTCAGCTCTTATCACAGCTATTGTTTGAGCTCAGAGCTTGCCAGAAGTATTATTTTTGAAATGAGAGCTGCACCCTGGGGCTAGAAATAATAATATCATGTGTCCCAAACACTGCAAACCTTGTCTTCAAGGATGGCAGACTTGAGTCTGTGCAGAGCTCAATGCACAGAATGGACCCTGTGATTGTGGAGGAAAATCCCATGTACATATTCTCTTTTTACATTATAAAAGCATTCTGGGATTGCATGAACACAGAATGGTGATGTGTGCAGATAGCAGAGCCAGAGAGGGAAGTGCTGGCATTGGTGCCAAGAGAACAGTTGCAGCCAGCCACAAGGACGTGAACCTTCAAATGCACATCTGCTTCTTCCAAAAAAGTTTGCCCCTGCTCACAACAGTGCAGATACCCTTTATGTTAGTCTTCAAAAGTTGCTGGGGTTCTTTTATTTGTTTTGTTTTCAGTGGGGGAAAAACAGAGAAGCAGTGAAGTGAAGCTGCTGCTATTTGACTATATGTGTGTTGGCAAGGTGTTTCTCTGCATCACTGATGAGTGATTTAAGGTAAAACCTGGCTTCTTTAAGCCACCTGTCGTACAATCTCCACAGAGAGCATGCTGCCATTTCTGATGTGCCCAGTCTAACGAGTTGCTGCAAAGCGACTGTGCGTGGGGCCCTTATCTCTGACACATAAAGGCAGCACTGCAGTGAGACTGGCATCTCATCACCCCACCGCCCCAAGGGACCTCCTGCAGGATCCCACCTTGGGTTTCCATCTGAGAAAATAAAATAAAAGAAGATTTCTGCACTTATTTTTCATTACCTGACAGCCGCGGGTTGACACTAATTGTGAAATAAATTAGTCCCTTATCCAAGAGTGTGGAAATAAGGACACAAACAGAATAACTTTTAACCAAAGTAAATTAAAAGCAAACACCGGCCCTTTTAATGTGCTGGTCTGATTCTCTGTCAGCAGGGCTCCCTCCCGCTGGTGGTTCGGGGCCATAAAAATGCGTGCAGATGTCATTCCTACCCATGTACACATTGTCAGAGCAATGAAATGAATGCTGATGAAAACGGGACTGTTGCCTCTGTAAAGCAGAAATAGCTAAAGGCTTGTCTGCATGGGTACAATTAATCCAAATTAACTAAAGGTGGGCATTTGAAGTAATTAGTTAAATGGCATTAAGGCTCTGCATGAATATTCTCATTCAGAATTAAGAACGGGCTAATTCAGTTTCACTTAATTTACTTCCTAAGTAAATCATGATGCATCAAAGATGTTTTACACTAAAATTCTGAATCTACGATAGGGCAGCGACTCAATTGCTAAATGGGAAGAGAAGTTAAAAAGTACTCAGAGATAGCATCATAGTCTGGGATTTATAAAGTTGTGTTGGTACATTCAAACTCCATTTGCTCCACGTCCAATTTAGAAGTTGCTCTGTTCCAGCGAGGAGAAAAAGGGTTCCTGACCCCTCCCTGAAAAGCTGCCACAGTCCATGTGGAAAACTTCAGTCTACTTTGGAAGAGGGACTGGAGAAGAGGTGGGCTGAGTAACTGCTGAGTCTCCCTTCTTCAGGCTTTATAAAGACTGAATTAAATAAGCAAATGTGATATGTAAAGGAGAACAGCTTCAGCACCACAAATGGAGGAAGAGCTACTTGAGATATAAGCTGGGGGCTAAGGACCTCAGGAGGGAGACAGCACTCCCAAACATCCATCTTGGTTCTGGGATTATATCTTTGCAAAGGAAACACCTATAGGCACAGACATTAGAGGGCACTGGACAGAAGAACTCAGGGCACTGAGTCAGGAGAGCCATCCCCTCAGTTTCTAGGGTTCAGACCCCTGCAGGGAGCCAACAACTGGATCTACCCTACCTCAACCTCTGGAAACCTGGAAAAGTGAAGCACTCCTTCCTTGTCAACATGACAGCCAGATCATATGGTTGCACCCACTGCCTTCCCCACCTCCCCTTTGCCACTTATTCCCAGCTCAGTTCCCAGGACAAATCTGGAGCTCTTAAGCTGTAAAGCCCCCAACACTACCACAGCCTTTGAATCTGATGGCTGCTTTACGCAAAACCTGCTTGCTGGGGAGCCACTCTCTAAGTGAGAATCCCACCCATCTTCTGAGGCCCCGGCAGCCAGAAAGACTCACATCCATGTCAGCAGCAGTTTTTATGGCTGTGTGAACATCACTCACTTCCTGCCCAATAGCCCTCATCCCTACAGGGCTAGAAAAGGGCACTTTCTGTCCAGAAAAGACTGATGTGAGGCTCAGCCATTTGCCCTTTCATATTCTCCTAACACCATCAAAAGCTTCAGACCTTAACATGCACCCCTTGTCCCATACACAAGCCTCTCCATTTATTTGGTTCTTTCCACGTAAAGCACTCAGCTGAGCGTAGGGGGTCAGACTATCATATGCTGCTCTGGTGGGGCTCACAAGTGGATATGCCCCTCAGATCAGGACACACAGCAAGGACATACTCCTGGGGTAGAACT
This sequence comes from Perdix hodgsoniae, assembly GCA_035772895.1. NCBI lineage: Eukaryota > Metazoa > Chordata > Aves > Galliformes > Phasianidae > Perdix > Perdix hodgsoniae. The sequence continues at coordinate 48,149,394 of JAPSGF010000002.1, forward strand.
GTTGCACAGGCTGTGGCTCTGAGAAAGCACACACATTGTTGCCAAATTCATCCCCTACTTTTTCTCCCCTGCCTTTATAAAATCCATTTGAAAGAGAAACTTATTTTTGTTAATATTTTTTCTTAGGAGTTTTGGGAAATACAATTTCAAAGAAAAAAGCAAAGCAGAGGATGATATGATGACATTAACAGGACAGATGGCCAGTGTCTGCATCTTCTTCATTGTAGCTTTGAGAAAGAGCTGAATCTGGAGAAGACGCCTTTAGTGAATGATGGTTGGTACCAACAGCAGTGCCCCAGATACCAGCATTTCAGTGGCAGTAGTTAAGTTCCAACATTACCAGTCGTAAAGGCAAAAGGGGTTTCCACCATTCACACTTGTGAGGCTAGTGTTTCTCAGACTAGCTAAAAACCTCCCGAAACACTTGAAAAATATTTTTAAACGAAGGAGCTGTTACCCACAAAAAAACTTTGATGTAAATAACAGCCACACTTGCAAATATCGGGCTGAAATAAAGCACACTGTGAAATGTTAGAGAGAATCCATAGGTCTGTTTGTGGGAGGACATGCATGCACACTCTCACTCCTCCAGATCCTCTAAAGCTTCCAGTCAGAAGAACAATTACGCCTCTGCACCCTTCCTGTACTCACACCTCAGCTACCTTCCATTCTTGCTCACATCCCCTGTGAGCAATCATGAGTCCCATCATGACCCTCTGCCAGCACTTTGCGTCAGTGGCTTCTCAAGATATGATGGCTCATATGGAAATCATTTGGTTTGGCTACCCAGCCGTTCAGCAGCAAAATTCTCTACCTTTCCCTGTCAGGAAAATCGCTTCCTACGTCTCAGCATTTCTTTACTCTCATTAGAGATCATATGGTTTCAAAAGTAAAGAAAAAAAGGCAGGAATAGAAGTGAATCTGCTGGAAGCACTGAGAGGAAGGTTTGATGTCCCTGCATTCAAAATGGTCCCATGTGGCCTCATTTCAAGCAGAGGATGCAACCAAATTATTTGGAAGGCAGAAGTCATGCAGCATGCTCCACTGGCCCTCAGGCATCCTAACCTTACTCCTGTATCCACCATCTACTCCAATTGCACATGGCCAGGCATATAATCTCCCATTTCATTAACTTTAGATCTTTGAATGGGGATTTTCTCTTAGCCCATGTGTATTACACCGTAGGAGTTAATATTTTCCATCATTTCTGTTCCCACACCTACCATATGTGAAATTTCAGGCAAGGGGAGTTTGCTGCTTTTAGAGAAATGATGAAGTGCACACTGACAACTTGAGTTGAACCAGTGCTTCATCCTCTACCTCTCCCATCAGTCAGTGTTCAAAGACAGCAGTCTGCAGCAGCCTGCACCTACTTTTTGTGACAACACCTTCCAGGTGGATGATGTTGGGGTGGTCGAACTGCCCCATGATGCTCGCTTCTCCCAGGAAATCCCGCCTTTGCTTCTCTGTGTAGCCCACCTTCAGGGTTTTGATAGCCACTGGAAACTCACGTTTTCCCTGCAGTTTCAGCCGTCCACTGCAGACTTCTCCAAATTCACCTTCAGAAAAAGATCAGAAAGTATCACAGTACGCCCAAGGAATGCAGAGCACATATCTGTTTGTAGGATACTGCCTATCTTCTATAGAAAGCTAATCAAAAATACCCAGGGCTGTCCCACATTTGTGAATATAAAAAGTAGAACATCACAGTGATAAACATCACAAACAGCCAGCGTAGCACAAGCCATAAACAGAAGAAAACTAGGAAGCTGCAAATCTCAGTCTTTTAGATAGATAACCAGAGCTGAATGAAACGCTCCTGGTGAAGGATTTGATCCCACTCTAAATGTGAGCTGTTCCAGTAAGTAATTTTCCTAAATTTAAAGAGCTATGCTCCAAATTCCATTGGGCTTTTTCTCATTTCATGATACTTTTGCCTACTAGATGAAAGACTCCTGACATATCCTGTGTCAATGCTCTGTGTAGATAGCTGTAAAACACAAACCAGTTGCTTCTTAACCTTCCTTTGCTAAGCTGAATAGATGGAATGCTGTTACCCTCTTACAGCAACACATTTTTATGGACTATGCACTCTTTCCAATTTTACAACTACCTTTTTATAGAGGTAGCTTAAATGGTTATTTTTCCTGGTGAACAATAAATTATCTTTAAAAACACAGTATCAGAGGATGCCAGATATTCCTGCTGTTGGATGTGAATCCAAACAAACAGCTTAACTTGAGCAGAAACGGAAACTTAGTATTTTAACCATGGAAATTAAATGCTTTGGACTTTGGCTTGTGCTTGTTTTTGCCCTTCCCCCTTTTTAAAAAATCTCAGATGAACTTTCAATCTTAAGTTTTGCTTCAACACTGACTTTAATAAACAAGGAAAAAAAGATGAAAGTAGTGAAAAAGAATCTGAACATGAAGTGATTAATTTGCTTTAGCATTCACAGAAGTAGCTCAACTTGGTCCAAACTGGTGTGTTTTCTGCCATTTTTAACTCAGTCACTGAAATTAAAAATTGCTAACAATGGCAGGTTTGTCCCTGGCTTCTACTGAAACAAGGGTATGCTCCACGTACCTTGCAGAGTGCCTAACAGCACAAATATTTCACAGCCCTTTTCTGGTTTCTAATGTTATAAACGCCAGCCCTCCACACTGCTAGGGGTCACAAAACACATTTCCATACCAGCTCCAATAACTCTTTCAATGGTTATGCATGAAGCTTCTATTTCCTTGGCAAACTCGTGGACAGCTTGATTAGGGTCCTCGTAGGTGTGGGGATCAATGTAGGTTCTTACACCAGGCAGTTTAACTGCAAACACAAATTACGGTGTTAATAGCACGTGACACAGCAGATGGGGATAATACTCATTCCTATCCCTTGCACTGTCTGCTTTGCCAAAAAACACGGCAGCAGGGAGATCTGTTTCTACTGCAAAAATGAACAGCTAATGCTTTCTGAATGCTCTCTGAGGATGCCCCATGCTTTGAAACACTGTGCAAGTGAGAGCTTTCAGAAAACGACATTTAGTTTATATGTGACACACGTGCATCTTCATCATATTTAGGAAAACCCATGACAGTGGTCAGCTGGGAAGACAAGCAGCTTAAAATTCCTCTTGGTGCTGAGCAATGGGCTGGTCCAGGGCTTGGTGCAAACCTGTGCCATCGGGAGACCTAGCTTCAGGCCAAGCAACTGTTAGAGAATGACTGGGTGACCTTGGGCAGGCAGCTCTGCCTCTGCACACTGCAGTGCCTCATCTGTAATTCTCCCCACTGCAAAGGTTTATAAAGGCTTTGAGGTGTTTGACAGCACTGGAATGAGCCCTGTAAGCCGGTTATAGCCCAAACAAGCAGCCCTCCTGCAGGAAGGGGACTCCAGGAAGAGGAGTACAAAATGAGGAATGCTGAGCAACAACAAGCAAGTCAGATGGATGGCAGTTGATGGAGAGCTGCAATAAGTTATGCCCTACCACTCATATATTAACTAATCAATCAGCCACATTATTTCAGATGGAGTTACTGAAATTTAAATGAACAGAATATTTGCAGTACAAAGCCTGTGGGTTGTACCAGTGTAAATGTAATCAATACCAGGCTTTCTCTACAGGACTCGAGAGGAAAAAAAGTATTTTCATTATCTTTATTATAAGTTTGTTTTGACAATCATTAAGGCTACTCACATGAAGAAATGCTCATCAGTCTAATAAGACAGCTACATTACACAGTGGCTCTTAATTGATTTGCTTCCTGCTGCCTTCATTACATAGCACTAATGGAAATCTGACTTTTGCTCAAGATACGTTTGCCTTTTCCACCCCAAAAGGCACTTTACTGTTACACATCCACCGATCCCACAACATTTTATTAAGGAAGGCTTTTCAGATGCTGGCTTTGGAGGTACCAAAGGACTGACAGTAATTGCAATATGTACTTTTCAGCATCACCATAGAGGCTCATTTATTCAGACCACCTTACAGTCATTAATACGGCATTTCTGGAAGCTTCCTAAGAGTGAGAAGTGAACATTAATTCCTCATGTCTTGCAGAGGCGTCCAAAGCAAAAAGTAGCTGTGGGCTCAGTCCTCGCAGCCAGCTGTGGGCTGGCTGGAGTGGAGCAGAGGTTTATGGCAGGTATTCTGCACAGATACACCCAGTGCACAGACTGAGAGCCGTTACATGCCAGCCAGGCAAAATTAAAAGCATCTTGAGTCACACTGTGTATCCCAGCACCATGAAACAAAACAAAATGGCTGGCTAGGATGATCCTCTGCAAACAGCGTTCTGTTTGCTCCATCCTGGAAAAAGAATGTGCAGGCTTGAATAGCTGGGCACAAATAAGAATTGTTCCAACTCTCACGTCTGCACTCTGTTCTCCGTGCAGCTTGGAGCAAGGGCAGATGGGGACTTACTGAACAACAGAATTATCTGGATTCTTTTGTGAATTAACAGCAAAATGATTTCTGAAAAAAACCGCTCAGTTGTATTTCTCATTATCAGGCAGAGCAAAAAAACACATATCCACATTGGAGCTTTACTCACTGTGGCCATTATGAAAATGCATCTTTTCTTCTTCTGGGTCTTGTTTAGCCTTGCTGTAGCCGCACCGCCTAGAAAAAAAAAAAACAGACAAGAACAACAATAAAAATGAGTGCTTTTGTCTCTGGAATAGCATAACCCCCCTCATTACCTCAGCTGGGCAAAGCATGAAAACCCAGAACAGTGACAAATCCAACCTCTCAAGTGGCCATTCTGCTGCTGTCCCAGTTTTAGCTCATCAAACTACTTGCAATTTCCCTAATGGGATTCAGGGCCCAAGGCCCACTGACTTTCAATTGGACTTGTGCTTCTAAATCCCACGGATGCCTCTGAAAACTCCATTCTGCCATACATCTAATTTAGCTACTATTATGAAGAAAAAAGCAAAAGCAGGAAGGACAATGGAAGGGGAATGGGATGAAACATTAGAATTGCAGAAATGGGATCTCCTAGTCAACAGAGCTCTAATCCCAGCTTTTGCAGGTACCATCCTGTATGTACTTCACTGTCCCTTTACCCACTGCATTTGCACAGAACTAAAAGTCTTTTGGTATTGTAAAAATAGCCTTATGCCAACATAACATGCAAAATGATAGGGCTAAAGCAAATGACTATCCGTTGGCTCACCACCTTCCAGGGTCTGCTATATACTCCTGGCTCTGACTGAGTTTCCTACACACCTACCTCATCCAGGGGAGCTACCATTCATGCAATCCCTTCTGACCAGCAGCAAGGCAGATGGAGGGCACACAGTCACTGCCTGACCTATCTTACATCTGTGTTAGCACCAGGCAGTGCAAGAATGCTGCTGGATCCCACAGCACAGCTGTGAACACAGCTATATGGGAGTCACATCTCCCTCAGGGAACCTTCCCGTGGCTGCCCTGCCCTGACTCAACCCTCAGCCTTTGCACTGGTACTCTAGGGGATGCCACCACACCAGCAGTAAGTGGCTGCTTCAGTGGCATTTCTGAGAACTGCTTCACATTGACAACCACTTTGGAAGCTACAGGGTAACCACACAGGCAAGGACAACCACTGTATATACACATGTATGTATTTTAAAGTATGGGATGAGCTGTGTAGGATGCACATATATCTGTCATTGTTTTCAAGGACCCGATATAATAACTGGATACAGGAACTGAGTCATCCTGAAAGCAAACCACATGGACATGAGACATAGGGACATTGCTTGTATGACAGAAAAGCTTACAAGCAATGCTCACAAGCCAGCCAGCACACAGCTGGACAGCTGGTGTTACACCTCCAACAGAAAGCCTCGATTTGCCACTTGAAACTGAGAAACTTGGGAGTCTTCTCTTTCATCACCCAGAATTTTGGGACAGGGCACGCACACGCTCCAGCATAACTCACAGCAAGGAAGAGTGTATGATTAGCAGAAACAAAACTGCAATTAGGAGGAGGCAGTAATAGGCATCTGCATGAAACATGCCCTCAGCGTGAAGTCCTATTACTGTGAACTGCTGTCTGCCTGGTTGCGAGGGGCCGAGCAGCCTTTCGGCTATAGGATTTTGGCACCAGATCTGTGAAACGATTAAAAACAAAAGCCCGGCAAGGGGATGCAGGCAGGGCTGCTGGGCTCGGTCTGGCAGCACTGGGCCCCAAAGGGCTGAAGAGGGCAAAGAAATACGAGCGACGTGGTTAGTGCCAGGAGGACAGCAGGGATGTGGGCTTACCTCTACGAAAGGGAAGATATGCCAAGGTGAGACAGGAAAACAGTAGAGGCAAATAGAGGGCAATGATTGCTACAAGGTGCAAAAACAAGGGGGGAGTGACAAGCGATGCAGGGGCACAGGCACAGAGATGACAAGGCTTACACACAGGGAGTAATGAGTAAGCAGGCTATCCATGCAGGGTGCAATTTCAGCAGCAGTGACAGAACCACAGCCAAGCAGAAACCATTGTGCTCCGAATGCAAAACCAATGATACAGGCAAAGAACAGCCCAGAGACACGGCTTGGGGTTATCCCCACTTTGCTCTTGGCATTGCTCTTCTCCTGGCTCTAGCAGCAGCAGTGCCATTTCCCATGCCGAGACCCTCACAGTAAGGGCCATTGTAAAGGGTATCTTGGTTCTTATGATCCCTGGGTGAAAATGGATTCTCCTACTTCATCATGCTGTCTTCCCCTGGAAGCCAAACAACTCAAGACAGAAGTCTCAGTATCAGTTCCCACTTCTGGCAATCCCAATGTTTCAGTTCTGCAGGCTGCCAGAACTACCAGAATCAGCTTTCTGCAGAGCTAACTTTCTGCACTGGGGTGTGCACATGAAGGACAGTGTGGTTTTGAGGTGTATGTTCAAAAACTCAAAATTCCTCAATTCATCCTTGTTCTATGCACCTAAAACACATACGCCAACATTGGCTTATATGAAATACAAACATTTATTTTGTTCATCTTTTCAAACAAATGTCCTATTTCTTCCTCAGGTTTAGAGTGTTTCATATAAAACATACTATTCTACCACTACTCTTTTTACTAAATGAATCTTGCTCATCAAGAAGGAGGGGAGAGAGACAGGGAATGTGTGACCACTGATATACAGGGTTCTAAGCACACCATAATGCAAAGCACTGTTCTACCGCACAGGGATACACTTAAAGGACCCATGCAAACAAGTTGGCTTTGGCTGTACCCTCCATACAACTACTCAGAGAACCAGGCTATGCACATCCTGTCTGAGGCTACACCTCATTTCTTCCATTCTGAACCTTCAGAAATAAGTTTTCTGACTTTCTTCCCTACCTAAATCCCTCAAAAACCTGTTATTTCATATTAAAAGTCCTGATTCAGTAAGTGAATCTAACTAGTAAATGAAATTACATAAATATTCTGGTTTTGCAATATGTCTCTGTGATAGGAAAAGCTCCCATTTGATTGGGAAAATAATCCATTTCTGCATGCGTAATTCTTATTGGAAAAGCTGCAAGTCTGAAGTCTCTTGATGAAGATTCATTCTCCAATTTACTGTCATTATACAAAACAGATTTCCTTCATCTTTTCTGTATCACATACAGTGATAGCAAAAAGATTCCGACACTGCCTCCCACTGTGCTGGAGACACTCAGCCAAAGAGTTAATGGAATTGAGCAGCACACCTGGATCTCAGCTCATTTACTCCTGTTGTGGATTTGTCCCAGTTTCTGTATCTAGAAAACAGATGTCCTCTTTGCACAGCTCTGTGTTTTTCAATAAAAGTATCAGAGGAAAAAAGTGAGACTTCAAATATTCTTCAAGCATCATGTCTTATTTAAAAACTACTTGCAGATTGGCAGGCAGCTCATAAAATATTTATGGAGCAGATTATTAGAGTGAAGTTGTAAAATGATCCCTATATAGGTTTATAAAATATAAAACGGACAGGTAGAAAGATGGAGAATCCAGCTGGGAAACCAATGCCCTCTGCCTCACATGATGCCAACTAATGGAGAAGAATCTTTCCAGTGTAAAGAGAGAAGGCAGGAGGATGCTTGTTCTCCCTGGACAGACTGGGATGCTTGCATCTGACCCAGTACTTCAGAATAATTTCGCTGGGTGGTTTGTGGCTCCTCAGCTGCCTGGGGCACCCCCAAAAGCCACAAAATGCCAAAGGGAAGGAGTTTCCATGCCCCTGTCTCGGGCCATTACTCTGGTCAAAATCCATGCAAGACAAAGCCAGGAGACTGTCTCTAAAAGCATCTGGATCTCAGAGATTCAAGCCCTGGGTGGTGATATGGCAGTCTTTGTGTAACTTTTTTTTAAATTTTACAGTAAAATGCCAAAGCATTTCAGCACATGGCCAAAGCATTACTGAAACATGGGGATAACATTTAAAAATCTTTGTTGTGGAAAGGGACCTCACTTTGTTAGGTGCAGCCAATACCATAAAACGGTTTGTGTCCTGAAGCAGCATGCAAACTGCTGTCCCATTCCTGCAGAGATTTATACATGTATTCTGTCTCTTACAGACAAGACAAATGAACCCACTGCACTTATCTGAAACAGAGACGAACGCCCACTTGCTTTTCAGGGGTCAGACCTTCACTCAGAAGCATTTCTTTTACTGTAAGTCTACTTTCAAGAGTGCACCCAACCCACCTCAAGCTGTCATTTTACAAGAGTTTTGCAAGGACCACAAAGTTGCCGTTTATGAGGGGTTAGTGCTCAGTTCAGGCAATTTTTTCTAAGATGTTAAAGCAATAAGGCTGCATACGTGTTGCAGGGCAGGACGTATGTTCTATCCAGAGGAACAAACAAACAGGGCTCTGTCCATCGGGCCAAGATCCTGTCTCCTCTGCTTGCGTGGAGACAATAGCTAGTAGGGCAGATAGTTTTATGCTGGATAAATGATACTGATATCGAGAGCTAAAGGCAAAAAGCCTTCCTACAGTGATGTTGGTCCACACCCATAATTCACCTTTGTTGCTTCCAAACCTAGAATTTATTTAGTACCACAAAAACATGGAATGGTCAAGGGACTACTGTAAAATGAATATTTTTTCATACTGAGAGTTGTCTCCTATTTTTCTATCTACTTTCCTCCTGCTTTTTTTTTTGAGGAGGTATCTGTAATGAGTTACTTCCATTACACTGGACCAAGCTTTTACCACGAGTAATTTGCAGCAAGACATGTAGCTGGGAATAGCTCAGCTCCTCCCCTACCTACTCTCAAAGACCTATAATTTAGAGAACAAGATTGAAAGAGCACTAAAAGACTGTAAGACAGCAAGCTATGACCTTCAGTTCAGGTCAAAGACACTCCAGATGACTGGCCCAAGAGGAACCAGGGCAGGTTCCCTTCCTACGGGATGCTTCTCAATTGCTTTCCCCTCTCCACTGTGCAGTCCTGCAGCTGACCTCTGACTAACTTGGACGCCTTACAAAGGAAGTTTTGAAATTCCAGTAGCAGTGTTTTTTGCCTTTAGTCTTTCCCTGCCTTTGCACTGATTGACTCCTTGCTTTCCTAAATCACCACAGAAACCATTAAAAATAAACAAGATACTGTTTCCTTCTCTTGCAGGAAGTGATCTCCATAAATCTCTTTAGAAATGCTGTCATGCCTTCCTATGGCACAGTTGATGACATCCGTGCCTTGAAGTCACTTCTCCCACTTCCCCTCCCAAAACAGCAGCTTGTTGCACATAATTTTCTCTGCAGCTTTGAAGGAAACTTGTGAAGGGTGTTTTCCAAGTCAGCCAACAGCTCCTCGCACATCTCTCTCTTCAAAACTGTTTATTTCATTCCCGTTCTGTTCATGCTCTGTTCCTCGGAGATACTTCCAATACTTCCATTGCTGCCCCTCTCTTCTTGTGGTCCTAGCTGAGGAAATCTGAAGCACAAATCCCAAAAAGGGATTGCTTGTGTTGGTGGTACAGGCATGACAGAAAACAGAAATACCAGGAGGTGTACGGCAGAAATACACACCAGAACAGCATTTTGCAGTCAAACACTTCAAGCTGAGCATTTGAGCTTGCTAATGCTGCTCTTAAGTACCCAAACGTTATGAAAACTAATTTAAAGATACCCCAAAATATTGCACTAAAGGACACAGAAATGGCCCAGCTTGGTGACAGCTGTGCTCCACCACCAGAGACCATAAGCCCACTGACATCATGCAGAGCCTCAGCATCCCCCAGGAAACACAGCAGAGCAGCTTCATACGTCTCACCCAGTTATGCTGCAAAACCTTCAGAGCTTAACAAGCAAGTAAGGGAATTTTGGCACTTCAATGATCTCAAGGAGGGATTCAACAGGGGAGATTTTGCAAGACTCCTAGCAGGCTGAGGTTACAGCTGATTCAGAGATCTAATACACTTTTCCTTCCAGGGAACAACTCAACCTATGTTCAGTCAAACCAAGAGAAATTAAACTCACACTTCCTTTGATGAGTTGGAAAAGAAGGGAGAGTATAAAAGAGCAGAAACTGGTGAGGCAGCCTGGCAAGAGGTGGTGGCAGAACATGGCAGCATGCAGCACACACACCCAGTGCCCGCAGAGATATGCCCGAAGCTGCCAGGACATATCGCTGCAAATAGCACCATGTCATCAGACCAATGACATACAGCTCGTTCCACTGACATGCACATTACATGCCGTTAAATGCCATAACCTGAACATACCCACCTGCCCTCCACCCCTTACAGGGGACAAATACCCCACTTTTGGTGACAGAAAGCAGAATTTGATGAACTGTCCAGCACGCATGATGTTAAGCTCTGTTATGACACATAACATCTCCCGTGTGTTGTCTGGATCGATCATGGTGTAATGTATCAGATTTTTCCTCTGGGAACCCTGCTCTTGCTGAGGGGAACATTCTGCCTTGGGTCATGCTCTTTCCAGTTGTTGAGATAGACAAGCTGGATGCAGAGGGCAGATGAGAAAGTGATTTCCAGGGCAATACAAGAAAGGAAGGGAGAGGCAGACTGTGCACAGAAACATGGAGGTGGGACACAAAATAGGAGCCAGCGCAGGAGGGAACACTGACCATATTAGGCTCGGATAGGCAACAGCACGCAGAGAAGAAGCCCACCCACAGCCATGATCGCAGCAACTGAAAAGCAAACAAAAAGGCCCAGGATAAGGAATAATCCCACTGCCTTGGCAATGCCCAAACACATTAGCAACATTATTATACGCCCTTCTTCCCTTCTGTTTTAATTATTATTTGGCTCTTAATACCCTGGGATGCAAGGATTTCATGGCACGGGCTACTGATGATAAAAATGCCTTGGAAAAATCAGGTAGATCCTAGTCCTGCAAAGCAATTAACCATATGCTTCCCATACCTAAGAACCACCATCAGGGTTAATGGGGTCACCCATGTGCTTAAACTTAAACCTTGGAGCAGGCAAAGTGACTATTTCCACAAGCAGTACTCGTACAATCACCTTTAAATTACAAAGCAGTGGATGACTGCAAGCCCTGCTTTTACAGACGGTTATGCATGTACTCACTCAATCCTTGTGCTTCGCATGTGCATTATGAATCTGCAGGAGCACAGCCTTATGAGTTGTGTGCGAGCGTTCAGCCCACATCAAGTCGAAGCGTGGTGAGCTGAAAGGCACCATGTGCTCACAGCTCACTTTAAGAGGCTGCCAAGCCATTACATTTATCAGAGTATTTATTTGCCTGGCATCAGCCTGTACCACAGCAATTGCCCTTCAGCCTTGTCAGAGAACGTGCCATGGATAATTTTCTGTTAGCAAGACTATTAAAGTGATATATCCAAAAAAGAACATGGGGCAGAAGAAACAACAGGAAGATCTTCAACAGCACACACAAGCACAGGCTCAGCAGTGTAGATCCCAGCTAAAGTCAGATGATGATCTCTCATTACTTCTCCTAAAATCATTGTGTGTTCTTGGAAAAACAAAAATTGTGCCATTCTGAGTTTTAAAGTACACCCTATGATACCTAAACACATTAAAATAACCTATTTAGACAAAATTAACATTCTGCAACTGCACCATCTTAAATTATGATGCAAAATAACTTCAGGCATGCAATGATTTACAGAATTATATACTGGATTATGTGCTTAATTTAGAACTGGTGAAGAATGGCTCCCTAAGCTCCTTTCACATCAACACAGCAACTCACCAGCATTTTATAAGCAGCAATGCCTTTTTTTAAAAAAAAATTTGCTACAATTGACAATATTTGGTATTTTCATGATGCCCCAGATTGTGGAGTCATTAATACGGAAGAAGCTCAGCTTTCATTAAACCTCTTGATCCAATTTAACCCTGGATGTCCACGACTCAAAAGCCCCAAAAAGGCCAAAAGGAACCAATGATTAATTTGTTTTGTGTCAACTCTGCTTTTTAACGGGTTCAACCTCACAAGATCCGAGCGCAGACATCTCTAAAAGATCACTGCAGCTATAACTATAACCACTCCCCAGTTAGCTTACATTTTAGCAAGGACTCCTTTTCCCCCCTCAGGCATTTTCTAACAGTTGCTGTCACCAGTTGTTCCCACACTGCTCAGCATGAAAGTTAAGGTTTTTGAAACAACAGTTCAATTAACCTAAAAGCAATGACTTCCATACAGTTAAAAGAGCTCCAGAGTTTCTGAAACAAAGGAAACTACTCAAGCACCTCATCAGAAACTGAGCTGCTCTGAAATAAAACCTGCTCCCAGCACTGATCCCAGAGTACATCAAATCCCATGCTCTTCTGAGGGTAGAAAAAATGCTCAAGTGCAAGGGAGGTATGCCTTGATACAGTCTTACTGCTGCACTCCAGTCACAGTGCTGCGCTGTGTCACTTTGGGTCAAAATACTCAGAAGTACAACATGAGGAAAAATCTAAAGCTATTAGAAACAAACTAAACTGGTTCAGTGAACAACAAAATTCACTTTCCAGTCCCAGGAGCACCTGCAGAGGTAAGTCAATGGAGTACTTAAACCTGAGAGCACAAAGTATTCATTATTGCTCATGTTATAAGGACAGCTTGATTTGGCAAAGATATGAAAATTCTGAGGGCAACAGAACTGCACATTAAACTGCAGCAAACCCCTCTCATCCATCATGCCCCAGTGGTCACCCCAGGAGGAGCAGAGTTTCCTGGTCTCCTCGCACCATGTGGGGATTTTTTTAGTTTAGAAACTGAAGATTTGAAAGTAAAGGTTTTCCAGGCAAGATCAAATACTGTGACAAGGTAACAGATCACCATGCAGTGAAACACGTCTGGATTTCTTCAAGGTTTTAACATCTTTAACCAGCAGGCAGACCTTTACTGGGAAGCGATCGGACTTGAGGACCTCAAAACTACCTGTGCACACGCACTGTCTCCTCCAGCCTTACTGAACCAACCAGCAAACCACAAGGGGAGCTTGAGGGGGCTGCTCCTCAGCTCCAGCAGATGGTTGGAGTCCCTCAGATTTGCTGAAGGCTAATAGATGACGTTTCTGCATAACAAGGAACATTACTGAGAGAACATCTGCAGAGTAAAAACCCCTTTTCTGTGAAAGAACACAGCAGTGTTTACAGGTGCCAGGCAGGCTTTGAATGCTTGGAGCCTTGCGTCCTGGGGAATGGTTACAGATGGTCAGAGACCAGCTTGGGAAACCTGGGCCTGCAGCATGGCCTCTTAGATCACTGCTGGGAGAGCTGGGCCTGCCAGCATGGCCCAGCTTCTTGGCTCGACCCAACTACCATTTTCAGAGATCTTGGACAGGCAAAGTTAACAGTTCTCCAGCTCCAGCAAAGGTGACCCCACTCATGCTCATGTGGTTTGCAAGCACAAGTGTCCGAAGAGTGAACTTTTAATAAACTTGTGCTAGGAGTACTGAACACCCCTGGCACTGTTTCAAACCCTGAACTATATGTTTTGTTAATGAAATATATAAGATAGGCCTCACAACTGCGCCTTCAATGAATGTAATTAATTTACCACAGGTCTGCAGATGACCCAGACAGCATTTGGAATTAAACTAAATTTCTAGTGGCGAGATGCATCTCAGCGAGACTGCCATACTGAGCTCAGGCTTATAAAAGTTATAAGTTGAAGACTTGGAGTCATGATAAATGAAAGCCTCATCCTCTGCTTTTAATAAGTTGCTCTAATGGGATGTGCTCTAGAGGTTTGTGATTAGAAACCGCAATATTTGAGGATTTCTGGGAAGATTTTTCTAATCCTTCCTGTAGCTTTGAGCAATGCCCATGATTGCTCCCTGCATCTCCAGGTCAGAATGTCAGCTCTGCACCAAGCACCTCCAGACTCAACGTGCTTGCTTCAGCCACCAGAGAAGCACCATTACTCACCGTCAGCTGCAGGGAATATATTTACACTTAGCCCAGACCTATATAACGTTTAAGGAGTCACCTCCTGTTCCTACTGAGCTATGTGTAGTTCATGTGTTAAGGCATGTCTCTTAGCGACAGACAGTAACTGAGAATGCAGAAGCCCAAGCAGGCAATATATACACAATCATTATGGGAAAAGAGAGCAACACTTCCAAGGAAAGGAAGCACACTTGGAAACATCCCTTGCATTACACTCTGAAGCCACAGAAAGTGCAGATAACCTTTTCTGCAGATAAGAGCCCAAGTGCTGCAATATAGTGTGCCTCCAAGAGAGATCACACTTCCTACATGTAGCTCCAAAGGAGAATGGAATATTCACATATTCAGAGGAGCAGCGGGACAACAGCCTGATTTTCTTCTTCATCCTCTACCCACTCCACAGCCAAGAGAGACACTGTAACACTACTTCAAAACAAGCACATACCGGGCTTTCATCAGCATAGCTGCAACTTGGAGCTGCTACCACAGAAGTCAAACTGCATTTTTAGCTTGAAAGGCATCCCAGTTCTCTTGCCCAAGTGGAAAAAGGACTTCCACAATGCCATCAAATGCATCATCTGGATGAGGAACTTTTACTGTACTGTCCCACATTTCCCTGATCAGACAGAGCTTATGCCAATCAGTTTTCTGTTCATGGTGGTTCTTCTGTCCTTTCCCTCAGCTATTACTAGAATAATTCATACATTTAATTTCTGATCAAGCCAAGGTCATCTGAAAGCAGATTTAGCCTGGGCCCCCAAGTCCTTCTCTAAACTGCAGCAACTTAGACTGGCTTGCTGTGTGTTTGTACAGAAGTACTAAGCCCACAGGCATTCAGAAGGAAAAAAAAATAAGGTATTGGAGCAGGCAAAGTGGCAAAACTGATCTAGGTAGCCTACGGGCAAAACATTAGATGTAAGGACTATGGGCAGCAGATTTCCATACCAGCTCTGGGATGGCAGACCTGTGGAGAAAGTGAAGTACCAGAGCGCTTCTTTTTTGGAGAGGGATCCTGAGCAACAATGCTACTAACACTCCTCTCCTGCAAAAGACAGGAATAGAGAGCAAAGAGGCTCTTAATGTGATGGAGATAGTAAAAATGTTCACCCAAAAGCAGGTGGCACTACACCCTGCCTCCTCTTGGTAGATGGGAATCTTGAATTGGCAAGAGCAATAGTTTTTCCAGCAAAATCCTTCCTGTTGCCAGACGGATTACAGGCAATATTTGGCAACAGGCACTATCAATAAAATGGCTACAAATCATGGGAGACAATGTCCTGTAGGAAGAAGGAAGAATAGGCAGGAACATAGAGATAAAAATCCTCTTTAAAGTCACAATGAACAAAAACTGTGACTCATGCCGGAAAAATTCTATGAAAAATGTTACGTATGACCTGTCTCCTGTTTCCTATGGAAATATTGAAGAAATGAACTATTTTAAGCTCTGACACATCTTGGAAAAAGATGTGGAGGGTCAGGAGGGGGCTGTGGAAAAATTCATTTTGACCTTCCGCATCACAGAAGGCTGCACATGCTGGCCTGGGACCTGGGATACACACCACAGTCCTCTCAACCTCTCTATGAAAGTCACTTTTTAACAAGATGCACATATTTGTGTCCAGAAACTAGCCCTCTGCCACCACAGGGGCTGATATTTAAAAGTCTAAATCAGCTAAGGTCAAGGATGGATACTCCGGTGCAGAAGCTTCTAATTGCCAACACCCAGGTGGGAAAGATTTGTCTTTGCTTTGTCTTTCCAAAGCTAGTTTCTTGCCAGAAGTGTCTTTCTATGTATGCACAGCACAGGGAGAGGCACAATTTTTGCTGCCTCAAATTTATTTTTCTTAAGTTCTATAAAAATCTCTGTCCAGTTCTTTGAGAGATCACTTTAAATTGAAAAGTCAACCATAATGGGTAGCTGGCTATAAATGCAGATACACAGTACACTTCTTAGTTATTTTGAGCAGCTTTCGCAAATGTGCTTAGCACTGACCTAATAGCATTCCCATTTTACTCTGTAAAAGCCCATTCCTTTGTTTAATACTGCAAAGTTCTATTGCCTGGAGGACTGCAGGGAGCTGCAGTTTCTTAAGACTGACCCCAATATCCCTTCAGTTTTGTAAACAGCACCCAAGGGACAATACAGGAAAAACTGCTCTGGAGGTGTAGGTCTCCCTCCCAGGCTGATGGAAACCTGCTTTGGCTGGACTGTACCCCCACCTCCTGTCTGGGTTTGTAGGATTTGAGGGCTGATACCACAACAAAAGATGCAGCACCTCATTCCCTTTGCAATGTGTAGCACACATCCTGGCTACTGGCATTGTCTGACAACTGAAGCAAAAGTCTAACAATTTTAAATTACTATATACTCAATTAGGTACAACAATGCAAGTGCTAACTGATTCAAGCATTGCTAAGAAGGCAAAATTTAGCCCTCCTGTATCTGTAAAATGTATTCTACTGTTGAGAATAACACAGCCCTAAGAAAACAAAGATAATAACTCTATGTTTTTTAATTTAATGCTTGTTTCTGGTTTAATAATAGATTTTCAATCCACTTTTCTTTTTTTGCCCAGACAAGTACAGTCTGATTTAGTGAATCTCTTTGATTTGTAACCCTGATTGTTATATAATTAATATGCCCTTGATGCACAGAGCAGGAGACTTCAACGGTTCCCAGCTATTTTGCTTAGCGGTATTTATGACCTTGGTCAGAGGACACATTATTTACAGGAAGCGTTTTCTTGAGCATCTGCAAGTACATCAGCTCAGAAATGCAGTTTAATTGTTTAGGGCAAAGCGCATTCAGTTTCAAATTCCCAGGAACCTCCAGCTTCAGAAACAAAGCTCATTTCCACAGATGGACGCTGGCTTGTGGAAATGCCACTGTGACTAACGTTCAGTTGACCTTTGGTTTAGGGCCAGCAGCCAACAGGAAATGCCAAGCTGTTATTTACATTTGTTCAAAAGGAGCAAGAAGCTGTAGAGATATTTGAAAGCAAAAAGGGAAGAGGTGTGGAAACTTCTGCCTCCAGGGCCCCAACAGAAAATAAAAAGCCTGTGGAGCCAGCAAACTCCTGAGGCATACTGCTAGGAAATTACTTTCTGAACTACGAGCATGAGGAGGGCTGCTCTCAAGTCCCTGCACTCTTCTGCCAGTTCCACCAAGTGCCCTGCCTCCTGAGATGCTTGCTTTTGCTCAGCACGTGGGAGGGCTAGCACAAAGAGATAGAGCAATATCTAATTCTGAGGCCCTAGGAACTCCCATGGTGCCTGGGAACAGCATGGAGCCAGAGATGAGGTGCTCATTTGCAGCAGTGCCGGGCTATGACCTCACTGTGGCAGACTGAGAGGTTTCTCTTGTAGCTCTGCTGTTGGACAGCACCTGCCCTCCTACATTATGCAGAGAGGAGAAAGTGCTTGGACTCTGCACAGTTTGCTCGGCATGGAAAGCAGCGTGATTTGAGCTGGAGCAAATCCTGGAGTTCAAAATGTCTGCTTTTCTAAAAGTAATTATAAGAAAGAAATAGAAAATGTAACTCCCTAGTACTAAGTGCTGGAACACATAACCTCTCTAAAGATAAAGGAAAGTCTTCCAGAAATGGAAACAGGTTACAGCTTCAGAAAGGGATTATCCTATGACTTGGAATGCATTTATCATCTCTGCAATGTCACAGCATGAGAGTGACTCCATGAATTGTCTTGAAACTGTATCCAAGGCAAAGCTGCATGACTGACACATTTCATTGGCATTTCTGCTTCTTCCGAACAGGAGAAAATTTGTTGTTTTGCTTTAATTTCAAATCGGCTGTCAGCTTTCTCAGTTTCTGGGGTTTATTTTCTGCTTTGAAGAGTTACTCCACACAGTAGACAGGCTTTAAAATACACAGGAACTCAAAGTGGCCAAGAACTCCTGCAGTGTTGAAACTAATTTTCTAATGAC
Source organism: Perdix hodgsoniae (assembly GCA_035772895.1). Taxonomy (NCBI): domain Eukaryota; kingdom Metazoa; phylum Chordata; class Aves; order Galliformes; family Phasianidae; genus Perdix; species Perdix hodgsoniae. Next base: position 48,167,677 of record JAPSGF010000002.1, read on the forward strand.
AGACCAAACTTTGGCGCTAGAGGCTCCTCTACCACCTCCAGCAGAGAGACTGGGTTCTTCCCAGTCTAGCAGAAAGATTAAAAATCTGAAAATGGATGTAGTTCCTCTTTTGTTCCCCGGAGACAGTACAACCCATGGAGACGTAGTACTTGTAGGTCTGCAACAGCAGTCTCAGGCCAAGGCCCACATCAAAGCGGGATGGCAGCTGCTTCAAATGAAAGTTTATCTTCCTTAACCATTTCTTCACAGCTCATTCCTAGGCAGGCCTATCACAAGCCTGCTTTGCTTGATTCTCCATCAAGATAGCAGAGAGAATGAATGTGAACCAGCAAACTCCTCCAATCCCTGCACTTGCTGCTTTTACACTCAGCGTGGTACCATGGAGAAGCTCCCAGGAGCCAACAGCTACCTGGAGTTTCATGTAGATTGGTGAGAGTACAGGACAGGAAGATTAAGGCAGCAGAAGAGGAGAGGATAAAACTCCAGCAGTCAAGGGCTTTACAAATACGTCGAGGGATAAAGAGCCAAGAGGAAGCACATCCTGGAAAGCCCATCAGGGCAAAGAACAGAAGGCCGAAGCAAACTAAAACTGCTGATAAATGGCGCAGTTGTGCAACTGCTTGCTCAGATCTGAGCAGGGTAGGAACAAAAAAGGCCAAGTGCAAGTGCATGTCCTCTACAAAGGGATCCTTACCATGTCCAATGCCTGCGGGAAGAGCTGCAGCCACTAGCTGCCACAGGATACGGCTATGAAGGAACGTGTGTCCTTCTACCTGAGATTCATGCCTAAAGGCTCCTTTTGCAGATTCAAAGACTACATCCACAGCTTTTCTGCAGTCACACAAATATCCCTCCTGTCTTTGTTGATGAAAACATGCATTGAGGCTGACGGAGGTCAAGTCCGCATCCCTCTGTCTGTCTGACTGGAACAAGGATCTGACCCAAACCCTCCAGCCTTTAAAGAGGGATTTTAACACCAGCTCACAGAGTTTAGAGTCACGTCTTTTTGCCTACAGCTTTTCCTAAGCCACGAGTATAACCATTTATACTCTGCCCCATGCTGCTGCTTGCTTCTCATGCAAACTAGAGCATTTATTTTCCTATTTTTAAGCCCAACAAGTCTCTCAAAGCAGATGACAGGAGCCTGAATAGCTGAGTTGGAAGTGTTTGTCAGTTTCTGACCTTTACTGGAGAGGAGCCTGGCAACCACTTACCTGTCAGGACAGGAAATAACTGTGCCTTTCTACAGATGCTGTATGACTGGGGACAAAGCTGTTCAGCCTGGCTGGATTTCACTGCAGTGTGTTCACTGACAAACATTTTCAATTCCTCTTTGAAACAAGACTCTCAGCTGATACGTTCAGCATCAGTGCAGTTCCTCTGCCAGTATCTTTTAACTATTACTAACACAATGTCTTGCAACATATAGTCACCTTGCTAGACCCAAGCTCAAGAAAACAAGACTGTGAGGTACTTTCTAAGCCGAAGTGTTTATTTTGCTTTGAAAACAAATTCAGCATCACCAATAGATGCTATGTTGCATGGCACCTCAGACTGCTATGCATGAATGACGCTGCACTGCTTGACTTCTGCCATTAAAATAAATGCACCATGTTTTGACAGGTACTGCACCGACGGCAAAGAATACATGTGTAGTATATGAAAAATTGTCTTGTGTGTTGGCTGCTACATAAGTTTAGTGACGCAGTACAAACTGATCCTGACATAAGCCAGATTTTCCCCCAGTACCACAATTCCTTGTTCACCAACAAGTTCCATCAACTCCCATTACAGTTGTCAAAGATTGTATAGTCCAGCCTTTTATCACTTGCCTATGTTTAAGCACATGAGAAATCCATGGGATTGTTTGATGGCTTAAAGCTGAGCAATTCCCTCCACGTGAGGATCTCTCTGCATAATTTATTAGTGCATGGGGAAAATATTAGCATCCTACACATGAAAAATGAAATCCAGACCTGACCAAACTTAGGGCATTTAGCCATTTGGATGGAATTCTTCTCTTTTTCTTCACAAGTGTTTTCCTGAAGTCACATTTCCTCTGCGAGAAAAGCCCACTGCAAGGTCTGAGTGCAAGCATATGGACTTTAGAATATTTAACCTATTACAACAAGCTCTGCTTATTTTTAAAGTAATAGGAAAACACTCCAGTGAGAATCAAATCAAATCTAATAATCAGGGCCAGTCTACGCAGAGATGAAAATCATTGGGAAGTGAACTACATCTGTGAGCACACATTCACGATTCCTGTCTGTCCAAACAGATCAATCAGCCCACCCTCACGCTGCTTTACAACACTACTGCTTGACAGCTCTGTTCACATGCTGCTCTTGCCTAAATTGTGCTAATCAGCTGGTCAGATAAAAGTTATTGCAAAAGTTGGAGAAGTGTAAATACACAGCTTCTTCTCTTACCTTCCACTGAGAAGGAAACCGATAACAACAGCCAGCAGAATAACTCCCACTGTTACAGACACAACAATTATAGGAATCTGGCTCTGGTCACTGGATGCAGCTACTGCTGAGATGAAAAACAGAAAATGGAGATTAAGGTCAAAATTATAGTCAGCACTTGCATGGGTCTTTCTCGTGTGGCTGTCAATGAGATTTCAGTCTTACCAGTTCATTTCTTCTTTCATGGTTCGTGCTTTCTCCCTTTGCTGTCTGTTTCTACTTTGGAAGGGAAGTGGGTGGAAAGGAACCAAAACACATAAAAAACCATGCCAAAACCCAAACTAAATTGCATCTCATCTCTGAATTCAGAAATTAAGTGCTAAAACAACTCAGCTTTTGAGAGAGCAAGCTGGAGTTTGTCCTCCCCAGGTCAGCTGCATTGGAAGTCACAGAGATAAAAAACAAAATAGGCAGAGAAAACATTCATGGAATAATATTGCTGCAGTTTCTAAGTAGGTGATGTGAACAAGATCTGAGACTATTAGCACTATCTGTGCTTCAAGAAGCTATAAACAATTAAACCCCAATTCCTTGTAGCATTTATATCATACAGCCAGAAGGTGGTCATTGTAAAATAGGAATCTGCTAAGACACACACACTGCTCGGTCATTTTATCTGTTAAGGAAAGTGTAACTGTACCAGCCCATGCCTTGTAAAAATCCCTCCTGACAAAATGCAGTAGATGAGTCCCATGATAAAGACACAAGCAGAAAGGTCAGGAAATCTGTGTTCAAGAACTAGGTTTTGCCATATATTAACTATGTTAAACAGGTGAGTAGATTCTTGAAGCCTGACAAATGGAAATGCTAACAACACCTGCACTGTGCTTATCTGCTTGATACCGCAGGGAAGGGCCCCACCTCTTCCCAGAGATTTGCACACAGTTATTCCCAAGCAGAAACCTAAGCCTTCTCACTTTCCTCTCTCCACCACCAGGTGTACATCCCTGCTCTGGGGTACAGATCTGGCCTCCTCCCCCATAAACACACATGGCTGTTTTACAGGACAAACCTCACTGTAGCTGCTGACGGGGCTAGGAAGTACCTGCCCTGGCCTTAGTCCCAGATGCAACTCTAGCCACTCCAGGGAGAAGCAGAAATTGATTTCTGAGCTGCAAAAGACCTTTAACTGAATGACTGAAATAAAGGGGGTTCTTAGCACAGGATTAATTTTATGGAGGCTATAAAATAACTGAATAGAGCCCCATATTAATTGTTAAAAGAAAAGAAAGAAAAAAAAGGTGAGGCACTGAGCATGCAATGGGTTTCAAGTAGCTCTTTATATGGGAGCTCTCCTTTGCTCGACTGCAAGTGATGTGGGTTCAGGAACAGTAAATGATTTCAGAATGACTGGCCCAATACATTAAAATTTAATGTTAACTGCTCCAAATCTGTGCCATCATCCAGAGATTTTATTAGCCTTATGAATTTATAGAAGCTCCTTAAGATGATGCTTTATTGCTTTCTTGACAAAATAATTAAAAAGAAAAACATTTAAAGGAGAACATTAAGCTATTACTCTGGAGGTTTTTTGCACAGCTCGAGGGATGGCGAAGTAAGATGGACTCTACTGTTATATATGGTAGAAGGGGAGTGTGAATTTGTAAACCAATCTGGGACCTTGCTGCCATGTGAAGGAGGGGATTTGCACTTCCTTGCCTTTGTGACAAGATCTTGCTCCCTCCTGAATGATCAGCTGGACTAATTCACCAATACAGCAGAAAAATATCTTTGCGTAGTGTTAGCCTGTGGCCAGGTGAGGAATGAGCTCCGTGGCATTCAGAAAGGGGGAAGCATCAAGTGGGCACACCCAGCTACAGCTTCTACCTAAACACGAACTTCCATTGAAAATTGCAGATCTGGCTCCAACGCAGTGCTTTGCAGAACTGCACATTCAGGCAAGAATATGTAAAACAAAGCCAAAGTTTGGAAAAAGAGAGAAATCCTGATGAAGTTATAGGTTTTTCCATCCCCTCCGCTTCTCAATGCTTAGATCACAATTGCTGTTAGCAATTGTTGTCATAGGTCCTCCAATTGTATACAAACAGATTTACAGAAACACTGTGAACTGGAAACAAAATATACTAATTGGTCCAAACAATTTTGGAAGGTGAGTAGATGCTTCATTCCCCCAGCAGTCACTGGAAGGGTCGCGTTTGTGCCTGAATCAAAATTTATTGCTTGGGCTCTCCAGAATGTTCAGTTCTGAACTCCAACATCACACTAGGACTTCAGACTGCACTTGCTTTCAAAGCATCTGTTTCTCTGGGATGCTGGAACACAGGAAAGCAGCGGGGAGTTTGCTCACTCTTCTGGCACTAAGGCTGACTTTGTATAGGGCTTTGGGGGAGGTAAAAAACACTCTTTTTTGAGAGGTCTAAAATGTCAAATGGAGCTTCATTTGTGCTAGGTACTGAGGCTTACTTTACATTTCACAATAAGCTTTGATGATTTCTCACTATTTTAGGACTAGAATTGCAGGTGATTATGGCACTGGATCAAATGTGCATGCATTTAATAAATTTTTTCACTAATATTCTGGAATACTATTAGCTGAATTATTCTAACATAGGAGCTTTCCAACAACTAGCAAAACTTTTCTAGTATAAACATGGAATAATCAGTCTAACATGATTCTGTTGCTACTTACAGGGTTAATGCTTAACACAATAAGAAATACATTAAATGGACCATTTTTATTGCATTACTACTTTCATCATGGTGCTGTTTGCACTATATTAGCTCAAGCCCTGGCTCCACAGCTGTATCTGTACAAATATTTTGATTCCTTTAAACATCTATTATGACTTCAAAGGTGGTACATTCAAATGACAACTTGCTATCTTTTTCTCAAAGAGCTGTTGATGAATTTTAAATGAACTGGAATACCAGCAATTGAAGTATTGATGAATTTCAATTTCTATGGAAAACACAGAATCAATTAGCTCTTTTCCACAGGAATAAATTGAGCATTTTCACTGTATATCTTCCTCTTCTATGCAATTAGTATAAAACATTATTAGATGATGGTTGTACAAACTGGAGTAGGCATAAAAACTATATATTTTGGAAGTGCATCTTTGGCACCTCAGCAAAAATCTGGCAGTCAGGACAAAAGGAGTTCAGCCATGCCTGAGCCCATGCAAAAGAACAGCTGGGCATCTGAATACAACCCTCAGCAGCTGGGTCCTCATGCTCTCAGCTCTGGAACACAGACCTGAATGATCAGATACACTGGAAGAAAAAACAAATTCAAGCTCCACAAGTTTTAAACAGGCCAAGCAAAGTCCTATGCCTGCAGTGCACATTTTCATTACTTCTGATCACAAGTCAAATTCCTTGCCTCAAGGCTGTGGCATTGACAACCATCAGAAGCCATCTTTCAACTTGACAGTAACTTGCATCAAAAGATGTGAATGCTGGCTAAATTTTTCCCCTCACAGAGATGCTCCACTTCATGAGAAGAATCCATTTCCCCAGATGTAATCAACAGATACTTAATAGAGAGCTCACTGTCCTCTGCAGATGGCCACAAAGGGTGTGGAGAAGGTTTCAGCCCCTCTCCTCCCGCCACCCTGGCCTGGTGCCTCAACTCCTACCCAACGTGTGAAACAAGGAGGCAAGGACAGATGCGTTAACCCACCCAGTGTACAGTCACGGTGTGTCTGATGCATAATAACTCAAGGGATGAGACAAGAAAGGAGAAAAGCACAAGACCAGCAGAACTCTCTACAAAGGTATCAACTGACTTCCTTACTGGTAGCCATTTCAGGGTCATGAACTGACAGTAATTAAAAGGACTTACACACTGGGCTGGTTTCAAACTCAAATCTTCGACTGAAGCCACCATAGCCAGCAGCTGTCCGGGCACGGATCTGGAAGACGTATGCTGAGCCTGGTTTCAAGCCATCTGCCGTAATCGTGGTCTCTTTGGATTTGATGATGGTGTAGCTTGTCTCCTGATCCTTTTCCCAACCCCAACAAAAAACACGAGTTCAAACACACAAACACTGGGTCTCGTGGAACAGACTCTTAACAACTCCCATAACAGTGTTACAGAGAATTAATGAAATATGCACTTTTAAGGATCTCTTCCCCTTGAAATAACCCTCTGAAGGCCCTTCCTACAGTACAAAAGGGGAGATCTGTTTTTCCCTTGCCTTGCAGCTTTTATATACTCCAGGAAGTATGCGAGGTATTTTCCACCCATAAATAACAACACACAGGACCAGAACTGGCACTGCAGTGGGGGCAGCTTTCTGTCACACTGGATGTGCACGTCTTAAAAGGCAGTGCAGTTGGCATAGAGATGCCTGAGGCAACCAAAAGGTTCAGGCTACAAACAAAGATCAGTCCCAAGGCACTGGAAAGCGGAAAACAGTTCCATTGCCTTAAAGAGGGATTTTGATTTATAGCAAAACCTACTTCTCAGTAATGTAATTAGGTCTAAAAGAGAATAATATATTATACATTGTACAACTTTATGCTGGCATTTCTAGAGCCACGAATTAGATCTTGGCCAGGAACAGCCAACTAAAACTACAGGAAGATAACTAATTTTGCAGTGTTCTTCTGAAGAAATGAACTTGAAGAAAATTCGCTTGAAATAAATCTTAATTTAAATCAGTTTCTAATGTGAAAGAGTTTCAGTTCTTTGATTAAAATTTCACTCAAATGCTTAGTAATTACTCTTAGACTTATTTACTGTAACACATAATCTCGACAAGAGCTCATAAATTAAGGACTACAAACTAGGAAACCGCTTTTTATTCACCATACCCTCTCAAATCTAAATTATTATGAAGTAAACAGCAGTCTGGGGCAATTTTCCACCAAGATTTCTGCATCTCTATTAGGATCTGAACTGATAGTTCTTTTTCTTTCCCACTTAACGGGCATCTTCCCACAGAGAGTCACACATCTGTCTGAAGCCCTGGGAATCTCCAAATGTAGTATCACATACTTTTTCTCACTGAAGCCTATAGCTAAGCAGGACTGTATTGGAGGTATTTATATCTACCCGCTCTTTTTTTCTTGTTAAGGAATGATGAATTCTCTTAAAGGAATGTGATTTGATGAATCTCAGTTTTCTGAAACATTTAATATCGATCATTCTCATCCACTGGAAATGAACACTGTGAATTCACTGTTATAAAGGGCTCAAACCCAAGAGAATATAAATGACAGTAACAACAAACAAGAAGGATTAAGGATGACATCCCAAATATAACTGAATGAATAGTTAAAAAGCACTAAGTGAATATTAGTTCACATATTTGCTTGTATGTCAGCCCAATTAGATTTTCAATACACTGCTGGCTCTGCAAACATTTAAACACTTGAGCTTTCCTACAGAAGACACTAAGCTTTGCTACTAGCCTGAAACAAATAAATCAAGACAGCATAGACTCAGACTGACTATAGCAACCTTCCCATGAATGACTTGCACTTTAAGAACTATTTACTGAAGCTACTTGTGAATGAATTTTGCATCACAAATACAAGATTCTAAAACCCTATCATTTGTTTGAAAAGAAACTAAACAGAACAAACGTATACTTTTCCAGCCTTACTTATTTGCTCATCATAGAAGTTTAGAGTCTAATCATCCCAGGCCACTCCAAGGTAAGGAGACAGTACACCACAACATTCATTCAAAGTCGATAAAGAAAACTGAAATTCGCTAGTTCCAGTAAAAACGTATCTTGATTCTTTGTGCTTTGTTGGAACCCCACCATTATTTTTATATATATATATATATATACACACATAAATACATAGTATATATACACACATATAGCAGTGCTTCCAGTATCCCAATAAACGACATCCAATTGATTTTTCAAAATATCATATAGAATAATTCAGCTGCAAGGAACCATCAAAGATCAGGGAGTCCAACTTCTTGACCACTTCAGAGCTAACCAAAAATTCAAGCATGTTATTGAATGCATTATCCAAATGCCTCTTGAACACTGACAGGCATGGAGCACATCAGCCACTTCACCAGGAAGTCTGTTCAGTGTTTGATCACCTTCATGGTAGAGAAATTTTTCCTAGTGCCCAGTGTGAACATCCCCTGGTGCAGTTCTGTGCCATTCCCACACATCCCAATGAACATGTCAGACACTCTGCACACAGACCTTGCACGCTTCCTCTAACTTTTGCGCTGGGATCTGGTTTCACTCCTCCTCCTCAACTGCAAAATGCAGATCACCTCTCCTTAAAGCTCCCCATGGGACTTACAACAGGTCAGAAAATGCTGGGCTAGTTAGCACCTTCTTGCCCAAAATTTGGACTGCTGACAAAACCACCTGGTTCACCACCACTGGCGGTTTCTGGGCAGAACACTGGGGGCTCAACGCTATTTAAGCCAGTCATACCCTGTCCAAGCTCTCTCAATTAGAAAAGGAAAAAACAAACATTTTATCCTGATGCAGAAATTTTTTTAATCTCTTTCCCAGGTTTGCTTGGGCTGCTGGACTGAATCTCTCCCAGAAAGAAAGAAGAGGATGAGGAGGAAGGTGGTCCAGTGCTGTTGATTGCTGAGTGACCTTACCTATGCAATAAAACTAATTAAAGGTCTTCTATAAAGTAGAAATTCAACAACAACAAAAAAAAAAAAAAAAGAGAGAGAGAATTGTGACTCAATTTCATTATTTTCTTCCATTTTTTAAAGAGTGCATCAACACCCTCACTGTAGAAGATTTTTTATTTATATCTAAGCTAAATCTATCTCCTTTGAATTTGAAAACATTTCCCCTTATTCTATCATCACAAATCTTGCTGAAGAGTCTGTCCCCTCCTTTCCTGTATCTCCCCTTTAGGTACCGAAAGACCTCTATCAGGTCACCTTGGAGCCTTCATTTATTGGCATTTCATTTCAAACTTCACTAATTTTTCAATAAGAAAAGATGTCACCATTTGAAACAGGGGCAGAGATGGTCAACCTTTGTAGGAAAAGTATTTCTTGTTACACAGAGATCTAGAGTTGGGAAAAAAAGAAAAAAGGCAAGCTTTTAAAAGCCATGATGCCCTTCTTCACATCAGAACAGACACTGTCTCATTTTAATCCTCCCTCCCTTCCGTATACCCTGGATAAAAAACCAAGTGAGGAATTGAAATACCAAGTGCAAGAGGTAGCCTGATATTTCCAAGAGGATATAGAAGCTTGATCCCCAAACCCTATTTTTAACAACTGAACAGGTTCTACCTTAATGTGATAAGGCTGAGGAGGAATCTGACACAGATTTAATGTATTTGTTCAAGAGAAGCGGCACACTAATGGAAAACAACACCCTCATTTCAAATCTTCCTAATCATTTACTGCAAAATCAATGTGACATTGATTTATGCATAAAACTGCTCCATTCCTTTCCATGACTCAGATAATTATAACCAGAAGAAGAGGACAGGAAAGAGAAGGTACTTGGGATGCTCGGCAATCAGTCCGTCACACCTTTTCAAAATATTTGATTTCGTACTCCAGGATGATGCCGTTGGGTCGATCTGGCTCCTGCCAGGAAAGGGAGATGCTATTTTTAGTTATCTTCCCTTTTTTCACACTACTGACTGGAGAAGGTGCTGCAAGACAGGAGAAAAAACAGAACAGACAAAACCATGGTTAGTAAGACGGTCTGCCCCTTCTGAACTCAAACTCATCAGCATGTCATCTTCAGCTACTGCAAATCAGTGGGGCCTGTTTTCACTTTCGTGGCATTTGACCATTTTTAACAGCTGGGAATCATGCTGCCTACTGCCTCAATTAGAGCAGTAATGATTTAGCCCAGGTTAGGGCTAAACCCGCATGAAGAGCTCATAATGAATGCTGAGCAACCAACTTGAGCCACTGCTGGCATTTCTGGAAAACTTTGGATTCCACTACGTGTTGATTTAGATACACCAACAGCTGACAAAATGTGAGGAGAAATGAGATTCAAGAGAATGAGCTTGCTCTGAGCAAATCAAATCAGCATGATCCCAAAAAAGCAGTGGATTTGCACAGATTTTCAGCAGCTGAGGATCTGACCAGCATTGCCCACTTGAGCAAAATAAAAACAGGAACTAATATCAGTGGCTTTACCTCAACCTTGTCTTTTCAAGCATTTGTAAATTCATCAACCCCACACCTTGTCTACTCAAGCACTTTTCCATTGTGCCATGGGCCTATATTACCACAGCTGAATGACATATTGATTACACATTGCCATCCTCCAGCTGCTTTGCAGGTATGCATTTCAGCACACACAGAACACTTTCAGTTATGCAGGCTCCTTAATTTTGCCTTGTGCACTCACTGAAGCCAAGGCACCTTCCAGTGCCTGTTTCTGGAAGCACTGAACAGGACAGCAGGCCATTCTGATCTTTAGAATTCAATTGCTCTCCATAAATATCACCGAGGTGTTGCAGCTTGCATAGTGATGCTAATTCCTTGCAATTGGCAACCGTAAGTATTTAAATAGTGATCACCAAGCCGCAATCCCTGCTCGCAGTTCAGAAGTTCACAGTGTGTTTGGGGAAGCCGAGGAATGCAAACAGCTATACAGCTCTGCTTATTATTATAAGATGCAGCCCTGGAAGGTTATCTGCCCTTTGCAGCAAACATGTGCATGGGAAACAGGCTTGCTTCTTTGTTCTCAGTCTGATACTGCAGAGACTTTTCATGTTGTGCTGTTTGGGATTTATTATTATTATTATTTTTTTAAACCATCCCCGCCAACCATGTAGGTGAAAGCTGCTGTGGGAAATGTAACCACAAAACCCCAATTACTTCATGCCAGAGATGAGGAAAATAACGTCAATTGAAAATAAAAATAAAAATGGGTTGGGAAAAATTCAATGAGGTAGAAAGAGCAGCTTCCCCAGAAGAAGATCAGCCCATGCCTGGCCAAGCATCTTTGAATCACCCTTTGGACAGGCCAGATCTCAGCAAGGATTGCACAGGGACTGCAAAGTCCCTTGGGGCAATAATGGGAATTGAGTACAGAGATAAGCTGCAAGGAACACATTTAATCTCCTAAAAGTTATTTGGAAATTATTTCTCCTGAAGACTGGACTGACTGATTTTCATAATACTCCAAAAAAAAAAAAAAAAGGAAAAAGAAAGAAAAAGACAAAGAAAAAGAAAAGCCCCAAACCAATTAAGTAAAATAAAGACAACAAATGAATTAGGTTTGCCAAGTCTGATCTTCAGCCAAAAAGAGTAGGGGAACAGCTCCAGGCAATTATCCCTGGAAACCCTGAAGGTTAGCAGTGAGCTTTCTTGTTTTAAGCAAGTTCCTGCATTTCAGCCCCTTTTCAATCCCGGTTTTTCTCACTCCTGTTTACTAATCTCTCACTCACTTGGCTCTCAGAGGATCCTGAGAGCTGTTGGTCATTTCCATATTGTTTTCTGCTGGAGAGCTGGCATCAGCTGCGCAGACATGCTAGTTTCGTAGCTGTGCATACACCACTGTGCTGACAACTGCTCCACTGAGCAAGTGAAAACCACCTTGATTTGAATGATTATCGTGTTATTTAGGTAAGCACCACATGGTGCTTTCATCCACAAAAGTCACCTTCCCCTAAAGCTAACGTCCTCCACAATTTCTTGTACTATGTGAAAGCTAAAATCAACCTAGACTTAATCCACTAAGCTGATATAGGACCTTCCACAAATTAGTCCAGGTGTCTAAATGAGTGTTGTGCAAAAACAGCTGAGTTTTGCGTCTGTGTATTGTCAGATGTGTTAGTCCTGAGAAGACACAGCAAGCAATGAGCTTGTTTAACAGGATGATCTTCCTACTTCATGCAAAGGAAGCAACATGGTTTTCACACACATCTGAAGTCCTGTTTTGGGGTGGGGATACCAAGTAACAGGCAATTCTACATTCGACTTCAACAGAGGACACTGAGAGCTTTCTGTCATGAGTCACTTGGATGCTGTGGGTGATGGAGACAAAGAGGACTTGCAGGCTTGCATCCCTCCAGGTCTGTTTTCCAATGCCCTGAATATCCATAACACCTACACACAGGCTTCCATAGCTGGTGGTAGACTCCATACTCCCCTAAAACACAGCTTCCACTTTAAAATGCAGTCTGCTTTGCCACAGACCTTTGCTTTGTTAGTTAGCAGCTCCATAGACTTAAATCTCTCACTACACAAGTCTCAAATGTTCAGCTGTGGCTATGCAGAATATTCTACCAGGAAAAGAAGGGAAGATAACAAAATGAGTAACCGAATTCTCAAAGTGAATTAGAAAAGGAGCAACTGTATCCTTTTTGAATCTCCTTCAAAAGAAGCGTTAAAGTGTAACTGTGAGATAAAGGCCAATTAAGTAAATTCAATAAATCCCAGTGGTGCTAGGATGATATGGCTACTACTCTGCATCCTCAACACAGAGTACAATGCTCTGAACCTAGGAAGGAAGGTATAAGTATTTTAGAGTTTTCTTTGTCAAGCAAAACGTAATGCAATCTGTGTGAGCAGACAAAGCCTGCAATCATTCCATCTTAAAAGCCTGCAACTGGATACTGTGCTATATGATCTCAGGAAAATAAAGGGATTACTCGAAACTTGCTTTTTAAAGGTCACTGCTTCTGCAAGGGCAGCTTCCTTTTAATAGAAAGAAGGCAAGCCACAGAGTAGTTCCATTTGAGTACAGCATGTAAAAAAAAACATGCTGACGTAAGAGTCAGGATACATAAAGCTGTACTCTCCTATGTTTTTATGCAAACAGACAGAAGTCTTGTTCAAAACTCTGCCTTGACACTACAAAGAATGGATGTACGTAGCAATTGTTTACATGTTGCATTACAAATAATCTGCACATTTCCATTAATTTCAAAGCAAAACACTCAAAATCAAAGAGGGATATTGCATCATTTATGCTTATGTTCACCATTCCTGAGAACAGCCATGCGTGCGATGAAAGCAAACAGAAGATGTAACTAGGTGTGAAATTGGGAATGTACATTTTGCTTTCCAGAGACCAGGATTAATCAGGAAGCAAATAAAATCACAGAACTGATTTGACATTTTTTTAAAATTCCTTTTCTAAGATTTCTAATGGAGAATAATAAATGCAAGTCTCTGCAGAAGATGCACCAGCAGTCACATCGGAATAACTACAGGAGATGATTTCAAGAGGAATAGACCCTTTAGGACATTCTTCCTCCACAACCTTTGATAATGACATTAGCACTGAATTAGCTATCTATGCACCAAACTCAGTATTTACAAAATACTGTTCTGTGTCCTGCTAACATCTAATATATAACGATGCTTATGGGAATAAAATGTTAATTATATTTTGAGGGAAACTAATGTTATCAGGTGAATGACCACTGCAGCAAGATAAAACAAATAATCCAGTTTCTACATCTCATGGTCTATCTAATGCTCTCTCCAGCCCAATTATTTTGCCTTGGTATTTTTCACTCTGGCAGAAACAACAGCTAATGGCTCCCCATCTCACCCTAACCTCCACAGAGAGCAGGCTTTTCCATTAACTCGTGGGTAAAACCAAGCAAAACCCACTAGCTCACAGCACCCTCGCTACGCTATGGATTTTTCATGTCTGTTTTACATGCATTTGCAGTTTCTTTTAACCTGATTACACTTCCTTACATGCAAACATTTGGGATCTAACACTTCAGACCTCTCAATAAGCCCTGGTGTTTCTCCATCTGATACCACATTTCTTCTGCCAGAAGATTTAAAAGTCAAATTTACACTTGTGATTAAATCAATACCTTCATCTGTCATCAAAGAAACAAATATTTATGCTACCATTAATGTACATGTAAGGCTGGGTTCAACTGAAGAAAATGAAAGCTGTATGCAGCAGAAAAGCAACCACAAGACAAGTAATTCAGGTTCCCCTTCAAAAGTCTGGTTTACTGCAATTTTTCACTCGGTTTATAATTAGTGACATTATTCATTTTTTTCTCTGGCCTTTGGTGACTTTGGAGATTGGACCAACACCTGCATTATTCAGTGAACCACACTACAGGCATGTGAAATTGCTGAAGGCTTCAAGATACACACACTTGTAAAAACACAAATACTTTTTTGAAAAGAAGTGGGAAAAAGGAGGACTTCACTGTATTGTCTCGTTGCAGCATTTCTGTATAGAAACAATATGCTTTTGGAAAAGCTGAAAACTCAACAGCTCCCCAGGGGAACCTTTACTGTGGATATTAGACTTGGGTCAGAACTTGGCATTTAAGTCATAACTTCCCTTCTACATTGAAACTTTTAATATCCAAACTGAACCACAGTTTTCCATGTGAAGAAAAACAGTAACAACACTCACCTGGCTACTTAGACAAACAGGACCGATCCCAATTTGCAATCGTTTCTAAGTACTTTCGCAAACAGGGTAAAGAAAATGAAAGGTCTTTGTATCATCGAACATCTTTTCAATCCTACCAGAGATTTTACATGGGATTTCACAGGCCCTACATCCAAAGGCAGCATTTTTGCCATAGGTTTAATCCAAACACCTTGCAAAATGCAAAGTCAGTCCTGAAACACAATTCAAATATGGAAATCTTCCTCCTGAACGATTTTTCAAGGTATCGTTTGACTAAATAGGGAATTCATGCAACTTCTTTTCACACTTCAAATATCAAAATAAGAACACAACCTTCAAATTTCCTTCACAACCTTCAAATTTCCTTGGCAACAAACACATAGTATTTATTCACATTTTCTGCCTCCCAAAAACACCACCTGAGGTAAATGCCAGCTTTCTGAACAATTCAGTCTCTGTTACCTAAATCCATTCTGAACACCAAAACCCGAGATGCCTTGATGTGTGCCATGAAATCGCAGAGGTCACACTGTGTCATGTAGAGAAGTGAACCCTATTCAAGCCCTGGATGGCCATGGGAAAAGGCAGGGCCCCGTTCCTGTAATGTGATTCCATAGTAACCTGCAACCAGATTTACCTTACACAAAAAGGGGCAATTTTTTGGGTGGAAATCAACCCAGCTCCCAAAAGATTAAATGCAGCTCCTTGGGTTTGACAGCAAGACATGACTTAAAGCCTGAGCTGGTCATGGAGCAGAGGTGCTCCCAGACCTCTATGCCTCCCAATTAGATGCAATGTTGGCTTTGTGCAATGTGATAACCAAATAGCTGCTCACTTCTCTCTTTGGAGATCATGTTGTCTCTTCGACAAAGCTTTTCTCAGAAGATTTCTCTCTATGCTTCTAGTCCTTGCACCTAAGATATTACAAAAGTACCTGTATTACAAAAGTATGTTACAGGCAAAGAGAGCGGGATGGATACCATAGTTTTGTAGGCACTACTAACCTGATGCCTTTAACTGTCAGCAGCCCCACTACAGAGAAGTGTCCATAGTTGAAAGATACAGAACAGAAAAAAATTCTCCAGTTCATGATCACATTAGAGAGATAACAGAAGTAATCTGCCTGCAATTTGCATTAGCACAGGGATAAAGATTAATCTCTTGCTTCTGATCAGTGTAACACCTACCAGATACACCCAGTTGAGACTGAGACTGCAATGAGCCAGTCTTACCTAAGTTTTTAGATTTTTTGTGCCCAAATATCCTATTTCTTGTTTTAATTCCCCTGCACCAGAACAAGTTGTGCATGCATATGCAAGTTCTTAGGAGAGTAAGCAAAACAGACTAGAATAAAAGAGAGAGAAAAAAATATATATATATATATAAAAAATAGAATCATAGAATAACCTAGCTTGGTAAAGGCTTTCAAGATCATCAAGCCCAACAATCAGTTGATCAGCAACCTGATTTAGTGGGTGACAACTCTGCCCACAGCAGGGGTTTGGAACTAAACAGTCTTCCATCCCAAGCTATTCTGTTATTCTATGATCAACTTCTTTACCCATAAAGGACTATCTGTTTCTTGCGACAAATCTGTGTAAAAATACTCAAGCCATGACATTTAGCCAGGCAAGTAAACTCTGTTAAAAGAACAGACAGCAAGACAGTAGCAATACTGCATGTACAAAACCACTACTCAAATACTCACTGTATTCACTTGGGTAATAAAAATATATCCATAAAATATGTATTGCTATTAAAATTAATTAGTGATTATTGGTGCTTAGATTGCAAAGACAGTAAAAGACACAGCTTTAAAACATTTGCATGCAGCTTTCTCCTATTAACCAAAATATGGCACTAAACATAAAAAGGCAGTGCTCAACAGGTACCATTTAAAGGACAGTGGCTGCAGTCAATGCAAGCTTTGCTGTTCAACTCAGCGTAACAGGCTGTTCAGCTTTCCTTATCATCAGAGGGAGCAGAGCAGATTCAGGGCAGAGCTCACAGCCCAGCTGCTTTTTCCATGCTAACATTTTACTACACTGATTGGCATGAAAGGAGCACTCAGGGACCCGTTCTGGGCTCACGGCTCAGCGGTAATGGGCATGGCACCCACGCAGAACAAAACAGCTTTCCTGCTCTAGCATCCTTGGTTAAGTTTACACCCAGGGACAACACACACATCCCACAGACAAAGGGCTCCTGTAATTTCAGAAATGAAGACAAAACAGTGCCTGAAGGGCCTATCCTCCAGGGAGCAGGCTCACCCCTACCAAGCCCTTTCAGCAATACAGAGGGCAGCATGGCTTCTCCCTTACAGAGCCCAAAGATGGCTCCTTACCCAGGGCACACACCAACCCTCTTTGCTGCCTGCATGCATTCTTCCAAAATCATCACTTTTGCATAGAAAAAAAAAAAAAAAGAAAAAGAAAAAAAGAAGCAAATAATTTTTACAGCATTTATCTTAATGAAACTAAACCATGACACACCTATGGCACACTGTGATTGTGACAGGATTACTAGCACTGCCTAAGACATCACAGGATCTGGACACTAAATTACAGATCTCTTGGGGTCAGACTTATGTACACACCAGTCAGAATTTTTAATGGAATCTATCATATATCACTGCCACCTCCAAACACTAAATCACCTTGGGTAAGACTGTTAAGAAAGCACAAGAGTTCAAAAAAATGAATTGGATTCTTGCCCTCTGCCATCTGTTTACTGAGCAGAATACACATGCTTTCAGTCCCTTACTATCACGGATGTAAGACATACTCTTACACAAAAAGTGAAAGCTGTAAAACAAAACTCTGATTTACAAACTTTTTTTAAGTTAAAAATGTACAGGCTTTCTTGCTGTATTAGCAGTATATCTCCAGACAGCACAAGCTAAGGAGCACGGTCACCACTGGAAATGCAGTGTTGGAGTATTCAGAAGTTAGAACTCTGCTGACACTTCACTTGTCATGGGAAATTCTCCATTCTGTTGTTATTTTCAGTTTCATTGTCACTTCCAAGATGACATATCATAGACAGTTTTTGAACACTGAATACACTGACCTCAAGGGAGGGGAAAGTATTAACTCAGTCTTGTTCATTCAACAAGTACATTCAAGGCCTTATCAGGAATGTCAGCTTATGAGTATCTTAAGGACTAAGGGACTATGTAATGAATGCTACAAAGAGCACAACATTCTACAACTGTCCAACTTGGCTTGTTGGGCTTTTTTTGCCCCTGAAACCTGAATGGTTGCAAACATCCACATTTTGCAGGGACTCCAAGGCCAGAGTCAGGCCAGAATTCACCATTTGGAGAACTTATTTCCAACTGCTAGGCTCAGGACTGATGCTGGTCTAAGTACAATTGAATATATGTCAAGTCCTGCAAAGACAGTTCCAAATAGACTGTAATTTGCCTCTTTTCTTGTGCCAAGTCTACAGTGATGAACGTTTCTGGCTCATGACAGGAACTAGCCTGGTTACCCCATAAAACCAGTAGAGCTCCTTGTGGCTGATATGACAATGTGGAGTGACTTAGCCCACAGAAAGGTTGCACTGAAACCATGCTGAAACACTAATGTTGGACTGGAGTATCCCACAGGTCACAGATCCACAGGGAATTGCAATACCTCTATTTTTATTTTTATTATTTTTTTTCCCTAGAGCCTCTGGAAATCAAGATGTTAAGCCCTTCTCAAAGCTGGGGAACAATTTTGTGGTTAAGACCAACGTCAGATTCCCTATTCTGTCACAGAAGAGCTGTAATTTCCCTATATTCCATTAGTGGTTTAGTTGTGAAGCCTAAGAATAAATATTATTGATTCACAACACTTATTATAAATTCACCCCCAGCAAGGTGATAAGGACTTTAGCTCTGATCCATCAAAGTGTTTTGGGAAAACACTTTAAGCGCATGAGTACTAACACTGCTGTCAGCGTTTGGCTGGATCACAGCCACAGGGCTCAGCATTTTACAGCAGAATCCTCATTACTGAATGCATTTATCAGGTTAGCTTCCTGCACACAGAACAGCCCCTCTCCTATCATTAGTAGCCTAATATCTTATTTGCATTTAAGCAAAAGCTTCCTTTTAAAAATCATGGGTCATTAAAAACAAAACAAAACCATAGCTACTGAATAAAATGCATAAAATGTACATATTCTTGCTTGCTACCATCACTCACCTTCTTAATTCCTAGATTGGCTCCTTTTTTCATACAAGTCTTGCTGCATCCTTCTCCCTGCTGCTATGAAACTCTAAACCCGGTAAATTCACCAAAGGCAAGGACCATTTTTAAACTCCGTGGGAAATTTCCTTCTCTGCCAAGCCTGCCACTCTGTATGATACACCAATCAGTCTTGCTGATGAATTCTAATATTAAAGCCAAATTACTGAGCACTTCAGTGGAATCAGGGGCAGCCAAATAAATTCCTTGTGTTTCCACTTGAAGAACAGCTACTGATGAGGTGCAGCAGGTCAGAAGCAAGAATAGAGTAAGTCCTTAACTCCCGTGGTAACATAGTTTTGGATTTCCTGTCGTACTCTTTCTCTGCTATCACCATCCTTCTTCTATTGTCTTGTATATAAATGCAAAAAAAGCATAAGCTCCACATATTCAATAGCACCCTGAGCTGGCCACAGCTTTGTGTAACTATGAACCAGACATTTTCCATAAACAAGTTTCGTAAAGAATAGAAGGCTTGAAATTAATAGGTTATATAAGAACAAAAAACTAGAATAATTAAACAGTAAAGCACCAAAGTGACTGAAGAGCTGAAGTTAGAAGGTTTATATACTTCTGTTGTACAAATTCACAACCATCCCACCCTTGCCCAGCAGGTCTCTGTGTCCAGCCTTGGCTTCAGACTGATGGTGGCTTTCTGGGTCAGGTCAAGAGCTGCACAGTCTATCACTCTTTTTAAAGGAATGTCAGACAGAGAACAAAATCTGACATCTCATTCTTCCTGCAAACCTTGACACGCTGCCCACATGTCTGTTACTTCAGCATGACCAGGGATACCTGTTTGCCCTAAAGTCTCATGTTCCTAGCACTGAAACGAAGCTAACTAGCAAATTCAGTGTGTATCATAATGCATTACAGGTGCTGGGGAAATAATCCTTGATACTACCACAGGAAATTTTGGTGCCTCCAACTTCCCAAGAGCTAACAGTGTCTGCAAGAAAAGGAAAGGAATGAAACCCACCCCAGGTCTTTCTACTTAGATGTGCCCAATCTTCAACCCCACCACATAAGCAGCCATAGCCATGGCATGTATCCCCAGTGAGAGTTCTTCAAGAGCTACCTAGCTAGGTTCTTGCTACCCACGTGCAGGCATTTCCTCACGTTGCGGATGTGTAGGATGCTCAAATGCAACTAATGCGAAGGACCTGACTGAAACAGCTGCTTGAGAACAGTGGGCACAGAATAGGGGATTTTGCAATGCTCCTTTTGAATGAAGGACCAGTGCCTCCAGTTTGAACCTATGGCTTCCCAAGAGCAAAGAACTGATTTATCAGGTTCTTAGGGAAAAATGGAAAGTGCTCAAGGAATCTGACAGCTCCCTCCTGTGCCGCCTTCTGAATGCTCCACGTCAGGAAAAGCATGCTTCATTTTGAGGGAATCCAAGGGGGAACTAGAGGACAAGCACAAGAAGAGAAAGCATGAGCTATGATTAGAGACAAAGAAGCAAAGCTGCTCAGTCCAAAAGAAAAAGGATTGAAAGAGAAAATTAGTCTCAAGTAAGTAAAAGGCGGCTCTCTCTAGAGCAAGACAGCATAGAATTAAATTTAAGAAAAGTTTCAAAGGATAAAAATAATGAAGAACCAGAAAAAACAACAACAAAAAAAAAAACAAAAAAAAAACACTCCATGAAACTGTGGCATCATCCTTTGGAGGTTTTAAAGTAGATTAGATGAACATATCCTGAGATCTTTCCAGACAAACAGCTAGGCATCATAAGGTAAGTGACAAAAATAGCATGGATGTTGAAAGGCAGAAATTTGGGAAGCATGCATTTCATGCCATTTACCAGCCTCCATGTTTGTGCCAGGAGACATAAGGGAAAACTCTGAATTGCTGCAAGTGGCTAGTCATGCAAAAGGATGGCACCATGATAAAGCATCAGACCAGAGGAGATAATACCCTGCTTTTTGGCACTGCCAGAGACTTGTAGAATGACCATTTCATCTTTTGCTGCTGTTACCTGTGCAATGAAGATAATGGTAATTCCTTTATCTATTTTGACTTGTGGGGCAGGAACTAACTATTCAGATGCTGCCAGCACTATCTTTGCTTTGTCCTGCAGGCTCTGCTCTAAGGCAAATAAAGAAAAGAAGGAATACCTGCAAGCATTACTCCTGGCAGCCAGCTTCTTCTATTTAAATCACAAGCAACTTGGCGACACCATGCTGAGCTCAAACGTGGAACAAAAGCCCTACATGAGTGACAAAAAGTAAAATTACAGAGCAGTTTGTGTTAAAGGCTTAATTTTCTTAATTTAATAACTCTCCAACTTCTGTCTCCTAGCAGAAGCACCAGTTGTGTGCTTAAAGATGAGCGCTGTGTAAATTGCTTCGCTGAGGTGAAACCGCAGAGATCACAATCAGGCAACACAAAGCACAGGATGAACACCAGTGTTGTGAATGGGATAGGTGCAGCTGTGAATGAAAGCAGGGCTCTTGACTCTCCCACTCTGCAGAGACATTAGCTCCCTGCAAGTTACAAACACAAGCTTTCTTCTGACAAAACACGGCAGGCTTTTTCAGTCCAGTTGATTTCTGAAGGCACTGAAAAGGATTTAAAGACAAACTCAAGAATGCTCCAGAAACAGCTTTAAATCAAAACGCTGTTGATGTAAAAATCCAGTTGCTGACTGCACAGGGAATCTCTGCTTGGATTTTTCCCACTTTTGCTGACAAGTTATGTCCAAAATACCTGTGACACCACAGACTCTGCACTTCAGAGCGATTCTCCAGGAACAGGAAAACAGTCCAAGCACCTGACTATGGGATTCTCATGATGAAGCTAAACGGTCCCAACAGATTTCAAATGCTTTAAATTGTAGCTGTGCGTGTGATAAATAAATGGACATATCTTTAACTTTTCTCCAGTGTCAGCAAAACTGTGGTCAACAAACGGGTTTCCACCTGCAACACACTTAATGCGATCTATATTAGTTGTTGGCTTGAACCGGTGTCCTCCTGCTGCAGTATTTTTCTCTGCTATGCTGGATATAGCAGATCAAATATTAAGCAAGATATCTGCACATGGAATAGCACAGCAAGGATTTTATGCCTGCTTTGGTTTGCATGTCAGATAGTGCTGCTCTCAAAAGCATTAGGGAAAAAATACGCCATAAATTCGCATTCTAGTTCACTTCCCGGCTATGAAATGCCAAGAACTGGCTTACTACTTGCAGATATGGCTAGATAGAAGCTTGCAGGAACCACGCAACCTAATGCTCCAGAACAATGATTTGTGAAGCTGCACTCCCAAATATCTCTTGAGGCTCTGATGACCTCTTTTAATCCAGAACTTTTAATCTAGAACTGCCATAAACTCAGTATGAAAAGATGAAGGGGAGCCAAGTCTCCCTGCATCCTGATTCAGAGAATATCCTCAGTTGGAAGGGACCCACAAGATTCACAGTTTATCTTCATGAGGCCAGAGCTCAAGATACTCAGACTGAAGAGCCAAAAACTGAGCTCTACTGGTTTGATTGTTACTCTATCCCACAGGACACCACCTATCAGGATGACTTTCTTCTCCTTAAATATGCCCTTCATAAATGTGAGGTAACAGTAAATGGCATAAAAACTGTGAGCAGTAGCAAGGGTAAAGCATTCAAGTTAAAAAAGTCTCTGCAGTGAATGCAAGAATAAAAAAGACTTGGGTTTAAATCAGGATTCAATTACAGTGAAATATTCAAATGTTGCTAAACTTCCCCTTAAAACTGGGAAGTATCCTTACCTTAAGAGAGCAAAAGATAGTTAAGCAGGCTTATCAAAGAGTAATATTTAAAACAGTTCAGTTAAAACAGTACAGGTAAACTGATCTCAACCAGAACTTGTTTTATGTTCATTTATAATGAATTAGCAAGCTTATAAGCAGCAGGTAAAGGAATAGAATCAATTTTAAATCAACATCTCTAAATATTAAGGCCAGAAGAAATAATTTAGCCCTTCCACAAAACATCACTGAGTTTTCATCTTCCTTTCAATCAATAACAATTCATCCCTGGGGTATATTATCAGACATCACCACACTGTGAATATTGCCCATCTTGCTCTATGTTGTTAATTACAAAAAAAAAAATTTACACCTAATAGTGGTGTCTGCTTATGGACTACCCTCTCATGGGCCACCTTCTACTAGTGATTAATTTATTAAAGAAAACTAGAAATGTTTTTTTTTTTTCTCAGTGTTGTCCTTCATTTAAAATGCTACATAGCCAGAAAAAAAACCAAACAAAAACCATCCAGTCATACAGCTGCTCAACAACTGTTTGCAAGGCCATGTATTACCTCATATGGTATGCAATCATTTTATCTATTGTACAGCAACCAAAATTACTCAAGCCGTTAATGGCTGTCAAACTGCTTATGTACTGCTCTGATAAGAGCTTCATATTGCTTACCTCTTTCTCCTGCTAAATGAAAGGCACTCTGACCACATAGGCGCATCTTACCTTGTATCTCGAGAAAGATACTGCTATTGCCCTTTCATGGTTTCCATTGGCCACTTAATGATTGCATCTGCTGTATAAATATGGACTGGAAGTTGCTACCTGCATCATTTGGGTGCTGCTTTCATTTAGAAGCTTCTGGAGATAGCTGCTGTCTTATTTTGTTTATTTGGAGTATAGCCTTTAAAGCTTGGATGTGACATTTAAAAGGGCCATTAAATGCCCATATCCTCTCATGATCATAAATCTTGTCTAACACAGCAGTATATTATTATCTCAGTGATCTAATTCTTAAGATCATCTCCTTACTGGCAAGAGCCAGGATGGTCACTATGATAAGCTCTAGGAACCCAAAAATATCTCACTCACTGACCCAATAATAAACCCAATCCTCTCCACTTCATCTTTTCCTCAGTAAGGTACATCAGATCATATACTACGTCTACATACCAAATGACTCGGCAAAAAGATTCTCAGAAAATTGTGGCAAAGGTCAACAAGACATTACATTATTAAAAGAATGAATATCAAAATTATTATACTTTCATGCACTGAAGATCTTGTGTTCTCAGCATCCTGGAAGAAGGAAAACCAAAAAACAAATTTTAGAGTTGAAATTCCAAGGATGACCTCAAACAGAAATGCAAGCTGTGGCTGCATGCACATTCAGAAGAACAAACAAAAAATCTCAAATCTACCCAAGTCATCAGGTCAAACCTTACTTTCCTCTACATAAAAGGTTACTCTCATCAACATCTTCAGAAGTAGCTTCTGTGAAACTGAGACTTGAATTTGATCCACCAAGGAATGGGGAAACACAGTATAATATAGTCCACTAGGCACTGAACTAGCCAAAGTAATGAATGAAACATGCCCCAGAAAACTGCCAGAAACCTATGGTCAGCTGCAAATTTACACAGAAAAGTACAATCATTCTATTTTGGAAGTGATAACTTGTACGATGGTCTAGTATTTATGTATACATATACTGGTCTGGTATTGAATGTGGAGGTTGGTGGCCCTGCATGTGGCAGGGAGGTTGGAGACTCATGATCTTTGAGGTCCCTTCCAACCCTGGCCATTCTGTGATTCTGTGTATGGTCTTGAACTGTTCAGCAGCCTTCATGAGGAAGGACTCAGCTAACTCTGTATTCGTGTGCTGAGCACTAAAAAGTAGACAAGAAACAGAGGGAAAGAGAAGAGGACACAAAGGAACTGTCAGGTTCATGGCATAACCCTGACTCCAGTGGAATGCACTGCCATCAGACTCTGCTGGCTTTTGGTCTCTTCCTAGTCCTGCTGTGAGATCTTGGTAAATCCTTCATTTTCTCTCTCACCACCTGTAAAACTTATGGGAAGGGCATTCACATTCTTCACCGAGTATGCTGATATTCACAGTTAGTGCATTCAGCCTCCTCTTTGGTGGTATCTTTAGGCCTGTGACAGAAAAAAATCTCACCTCCAAGACTCTCATTGTCCATTCCTTTCCAAACACATTTAATTAAAAAGCCCACAGTGCTGCCGAACTGCTAATGATGACCTTTTATTGAAAAGCCTCCCTTTCTGGCAAGTTGTTTGTCTTATTCCTAGCCATGATTTCCAGCCTTATGAAGCAGCTTGTTATGGAAATACTACACATTGGTGGCCTGACAAGAAAACATACTTATATCCTAACAACAATTTTTCTCACTGAATACAGCGCAGCCCTGTGCCTTGAATCATTTCCTAGGCATTTCTCTTCCAGGCTGTTCCCCAGAGCCCAAGTATCTCTCCTCAGATGCTGGCACTCAAATACCTGCAGGACAAAGCTCACACTGAAATGAACCTTTTCCCTCCTGTCCCTCACTTTTTTTTTCTGTTGTGTGTGTGTACAAAACACAAAGTGGTGGATACTGCTGCCAGCAATGGGGAAGCTTCCTGAAATGCATAAATATCAGAGGTCTGCAACATGATTGTACCAGGATTATGGGAAGCATCTGTTGCCTTTCTGTGCCCTCTCCTATCACTTGACTGTACAACTGCTTGGATGACAAGAGTGTCTCTCTGACAGGCCGTTAAGTATTCTAAACTAGATTAATCTCTGAGCAGAATGCAGCAAAGCTATAGATGTTTCCTAATGGTTTGAAGTGCCAGCTCGCATGATAAATATACACCTCCTACATGCAATTATGCCTGTTTCTTAATAGCATTAAGATGGCTCCAAGATACTAATTACCAAATAAGAACTTTGCAATTATACTCCATCATACCTTACTCCTGACATAGTTTCTTTTAAATAAACAAGGATTATGGTTTGACAGCACCAAAGAAAAGGGAGTTTCTCCTTTGATCTGCTTAACTTTGAGTGTGATCGTGGAATTACAGAAGAGCAAAAATTCCCATTCACCGGGAAGTAGTGACAGGGATTCATTGCAGCCATTTCACTACTCTTAAGAACGGCTGTTAGCCCTCTTATTAATCAGTGGGAGGACTGATGCTATCTGAAGTGAAAGCAATATCACTTGCTGATTCCTGTTGCTAGAGTTTCAGTGTTTGGCATGAACTGTTTACAGTCTTACTTTTACTTAACAAGAGTCAAGGTATTCCCCATATCTAACACGACATCATCAGATAAAATAAACCTCCTACCTACATTAGCTGTTGGCACGTTACTGGCAAACACCTTACACCCATAAATAAAAAGTACATAAGAGCTTACTTTATAGGCACAAGAGAAGGCTATTACAAGACAGATATGTCAAAGCCTTCAAAACTCAGAGGTATTACCTTTCCAGAAAACTAAACAGTAAAATCCCTAGCTACCTACAATAGGAAGAGAATTAAGCCGGTGTTGAGCAATTTTTAGAGATCCTCTTTCAGTGCTCCCTCCTGACATTAAAATACATAATCAGACATTACAGTCACCTGAGTAAGAAGCCAACTGGGTGAGATTACAACCTGGGTAATCCCAAAGTGTGGAAATTTGCAGCATTAAACACAATGTGAAAGGATGCACTAATGATAGCAATATTTTCACACTGTTCATGCAAGCACAGAGACAAATGTTGCGATCTGTCTCTGTCTGCCTTTCTGGAGTGCTGTTTTATGACACAGTTAATGATTTGGCAAAAAGTAATAGCCTTGTAGTGCAGCAATTGCAAATGATCTTTCCCTTGCTTCTTTGAAGATGAATAACGGAAGCCTGCGTTTGACCCCTTTATGAGCATTTTGCTTGTGGTGGGAGGAGGAAGGGAGGAGGAATAAACACCTAAAAATAGAAGTGTGTGAGTGATGCTATGATGTACAGCTACCTTGTTTACCATTATCCTTAACCAGAGATTTATCACCTTGCTCTTAAGCCGTACATCTTTTCTTTCTTATTTTTTTCTCTTCCCTTCTAATTGGAACTCAGTCTGTGAAATGTAATTAAAGCTCTCATAAATACTGCCAGCAAGCGCACCTTTTTCTTCCAAGTAACTACCAACATCTTCTAGAAGACCTCATCAGCCCCTCATAGAATATAGGCTAATATATCTTTGCACACATCGTTCAGGATTGGGAAGCCAATCTTCCCACCTTCCACATAATTAAAGTCACCCACATTATGCTTTTCCTTTGCCACTCCCTCCCCTTCTCCAACACATGTATCACCCTGTCATCGGCTCCTTCCTTTCATCTGATTTATTCAGTTTCTAATCACTGAACAAAATCCAGCGCTTTTACAAAAAGCTGATGCGGTCCTAGGCAGAGCTTGGCACGAGGCTTCCTTTTTCTTGCCTCCTCACATTATATATTAAAAGAAGGTGCTTTTAACTCTCCTCTAAGGGGGATTATTTCCTGCAATCCAGAGAGTTTATTCATGCCTGCAGTGAAAAAATACCCTCTTCTATTCAGGGTAAATGACTGAGACATTAACAATGAAATTCAATGGTACTTCAAAGACTCCTTTGGGCCCTAAAGGTTGTGAAGGGCTGCCCAAAGACTGAATGAAGCCCAGTTAACGGAACAGGTGGCTTCATTTGGTCCGTGAAAAATAGCCGCTGCTTCTCTCGGGAAGGAAAACACTCCCAACTGGGCTGCATCGCTGCCATAAAACATCTGACTTGAGGCACCTCCGAGGTTTTCAAGCACCCATCTGGCAAACTGAAAAGGCAACTGCTGTGTGTAGCCTGAGCACTGCAACAGGAGACATAGCCTCAAATCCCTCCCTCGTCAGAGAAGAAGAAAGGTGACAACTGTGCAACTGACCTTACAGAGCCGATGTTTTAGGAGTGACATTGTGCATCCCATCCTTATGAATACAGCTCTACTCACACGAAGCAGAGCAGCTGTAGCAGCAGACACGAGCAGATGCGACAGCCTCACAGTTATTATTACAGGATATTTGGATACTCTCCTGTTAAATCATTGGCTGAGCTCCTCGAGCACATGCCTGACCAAAAAAGTAGGGCCGGGAAGCAATAACTGCATGAGCTCCCCTGGCTGCAGCATCCCAGCGGAGGACACCCCGACAGCCCTGTGTGAGATGCAGGAGGCAGCCTCATCTCCAGCCCGCCGCAGAGACTGTCCCAGGAGCCGGGTTCAAAAGTTAAAAGACGCAGAGAAAACAGGAGGAGCCGCTGAAACCTTCTCTAAGTTCTCAAGAGAATAAACTAAGTGTCAGTGTCTTTAGCACTTCATTACTGCTATCGCTTGATTTTGTTAAATGCTTTTTTTGGACCCTCCTCAATGAATAGTTGCCAAGATACTCTAAATACTATTACTTCTAAAGGCCAAATAAAACCAAACCTATTTACTGAAGAGGTAGCAATTGCTCTCCCCCTGTATAGAAAGTCAAATGGATCAGGATTTTAGTTACACTGAATTGCAACGGTACAGTAATTTGCAAGCACTTGCAATCAAACAGAAGTATTATTAATGGCTCTGTTTTTAGCAAACAAAGCACAGTTCACCATCTAAACATGTTCCAGTCAATACCCTGCACTCAGCCAGGAAGGACAGCTGGACTTGTATCAAAGACTGTCTTTCCTGGTCAACAGTCTACAAGAAAGAAAAACGGAACTGTCACTATTGCAGAAAATACTTGGGAGCAAATGCACACCACACTCTTCCCTCCATGCTCTTCAGCTCTATTAGCTCACTAAACACTCCAGAGAAAAGAACTGGTACTTTGTATACCCTTTTGCAAATGCAGACCAAGCTCCAATCATGTTTGAAGCCTTCTGTGCATGGTGCTGCAAGGAGAAGAAACTTGGCTGAGGTAAAGCAGTGGCAGTGGCCAGCTGAGAATCAGCCCCCTTTACGTCACTCCCAGGGAATCAGCTTCTTGCTGCAACTACAACCGCACAAGCTTTTCACTTTAAACACTGCAGCAATCTTGAAACCACATCATCTTGAAAACAATTCAGAAAACAAACGAACAAACACCACTGAGTCCATTTTCAGTTGAACTGCTCCTCGGCTCAACTCCAGTCGAGTGTGACTGACATCTCTTATCTGCTCTTGAAGTCGGTCTGGCAAACTGGTTAGGAAACATCTTCAGTGCAGCTCAGGGCTCTAAGCAGGCTTCCAGCCTGCGTGTGCCCTCTGTTCACACCGTGCTTTTTGCCTCTGTTTCTCCATCAGCAAAAATGATGCCCGACGAGCCTCCCTGATGTGCAAGTGGCAGGCAGTGAAAACCACAAGAGCAATGTACTGACAAGAGACATCCCTTCCCACACATAATGAGCACATGGCACATACAGACATTCCCAAAAAATGTATCTGAATCTGCCACTACAAACTCTGTCACTGGGCCAGACCTGCTGCATTAAACCTCCCCTGGCCTTTGCTAGAAATGGCATGTACTGTGTGGATCAGATCTGGATGCAAGAAAGCTGAGCCAAATGGAATTTATTTACTGCACACATTTGCATAATGGCCATGTATTTTCCTTCCATATTTTGTCCCAAATAAAGAAGTAGAAACTGCACAAGCAGAATTTAAAATACCAGTCCTTCAGTCGATCACTACTATCAGAGGCTACAGAAACAGTGCAATGCCAGTACAGATGCACAATCATCATCTGAACACAAGAAATACTTATCAACTACTCGACCACTTCTCAGAGCTTTTTTTGTTTTGCAGAGGTGCTCTGAAGAGGTTGCACATAGCACCTTGGGCCCTACAAAGCTACCTGACTGGCAGAAGTTCCCCTTGAAGCATCAGCCAACACATAGCAGAGGGTTTAGTGCATCACCTCCACAGAGAGCACAAAGCATTTTGTCCTTCACGCACATCCAGCTCTGATAGTTGTGTGCAATTTCGGAAAAGGTGAAGATGGGTCTGTGCCCTCATGTGCATCCTGCCCAGTCATCCTCCAGCTCCTCTCAACCTCCTTTCAGTGACTGAGTCATACCTGGCACCAAGAGATAAACAATAAATTAAATAACCTGGTAATTTCTGAAGCAATGGCCTTCCAGCTTACTGAACTGGGTGAGAGCACCTCTCTAGAAACTGCCCTTGCATGGCCAGGCATTTAGAGGCTCACACTAAGTCTCTGGCAAGGTCAGTGAGTGATTTCATGCTTAGTGTTACCCCTTGCTGGAATGAGGCAGGACTGTAGAGCTGCGTGTTTAATGATTCAAGGCAGGAACTCACTGCAAGGAGGGGAGAACCCTGGGGCGACAGGACAGTGGTCACAGAGGCCTGTACTCAGCAACAAGCTGCACTAATGCAGAGCTGTAGGAAAGTCAACTCAGGGAATATTGCAATTAATAATCTACTTGGCAGAGCAATGGTTTCTCTCCT
Source organism: Perdix hodgsoniae (assembly GCA_035772895.1). Lineage (NCBI taxonomy): Eukaryota > Metazoa > Chordata > Aves > Galliformes > Phasianidae > Perdix > Perdix hodgsoniae. The sequence goes on from JAPSGF010000002.1 coordinate 48,197,906, forward strand.
CAGTTTAAGGCAGACTGCAGAAAAGTTGGGAAGAAGCTCTGAAGACCCTGAGCTGCACAGAGAATCCCATAAACCTTTTCAAAGTGAAGGAGAGAAGGGAAACGCACTGTTATTGCTGTTATCTCATTCAACCTTGTTTCCTTTCATCTCATTTAGGGACAAGGCAAAATAGCACACCTTGCCTCAGCCACTAATGCCAGTTTAGAAGGAGACATAATTCCAGTGATTTTTTTTTTTAAGGGTGCAGTCACAAGGACTTAGGTCAAACAAATCTAGCAGAAACAAACCAACAAAGAAAGCGCAAAAAAAGGAAAGTTTTATACAGCAGGGTGAAGAATCACAGTGGGCAAATTCTATGCATGCCCTCTAGAAGGCAGCGACCAGGTGCAGGCATTTTCCACCTGATTCTGCCAGATTGCATTTGAGGCACCTTTGGCTCTCTCTGCCAAACACCCTGCAGTGCTCAGCACTGTGCAGAAATTAAAACACAGCCTGCTTGGTGCATAGTCCTTGTGGCTCACACTGGAGCTGCTTGGCTTTGGATGTGCAGGCAGATCAGGCAGCAGAGGAGCACAGAGCCACTGGCTGCCCTCCAGGATGGCTGACACAGAGCCCCAGCATCGCTTCTGCCCTATGACATACTTGTCCACCCTGTGGCCGCCATCCCTGGGATGCCTCCCAACTCAGTAGGTTTGCAGGTTTGCTTTTGGAAATATGGCCACATATGAGCTCAGCTCCTGAGCAGAGGGCCCTTTCCAACCACTTGACCTGCCCTCAGACCGCAAATACACAGGGTAGATTTTACCAGATGCTTAACATTTTGCGTTTTTCTTCCCATCCACTGTCATGAGGCAGCTCTCTTAAAGGCTTGTTCAAGCTGAAGCACTTACTCTATGGGGCCAGCGTGCTCTGTGCATCTCACAGAGAAGCACATTGGCCTGGCTTGCTGCATTGCAGCACAAAAATCCCTCGCCTGGTGCTTGCTCACTGCAGGCCTGGGCCAGTACCACTGCAGCACTGGGCCAGTACCACTGCAGCACTGGGTGTCGTGCAGCAGTTTGGACAGAGCCCTTTGATCAGATCCGTATTTATAAAATTATCAATCCTGAAGAAGAAGGCAAGTAAATAAATAATGCTGCTTTCCTTCTGGTGATTTCTATTGTACTGATCTAACCAGAAATCCCATTAGTTACTTGCTTTGATCAGGACTATTCCTCCAGGATGAGGAGATGCAGAAAGCATTCCACCATGCCAGCAAATGAGTACATCTGAAGCTTGCTTTAATTAAAACCTTCAAACCCTGAGCTTTTTGCAGTATTTGCATGTATCTGAACTTTGGCCCAGCTGCTCTCAGGGAAACAGTTTATTGTTCAGATGCCTGCCACCTTGGCACTGTTCTCAGCTCTCCTGATAGAGCACTGCAGCCTCAAAGGAGGAGAGAAGAGAGTGCAGGTTGGGATAAAGCACAACCAGCCTAGGCTCTGCTATTACATTAACCCTTTGCAAGGAATTTCAGTGCCAGAAACAGCATTTCAGATGTCTTCCCAGCAATAAGCAAGGGGCAGTAGCTTTTGAAGTGTACTGTACTAACAACCACAAAAGATCTGGAAGAATTCTTCCACCCTTGCTGAATCACACTTCTCCAACAACAAGCAATCCAGGAGAGAAAAGCATTTCAGCCTATGCAACGCTGTAAAATCCTGAGCAGGAGGCTGTAATTCATGCACGTTGTGAGCTGGAGCTCAGGCTGGATACAGAGAGATCCTTCCTAAGATGCATAAGCCAGCCTGCTCTGGGAGTGCAGATGCCAGATGAATCAGCAAGAAGAGGAAGCAACCAAGAGGAAAAATCCGGTCACGTGAACAAATAAATAGATAAATTACAACCTACATATTAAAGTGACCCACCTTGATAAGACATGCTGCAGGACTGGAAGCCCTCTCTGGTCACAGGAGCTGCTAACATGATGCTGTGCACTTTCTTACAGCTTCACATTCATTCACATTCTTATCAGCACTACAGTTTCACAGGAAAGAAGAAACACACTGTGCAGCTGCCATACCCTGAATGGCATTCCTGTACCACAGCTCCCTCAGTGCATAATGACTGAAACTCATATGCTTCCAACTACTCTGACTTCTGAACTGTCATATTTAACTTTTGAGGAAGATTGCTATAAAGAGCTTACGTGGTACATTAAAGAAGCTGAAGCTAGAGAGCAAATGGGACATCTATTAAATGCCTACTAGTCCCCTGCTATTTATTTAGCTGCTCTGAAAATATTTTTACAGACTTTTTTTTGGCTATTTTTGAGTCTTGGTATCACAAAAGCACTTCCACAAATGTCGTCTACGCAGGCTGCTAAAATTGTGAAATTACTTTTAATGCTAAATCAGAGAATTAAAGTATCACACAAAGGAATTATCAGCTTGCAGATGGAGACTAAAGAGCTGAATAGGATTTTATTAGCAGTAAAATTCAGAAGCTGCATTCAAAAAAAAAATCTATACATTGATGTCATCTGGGCAGCAAAATCATTTGGGATGCTTTACTTTTGCTCTCTGCCAAGTACTGTGCTCAGCGCAACACAAAGAACTCCTTGGCCCCAAAGACTGCTTTTTAAGGTGATTAGAATTAGATTAATATAAGATTACTTGGCAATTCTTTAAAAGAGTGCCAGCAAAATGGGAAATAAAATTTTAAAACAGCTTTATCACTCATGCAATATAACATCAAGGGTACTCTGCAAAAACATGAGCTTCGTACATCTCTGACCTTGTGAAGCTTTCATGCCCAGCTTTTAGTGTGGGAAAAGAATATCTAATTTCAGCACAGGCTGCTCTGTGTTCTTTCAAAAATCCCAGTATTTGCACCTGATACACTGCTAACAAACCAGACTGGAGACGCCCAGTCTCTGCTATGGCAGCCCAGGTCTAAGGCTACACTGCCGATGGCTCTGGAGTGTTAGGTGGGAAATAGTGTCAGCCCTGCTGGCTGCAGAACCTCCAGTTGGGTATGTGGCTCTGGGCAGCCTGGTCTGGTGGTTGACAACCCTGCACATAGCAGGGGGGTTGAAACTAGATGATCACTGCGGTCCTTTTCAACCCAGGCCATTCTATGATTCTATGATTTCGGGCAGCTCTCTTTCCCTTATACTCCGCTCTGTGGCAATACTTAGGTGCATCCCACTGATGAAATTTCCTCATGTGTAACCAGGCATTTGTTTTTGTAGCTCATGTAACTTTCTCACAAGTGGCATGCTTTGAAGGAAACCCTATCTGCTTTCCTATGAAGATATGCAGTGAGATGAATGAAAAACATACCACACAACATGCAATAAGTGACACTGGCTGAAGTTCATCAGCAATGTCAAGTTTGGGGATTGAGAACTTCAGTGCATTTCTGTCCTTCATTAAGGCCGAAGGTGGACAACTATTACTTACTTTTTTTATTTTCAGCTATATGTAATTCAATGTCAAAATTGAAATGTCCGTCTGCAGAGGCAGGAAAATGTTTTTATTTCCTCTTTTAATGTCCTAATATATCAACAGGGTTGATACACTTTAGGAAGAAAAAAGAGCTTTGAAATTACTCAGAATTATGGTTTTTTTTGTTTGTTTGGTGTTTTTTGTTGTTGTTGTTTGGTGGTTTTTTTCTAATTTCAATTAATTCCTTCAATGTTCAAGTATGTACTTCTGATATTCTAAGTATAATAAAAATGCTTATGCCAAACTATGAGAAAGTGGCAATTACCACCTGGGGAGTTACACATAAAACTATAAAATATTCAATTGATCCATAATTCATTTGGTAGCAGACACCCAGCCATCTGGGCTGGGGTGAACTTGCAACTATGGAATAGGATAGTGACTGAAAAAGATTTTGCATTCAGAATAAACGCAGCTACTAAAAAAACAAAAACAAAAAACACAAAAACCAACCCAGGAGCCTTTTGTGCATCACTGGTTTTCAGGCTTTACTTTGCTCTATCTATCTACAATTGTTATAACTACAAGCAACCACACTTCAAAAATAAATTCAATGAAGGACAGCCTGATTGTGACAGACCTGCCACTGTCTGTCTTTGCTGGTGTTATATGCACATATCTTGTTACAATATTTAAGTTTCCACCTACATAAAATACTTGATGGATAGCATACAGGATAGGATTCCACAAATGAAATTATTCTCATTGATTCAACACTGTAATCTTGATACACAGCAAAACAGCAAAGCTCTCCAGCGGGCTTGAGATTCAGCTGGAGATAAAAATGCAGACAGCATAAAAGTTAAAGGTAGACTTCTCAAGAACACCCAGACTTTGATGCCATAGTGGGCATTTTTTTCCCACTGCAATCAGAGGGAAAAAAACCAGCAATTTCAAGAGATGCAGCAAGGCCTGGAATGAGAAACACTCAAAATTTCTCCATGGACTTAACTGCTGTATGAAAGGATGGAAGATCCTTCCTCCCAGAGAATAAAGCCTGAACACTTGTTTTCCAATGCAGAAGCCCTCACAACAAAGCAGAATACTTGTTTTTGTAGCGGTATACAAATAGAAGTATACTGTATACAGTATACTTCTATTTATTAAAATATCCCTGTCTCAGTCCATAGTGGTTTGTAAGACAACGCTTTGCTTTCAGGAATATGTAATTTAAGTTAAATGGTGAATTCTTGATACCTGTGTTAATACACTGGAAGCTTGTGCAGCATCTCTAAATGACAGCGCTTTCCAAATAGATGTGTAATTGTAAGTCTGAAACCCTCTATTTATGCCACTAATAGCTCCTCTCTGACCAACATGAATTTAAAGCATAGCTTAAACTATCAGACATACCAAATTCATATTGAATTGCCTGCAGCTGCTAAGATTTTCTTGGAGTTCATAAAATGATAAGACAAATTCATGGAAGAGAAATCCATTAAGGGCTATAAAGTACAAAGAGGTTCTCCCAGAAGGCTTGGGAGCACACTTTGGAAACATCAGTGTGCCTCGTGCTCACACCTTTTCTACTGTGTCCACTGTCCAGAAGATGATGCAGCTCAATTGATTGAGTACTGTTACAAGTGATGCTTAGAATTTACAGCCAAGCTCTGCTCAGCAGCCTGGTTGTGGAAAAGGACTTTCACAGAAATAAGCATGCGTTCAAGTTTTTGCAGGCCCTAGGCTTGCAGTTCTGCTTACAAAGCAGAATTGCAAAATGAGTCTTGCTTCCTTTGTGAGACAGTCACATGCAACGTGCTGCACTTACTGGGAAATCCTCTTGGAAATGGTTTTTCCTAAAGAAGATAAGCAAGCTGCTCCCCTCTGCAGGACAAACCAAACAAGCTGGTGAGACTTGTGATCTGTCAGAATGAGACCCTGAACCTTACAGGTCTTAAACTGAACCTTTCCCAAAATCAATCTCAGAGAACACAGCTTCCCAGCACACTGAATACTGCCACCTTCTTGCCTCATTTTCTGGTATGTTCTTCCCAAGCTGTGTGGAGCTGCAGTCTGTTTCAAGAGCACGCAGTTGTTGACCTAAAATTGTAACAAGCCCTACACTATTCCTTTTCCAAACTGCTCCTGGCTGTTTTTCAAAGGCTGGTGCACCCTGAGTGCTAAGGAAAATCTCTTCTCTTTTGCTCCTTGCAACTACGGTGTCACAGTCTGCGTAGTCAGAGCGAGGGTCATGGCTCTCAGCGCACCTCTCTGCTTCTGACAGCTTTTTAGCTGCTCCAAGCATTTAGTGTTTTCTTTTGGTCAAGAAAGAATCTGGTCCTGCTTCCCGGGCCGCAGCATGGGTTGCCAGGTCTTGTCCTCCAACATCTTTACTTAAAGATCACTGCTGCACCACAGGACACAACTTGTATCTCTGTTTTGGCCTCAGGCATGCAGGTTTCTTGAAGCATTAGACACACTAACTCCTCCTCTGCTAGCAAGCACATCCAGACCTTTCTTCCTCCTTTTCCCCAAAAGGCGTGAAAATGCCATACAGGTCACAGAATTGGACTGAATGCCGATTTCCAGCTTTTCAAGTAGAAAACTGGCAAGGGGCTTATTTGAAAACACACACAGAGAAGAAGGTCTTCAAATGTAAAGAGAGTCTATGGCATGTGAGTAATCAGCAAAAGAACTGCCCCACTCCTAGACCTCCCACCTCTAGCCCACGTCCAGCATGGACTACGCTGGAAATGAAAGGCAAGGAAAACTGCTCAGCTGTTTAGGCTGGCTACAACTGAATTACTTTCACAGGTTTTAAGCCCAGAAGGGTTTTTAATGCTACGCCTTCCCACTGTGTGTGTGGATGATGATACAATGGGCAAACAGGCAACCATGAATCACAACCACTTGCTCCCTACAGGCCCATTACAAGATACACATCCCTGAGCGAGAATTCATGGTAGGTGCCTTCTGTGCATGGGGCAGATAAGATGAAAGACCTCAGGGGAGATGCACATCTTTGTCTACAATGATAGCATTACTTAATCACCCAGCTTGGTGGAATCTCTAAGAAAAAACATCATGCATTGTCATGCGAAAAGCCAACTTCAGTATTAGCAGCACTGGCAGACTGCTCTCTGGAAATAGTGTAGAAATGGTCATTAGGTGGCAGTTTCAAAAAGATAAGAATTTGAGTAAAACCACAAATATGAAAAGGATGGCTAACTTAATCCTATTGTTGCCAGTTATGAATTATTCACTGCTCCAGCCCATGTGCATGAGACACACTTTCTAATGCATTCAGACCACATTACAGATGGCTCCCTGCCATCTGTGCTGAGAACTCCCGTGTGTGCTTATTTTACAGTTGTCCCAATGGGGACAACCATGCTTTGGCCAGTCTACACAAGGTTTCTTGTCCCTCGAATCCAAGAACTGCCCTTGGCTTGCACTATCAGAAATAGATGGTCTAACTGCATGGTGGATAGGGAGAGAGTACTTAGACCTGAGGAGGGAGCTGCACCAGATATTCATGAGGTGTGGGAAGACAAGAGAGTAAGGTCCTCTTTTTGCCTCCTGCAGCTTTGAGGTGTCATGATGGAGGTCAGTGCACTTTCCACCTTTCCTGGCTGACTGCATTGTTCAACCATTCCAGATCCATGAAAGTATCTAGTAAAACACACCTGCAAAATCACAGAGAAAGAACAGAGGCTTGGGGATCACTGAGGAAGAGCAGGTTGTGACAGGGGAATCAGTACTCAGTCTGAAGACACTGTGTCTGACATGGATTGGTCCCATCCCAGGTACCATCACATCCCTGGAGAAGTGTGCTGGGGTCACCAGCTGAGATTAGCTGATCTGCCTCAATTTGTGTATAAAGATTATTTCTCTCTTGCTGTACTTCCAAACTTCATTTCAAAAGTTTGGAGGAAAATTACATCAGACTGAGAATGCCAGACTGATTGCCAGTGCCAGTTCTTTTTATCGTTATTTCAAATTGGGGAGAGAGGGAAGGGGAACAAATTAGTTTGGAGAGGAACACATTTTCCTCAGGAAGCAATTTCTTCAAGAACCCAAACCAGACACAGTTTCTACTGCCAAAAGCTCCCATACATAGAAGACATGGCTCAGCCAACATCCTGCTGCTTGCACATTCTCTGCAGTCCTTAAATTAGCATGTTTTTTCTTGGTGGGGACAGACAGAGCCAAAACAGCAAAATAAATCCTGGCATTTCCCTCCAGTACTGGGTTAGTGACTACCCGCCAGCGGGCCTCAAACAGCTAGACCTAACCCATGGCATGATTTTTTTCATTTTCCACAGCACACAGTTCTTGTTCTCCTATTGCTGCAATTGGCCTTGTAATGCTACCAGACCTTTAGTGACTCTCTACTTAATTATACCAGCCTTCATAGAAATGTAATCACACAGGCAGAAAATCTGTGTGAGAGAAAGGATGGGTCCCCAAGGCAGCATCTCTTGGTGCTGGTTTCCTGGGGAGATGAGGCTGCTGAGACCCTGCTGAAGTCCCATGTGCTTTTCTTGCTTTGATTTGAGAGAACAGCTGAAGGTGAGGCTCTTTCAGAGATATCTAGCATCTCTGGGTATGACCAACCATAGACCACTGTGCCTGCACACCTCCATTACTAACCCCAAAGGACATTTTTCAGAGGAACCTAAATAAAACAGATAGCCACTTTCCATGCTTGTATACAATTTGTCCAGTCCTTGTCTACAGTCGCTTTGTTTCTAGCATGGACAAAGTGATTGTCATCCCAGGGAGTACCTAGAGGGCAAGGAACATTACCGAGAAACACATTTGATGCACGAATTGTACAGCTCAAACAGGCCTGGCTCTCTTTATTCAGTGAACTGGGTGGGACCAGCTCCAGCAACAACAAAATACCCTGCACAATCCCTCTGGATGATGAGTGGACTCTGCAAGCACCTCCTACTGATTCAAACACAAGAACATACAGATACTATTTGAATGCTACACAGTGCATTAAACACTTGTGGCTTGATCCCTTGCCTGTGTCTCCCCTGGCTGCACTGCACCTCTGCCAGGTAACACAGAGACTGAACCAGAAGCTAAACTTACCCACTGTCTTTAACAGGAGCTGTATTTATCATGTGAAACCAACAGGTCCACAATTTCATACAATGGATCTCCCAGTACAAAGCTGTGGGCAGTAACTGTGCAAGGGAGGTGTTCTTGGCTTGAGTCACAAGAAGCCAGCTATGCAGATAAATCCAGCCGCAACTACCAGGAATTTGGCACATAACTCACAGAACAGAGCCATTTCATCACAGACAGAAGTGATCAGCGATGTATCATCTTCTCTCATAAAGCTACATTTACAGAGGTTATGTGGATTTAATTCTACATATCAGGAGAAAAGTAATGCCAGCAATGAAATGCTAATACAAGCTCACTAACAGGAAAATACATTTTTTTCCAGCAGTAGTTACTGGCAGCAACCTTCCCAGTAGAAGGACAACAGTAAACAGCGTTAGGACCAAGAGACCCACTGATCTGCACTAAACAGGTGCCTCCAACAGGTGTCATACTGCCATCCACTGATGCTCCTCTGGAAGATTCCTTGCTACATCCATTAGCAGTGAGCAGTAACCCCAGCATGCTTTTATTTGCTTTCCTTGAAATATACCTGAACAATTTGTCCAACACTTTGACAATTCAGTCTAATTATCTGGGCAGGTATCTGATGAAGTCCAATACAATTACATTCTCACTGCTGGCAGCCAAGCCCACACATGTACACCTGGGCAGCAGGAATGAAATGCAGCGCTGCTCCAGCTAACTTGTTTCTGCTTCACAGTGAGGATCTGACAATCTCCATCTAGCCGTTACTCTGCATATCGCACCACATTTCCTGCTAAATCTTTATAAGGAGAAGGCAAGCACTGGCTCCTCTGATCAGGCAGCACAGTCTGCAAGGTCTCCAATTCCACTAATGCACGTTCCTGGATGGGGTCCACAGCAGACAAGTACCACTGGGGGCCTTAAACAGCAGGAAGCAAGCTAAGTAGGCAGTAGGAAAAAACTTCAAACACAGAGCATACAAGGGACCAGAAGGAAATGTGTGTGTGTGGGCAGGTTCTCTGGGTCTTAGAGAAGTTGTGTGATGTGCCCGGTGCGTTGATGTACACAGAAAGAGTAATCATGCTTTTCTTTCCTATCACACCTCCAAATGACAAGTGACAATGTCAACTCCACACCTGCCTGTGTTCAAGGCACAGAGCTCGGAAGTGCCAAAGCAGCTTGCCCCAAACACAACAGTTGTTTTTTCTCTCTCTAGGCTTCAAAGGGTTGGCAGGCAAATCTGAGCTCCAAACAAAGGAACAAACCAATATACTAGATCTGTCTGCACAGTACAAAACCAATGACACAGTATGCAATGACATCTCACTCCTACCTTGTTGGAGATGCAGTGACACTGCACTGTATGTCACAACGCAGGAGAGGTTTTCCTGAAGTCACTCAGGACTATTTTCTGAGGGTAAGTGTAAAGTTTGGATGTTTTAGACCACTGACATGTGGAATCAAAATGAACTCTCAGGGATTGCCCTTTCCCAACAGGAGAGGCAATTATATTCCCTCTGTTTTAGCAAGCAGATACACAGAACTGCAAAGAAGTGGTGGGAACTCCAAGTAGCTCAATTAGTATAACAGAAAAAAGAAAAAGCCACAGATTCTAAGTGTGTCCTGCTGGAAGCAAACACGTTGAAGATTACAGTAATTATAGCCTGCAAGAAACAACCACCCCACCACCCAACATATTCAAAAGATCCACAGTCCAGCCCTACATGTGAGGGATTTCCACCCATTTCAAAGGGAGGCCTTCAATGGGTCTGACTGGCTCAGGCTCCCACCCCAGATATTTTCCCAGGTTGAAGATCCACTTACCTGCCTGGTTTGTGGTTACATTTACAGACACAAACTGCCGGGCTCCAGGGTTCTGGTCGGACACTCCATTCACTGCCTCAATTTCAAAGGTATAGTTTGTATGAGCAAGCAGATCCACCATCATGACAGAGGTGTTTTTCAGGCCGGTTTGCTGGGGGAGGTACCTGACATGACTGCCACATGCCTCGCACAGACCTGAGTGTGAGTTGCACTTCTTGCATGCAATATAATAAGACACATCTTTCCTTCCACCAGTATCAGCAGGGGGAATCCATTCCAGAAAGACACTAGTCTCGTTAACATTTGAGATGGCACTCCGAGGAGCAGAGGGGGGTCCTGGTTTGCAAAGTGAGAAAAACACATGGTAAAAACAGTATTCTCAGTCATCCTGCTCTCTACTACTCTTTGGTTGAAAAGAGATGCTGTGTTGCTCATGTGCCAAAAAGCACACAGACAATTTGCAACAGCAGCCAAAGAAGACAGAAGATGGGGATTCAAGCCTTCCCACCTTACCTTAAGGGGTTTGTGTTGGGACACAGCCATCTCTAAGTGAGGGCAAGACACCGGTCTGGCTCAAAAATAATAAGGGCAGCAGATTTCATACTGGGATGTTGCATTTGGTATTCTCTTTGTTCTGCTTGCTAAGGGATCTGCAAATCTTTGCTCTGTCCCAGCTTACCTGGGAGGCAAGATTCCCCCTTCTTGTCCCACTGCCTCTATATTGCTAGCCTTGGATCCTTAAAAAAGATACATATTGCCACTACTCTGCCAGTTCAGACACTGAACTCTATTCATCCACCCACCTCTGCCAATTAGCTCTTTGGCAGCAGTAAAATCTAAGTTTGGGCATCCAAATCATACCTAAGCGAGACACTCTATGTACCCCAAAGCAGATGGTAATCTACACAGGCCACTGGAAACACAGCCGTATCTGGCTACTTAACAGCAGCCTTTGTGGTCCCTGCCAACCTCTCAGCACTAGTACGGTTGGTTAGTCACGCTGTGCTTGCTTATTTTGCCAAGCCTCCACACTCGGTATGTCAGTATGGCACTGGCACTACTATCTAAGGAGGAACAGCTGCTGTGGAACTATCACAGCTCCTGCAGATGTGGTCTGTTTTCCTTCATCCTGCTGGGAGAGGCTGTGGCTGGGCAAAGAAAGCTGCATTACATGCTCAGGTCGCAATTTACAGAAGCAACTGCCATTTCAGCAGGTGGCTGTGCTGCCCATCTGAAGACACCCTCAAGACCACTTACATGCTGAAGGTGCTGGCATGCGCCTTCCCAAAATTCAGAGGCAACCGACTGTATGCTTATCACCAGTTACTCCTGCAACCCCTGGCACTGCTCTGTAGATGTCTCTCAGTGAGACAAGGAGGACAGCCCAGGCAGGTCTCTGAGCACAGAGGCCACAGCCAAATTGTAGTGCTCACTCTTCACTCAATGGCTTTGAGTTACAAAAATCTAACCATCCGGTGAGGAAAAGGGATACAGCGCCCAGAAGATACTTTGAAAAACTTTTCATTTTAATAGACTTGTCTTGGAGATGAAGGGCAAGCTGATGATATGCCCTGAAGATGTGAAAGGACAGCAAGAATCTCATGCAAGAGACTCACATGGGGAAACTGATCAAAGAAAGGTGGGATGGATTTTAGTGGCAACATAGCTATAGAGCAATAGACTAAAAGAGCTATAGAGCAAAGACTGAGATTTTTCCAAGAAGGCAACAGACTTCCACACAGTTTGAATGAAGCTGTCAAAACCCATGAGCAGCTCTTTGAAAAGAACCTGTCAGCTGGCTTTATCAGCTAGAAACCCGTACAAATTTAACAGCCTGTCTTAGCTTGTCGTCTTCTAGTTTTGTTGTGATGATTGAACTCAATTTGTTATTTAAAATGGGCAATGTTGCAAAACTGAATCTACCTTCAGTTTTTCACTATTTTCCCTTCCTACTCCCCTTTTTAAGTCTATAAATTGGTAATGCTTATGAAACACTGCAATGATCTCAACTCAAGCTATTCTGATTCAACAAGAAACTCAACACCAGAGGGAAATAAATATTCCTGATTTTTTTTTTTCCTTCAGAGAAAAACAGTCAAAGACAAAAGCTAGGTTAGTTTAGGAAATGGTAGCTCAGCTTTGTCAGAGTTACAGCAGCCACGCCAGCAACTCCCAATGGAGCCAGGATGTTCCTCTGTAAGAGGACCACAGTAACAGCTTCACATTGGTATAAATGGGGAATAAGCACCCCCTCTCTGGGCAGAAGGCAGCTGAAGGAGCTGACGCACAGTGGTGGCAGAGCAGGCCGTGCCCAGGCTGAGCATACCTACAGGCCGCCTCTTGCCAGCAGCACCACGGGGGGACAGTGCTGGTTAGCTAATGACACCACCATTCTAAGAGAAAAATAAAAGAACTCAGGCAAAAAGAAAAAAAAAACACAAAAAACGTTTACTGGACAACATGCCTTTAACAGGGGATAAATTATCGCTTTTGTAAAGGCAGCAGAGGTTTGTACTCGCTTTGCACAGAAGAGTCAGCTGCTCTTCTTGAAGGCTTAAAAACATGCTTTGAAGCTAGTGGGAATGGGTAACCTACAAAATTAGCATTCTCAGAGGGGCTCTGAGAAAGGTCTTTAGCTGTCTGCATGTATCTAACAGGACCTACTTGAAGAATCCTGAAATTGCACGCGAGTAAAGCTTTGAAAAATCTCAGCTGGGAGAGCAAACCAGTGTTTTAGCGTCAGAAAAGGTGGGGCCCCAGATCTGCTAAGAAGCTCTGTTTTAATTTACAGCATCCCTTCATCAAGGATGAACATATTCATTTTCTGCTTTTTTTTTTTTTATTATTTAATTTGTTACTTTGTGCCCTAAGCAGGCAGTGAAGCTAAGATTCACCATTTCTGCAGAATGATTCAGTGACCAGAGGGAAGTCATTTCTGAAGATAAAGATATTGATGTTTTTCTTCATGGACAGCTAACCTGTTGTTTGCTGATATGCATATTTTTTAAAAAATAAATTGAGAGAGAAATTTCCCCTGAGACACAAATATTTTTTACATATGTATGTGTGTGTGTACACAGAGTTAACTGTATCCTTTGAGAACAGAATGTTACACCAAACACTACAAAAACTTCAGTGCATCCCATAAATCCCACTCTTTCTTCTATGTTTTTTGTGCCATTCACCTTCACTCATACTTTCTCTGTATAGTTTGAACTACAACAGGATTAATCATCAGAGATGGGAGTGGGGAAAATGAGTGCAAAATAGTATGTTTTCATTCGAAATTGATGTTCTGCAAGAACTGAAGTTAGGACTACTTATCAAGAAATCAAGCTCATAAACTTCCTGGGAGATGCATGTAATAATACTAAGAATTCTCAAATGCCTGCCAGAACCAAATATTTTTTGTTTGATGGTTAATAGCTCTTTTGGACTGCATCACAGCACTATACATTTAAAAACTGCCAAGCATTACTTATAAAACATGCTTAAGGAACTGAGAAAATTAAATAAAAATGTATGTGTTGTGTCGCCTGTCTCATGCTTGTCTAAACAGTTTACAGTGGTTTAGCAGTTTTCTTTAGCAATGATGGTGGTGGTGGGGAGACTCATGGCAGCTTGAGAGCAAAAGGCATTATCTTTAAATTAGGAAAATGTGATTTTATAGCTACACCCACAGGCATGGGGACCTTACAGGTGTAGAGATGAAAACAAACATTGATGTATTCTCTAAAATTAACTAGATTTCAAGTTGAGGAAATTCTATGAATATTATTAACTTCTGCTGTAATAAATAATAGAAATATTTACAAAACATAACATTGTTTTCCTATCCATCATGACTTAAGTGTGTGTTGTTGTGTTTCAGTTCATGACAAGACGTTCTCCTGCAAATCTTACAGGATTGGGTTCAAAATGTTAGTGTTGTCATCTACTTTTTACTAACCCTGCCAAAATTTACTTTGCCTGCAAGCAAGCTGGGGTAATGCACAGGCTCTCCTTACCACCTCTAACACAGACACAGCTGGATAAGCACAAAATCCCAAGAAAGGATGTGTAGGACAAGGGAGGATGACATAGCGCACTGAAGTGCACAGAAAGGGCTCAGATGATGCACTCAGCTTTTGGGAGTAGTAAGTATAAATCTCACCAGAGATGCTTCAATACCCTATACTACTGTACCAGTTTGCTCTGTATGTGGCATAGCAGCATCCTCCAAAACAGTGGGCTAGAAAAATAAGCAGTGCCTGAGTTGGCATTAAAGCTCTCATTTGCCTCAGAAGCACTCAGTACCCTGCCAAGCCACATCCAAACACAGCTTCACACACCACTGGTGTGTGCACTGCCTGGACTTTAAACAAGCTTATAATAAGCTTTCAAAACAATCGAACAAAAATCAAACATTAAAACCCCCAAACAGCAACAAACAAACAAAAAAATCCCAAACTAACTAATCACAAACAACAACAAAAAACAAACTATCACCACCAACAAAATAAAACCCATGTAAAAAACGTACATAAAAGGAATACCAACCCTACACTACTCATGGCATCATAAATTATGGTCTTTACCTATACGATTCAGACTGTGCCAGAAACCCTACGCTCAGCTCATGGGCTTTCATAAGTCTCTTCTTCAGAGCTGGTTGCTTCTTCTCTGTAGTAACTCACCAGCAGGACCGTCTGGCATTACCCTGCCTTGGCTTTGGTTTTGTCTGCTCAAAAGAAGCTGATTTTGTGTGCCTTTTCAGAGTTCTCCTTTTCCCATTTCCCAATACCACCAATTCTGGTCCTTTCTCTCATTTATCAAAGTTTTTAAAGACATGTCCAAGGGTAAAATAGACATCAAGGAGGCCTGTTGTCATAGCTTCCCATGCTGTAGCCCATCCTACCCACCACTTTGATGCCATAGTACCGCCACTGTCACACTGCACCGAGTCTTATTCTTCCCTGTAGCACAACTTCAACAGCATGTGCTTCACATTCCTAAATGTAAAAGGTAAATACTGAGGTCAAGAGCCTTGTTTCTCATGTGTTTCCTGTGCCAAGTGACTATTCCAGGTGGGAAGAGATCTGCTGAGAGCAGGCAGTCCTCCTGTGTGAAGAGACTCTCCAACTGGAACAGCCTTTTTCCTTCTCTTTTTTGAAGCGCCAACTTGAGAAGCTAGAAAAGACAGCTTTATTCAGCAGGATGAAGGCACAGTAAGTGCCAGATCCAACCCCAGTTTTCATGCCTGTTCCTGCAATCCTTTGCTCTCTGCTCTTTTCCATTCTGCTTACAAATCCCTTCTCCTCATCCCTGCAGGGAGGACAGCCAGGAGAAGAGCCTTATGACATGATGCACATTAATATGCCACTGACACAACTTTAAAGGGATCTAGCATCTATTCAACTGTGATCTTGCCACTCCTGGAAAGGATTATGGAAAGGAAACAGGATGGAAGTCATCTCTATATCATGCCCAGATGGCTCTGAGCAAGCATGTGGACTGAACTTACACATCTCCTTTTTCTCCACTGCTGATGTCCCCTGGAAGTTTTGCCTGCTCCTGCCCCAGTAGTTCAGCTCCTCTTCAGTCCCTTTTAATGACTTTTGCCTGCAAAATTACATTTGGACCCTGACAGATCTGGCCCCACAAAAACCCATGGCCTGTGCTACACACAGGGATACTAGCCGGAGGTATGGAAACTGAGTCCCTATGTACTTAAAATATAAAACAGAACAACCAGCCTTCAAGCTACAGATGAAAGAAAAACAGGGCAAGGGTAAAACTAGTGATTTTGATTTCAGCAATTCAACTCTTAAAACCCCAATTTGCTTGCTATACCATCCTCCCCACACCAGGAGATAAGCTCTACATTTTATACCAGTTTGGAGATGATCTCCTTGCAAGTTTTGAGACTGCCTTGAAGAACAACAATCTCCAGGTGGTTTGGAAAGGCAAGGTTCTCTCCCTCACTATCTACTGAAAATGAGTTGAGAGACGATGCTAAGCAGGACCATATATACTCTACTTCTATCTAGAGCAGACAATCACTATCCATAGTTTCCTTTACATATGTGCCTTACCCAGGTACCCATGCACACACTCGAGTGCAGTGCTGCTAGCTGAGAACATCTCTGGATGCTTGAAGAACAAACTACAAAAAATGGAGCATCTGTTTGTTACTTAAATGCTCCTCAAGCTGAACAGCATCTTTCTAAAGGTGCTTTCCAAAGGGCTGAGTCTCATCGTGTAACTTGGGGGTATGGTGGACAAAGCTAGTGACGTTAAGACTGTGTCAGACTAGCTCAGACTGAAGCCCAGAGCCTGTAAAAGCACATTAGGATCATAATGTCTAGTCACAGTACAGGAACAGCTCAAAAGGATTAAAAACAACCCTATAAGCACATGCTTACTTGTACAGGCCATTGTAGGTGGGTCTGATTCCCTCCTAAAATAGTGCTCTTCACACAGGCAAGATGTGGATGCTTCATCAAGCGTGTAGCTGTGAGGGGGACATTTGCTGCAGGATGGACTGTGGGGTGAAGCTTTGAAGAACCCAGGTCTGCATACTGTAAAAAGAAGAACCACAGACTAAGGTCTCCCATCATAAAATTAGTGTCTTCACATTTCCTTTTAAAAACATGTCTTCAGCTACAAAGAAAACAGACAAACACTCGCAAGCTATTTGGTTTGTATATTTCAAAACAAGTCTACTCCACCAGAGTACAACGAACACTTAAATATCTGCATGAAAAGAAAATGAGAATCTGTTGACTATATTTCCCCCCTAGCATCTGCCTTTGCTGAGTATTTATTTTCTGTGTTGAATGCATGAGGTAACATCTTTTCTCTCTGCTTTAGAAAACATTGAGTTTGGGATTTTTTTTCATTCAGTTTTAGAAAAGCACGTAAAATACATCTTGTGGTTTTTGTTTAAGATGTTCTATACCCAGAAATCAATGTCTCGGCAAACAATAACAGTACAGTGGTGAAGGGGATCTTGAGATCGAAAGCTTTAAGACATTGTGATAAGGCTACTTCCCTAGGGCTTCTTACTCTGAAAACCTATGATGAATTTTAAAGTACTCTATATAAGACAGATTGCTCTGGGTATAGCCTGAATCAAACATGCTTGCCATGCAGGGTGCTCCTTCTGGCTCCAATATATATGCATGATAAAGCACAAAGCCTCTATATAAGAAATTTTTGTGTTCTCGCAAATGTAATATATTGGCTAAGGATAGCTTGTTTTTTGTTTTGTTTTTTTTTTTTAATTTTCTTTTATCAGAATTTGAACTCAGTACAGTAATACTTTGTTTCCAAGCTCACAGAACAAGCGCTGTTTCACCTAAGCAACGATCTCTGCGTTCATTCACCCCTGTGTGCATGCAGCACAAGCAGTGACAGTCATAGGTTGTGTGTTTCCACCTTGTCTTATAAAAAAGCCAAGTGGACCTGTAATCATATAGTTGGTATACAGAATTACAAGGCCACAGCTACCACAAAGAAAAACAAAGCACAGATAAAACCTGTGGAAAAGTTGATTTGTTGGTCACCTCAAAAAGCAAAGATATATAAACACGTTGCCTGACTCCAAAAAGCTGCCACATTTTTCCCTTTAAAGATGCTCTTATGTCCAGTATGGTATCAATGATGGACATGCCTTGCCATTAAGATTTACAGGAGTTACCTGGAAATCCCAGAACCTTTCCACCTGCACGTCCCCAGTTGAATAGCAAATGAGCTCACAGCAGAAGCATTTATACTATCCCACCATCAATGTCCCAGACAAACACAGAAACTCTCTTGACGTCTTCCCCTTTCATCACAAACTTTTTCACAAAAGGTGAGACACTTGCACATCAACTCCTATCAAAAACATAGGGTGTTTTATTTGGTATGGCAGCTATTCTGGTATTGGCTCTCTACAATACAGGGAGAAAATCCCTTGGAATCAACCAGCAAGTCTTTGCTGATGGAGATCACCCATGCAGCAAAAGGGATGGCAATCTAGGAGCAAACATACACCTCCCCAGGCTCCACCTCCAGTTTTTCTCTGGACCATGCAAGCAATTTCCAAAATTGCTGAGCATTCAATTATTTTTCCATATTTAGGCTGCGAGTTCTGGAGCACACAGTCCTTACCTTGTAGCCATGCACAGGGTGCAGTGAACACACCTACAGCCAAACTTATTCTAGATAATTGCTAACAGACTTGCCGCAAGCTGCTCTGATGTCTTATGGCACATTCCTCAGTTTCTAACACAGAGTTTCTTTATTTATTTCACAACTATCTTCAGATGCTGCCCTACCTGTACAGCAGGAATAGTTAGAAATGCTCTGGAGAGTCTTCAGGTAGAGGAGACCGACATGGCTCTAGCCTTGAATTTGTATTTCAAAGACAGACCAAAACTCACTTGCATATGCAGACAAAAGAGATGGAAGAATGAAAACACAAACACATGCGAAGTATAAAGAGTGCAACCCACGTCTAGTGTGTACTTGAAGTAATTAGCCTTCAGAAAAGGACCTGAATTTATCTCATTATGACCCATCAAGACAGACAGAAAATCATTAAATCATTATGGCACGAGAGTTTACTGTGCTTCTATTGTGTGCAAAGCAGCAAATGCAACATAAATCAGTTTTTCCTCAACATATTTTCAACGAGGTGCAGTTTGTTAATGACGGTATGATACATAGCTCAGCTTGAAGGGAATGTTTTGTTTTCATGAGTAAGTGCACTGCCAACAGATTCACACCAATAACTTTTTTTTTTTTAGATGAGGGATGTGAAATGAAACTAAACTAGACCAGTTTTTTGTAATGTGAAGCTCCCCTGGGTCAGACAGGTCCCTCCTCTGCCCAAACAGTATAAGAAGGCATATTCAAGGGCATTACATTATACTGAAAGTTGCAACATCAATCCTCACAACAAACACCCAGCACAGTGGGCTGTCAAATCTACATGAAAGACTTTCATATCAGTTAGAAAGAAAGAATTCAGGAAAAGGAGATGAGCTATGCAAATTAAAGAAAGAAAAAACAAAAAGCAGAAGGACAATAAATAAAATACATGTCAAAACTGCCACAGCAATCAGATGAAAGGTGTGCAGAGTCAAAAGCACAGCAGTAGATGCTTTGGGGAGGACAGCAGGGCATTTGCTCAGCTACCCCAGCCCAGTTCCCCAGCTGTAGGTGAACAGCAGCTTGCGAGAGCAACTAGTACCTACTGCATGATTTTTCCCTGCACCCTCTCCTGGTTTGATTTGGGCACGAGAGCTGTCTCAGGTACATCTGACCCTCCACCTGCAGAGCAGGTATAACAGTAGCATGATGAGCACAGTCCTGGACAAGCTCAACAGCCAAAAAGCAAGGGCTACTATATTATTTTTTCTGCTAAGAGTTGGGTATTTCTGTTTGCTGAAGGGGAGTTGGAGTAGGTGGCCTTCAGAGGTCCCTTCCAACTCTAAGGATTCTATGATTTTGTGATCTGGATTTGCAGCAAAACAGAGCCATAAGCAGCTTGTGCCTTATAAGCATATACCTTAGGTTTCGGTCTGTTGTCTTACTGTTCCTCTTCCAACAGTCAACCTTAAAATCTTCTCATGAAGTATACACGATTTCATTTAAAATTACATGGGAGTCTGGAGTTTAATTTCTAATTAAATCTTATTTTAGTCTTATATTTTTTATCTCAGTATTTCTAATTCAATGGTTCTTCAAAAGATATGTAGAATTAGCACAGTACAGCCGTTCATTTAATGGTATTAGCTCTCTTTTAAAAAGGGCGGGAAAAGAAGGAGAAATAAGATGAGCCTAAGATTCCTCATAATCTGCTGCAAGCCAGCTGAATAGAAATGGTTTTAAGTTGTCAATGACACCTACTTCTTTCTTTCTAATATTAAAACCGATAACTCCTTAACTGATTAACAGCCACTGATGTGTGAAAACAGTCTTTAAGCAAAATTAGCTGCTGAAAAATAAAGAATATTTTTAGATGCACAAAATATGCCATATGCAACCTGCTGGTGGATGTGTTTCTGTTAGCAGCACATCCATTACATACAAATTAGTTTCACTTTTTCATTTTCAGCAGCAACCACAAAAAGTTACAGGCACAGAGCCTTAGCAGCCATGCAGTCTCTTGCTTTGGGCCAGGCCGGCACAAGATCACTGCGATGAGTGATGGCAGCCAGAGCTTCTCAGGACCACACCAGCACAAGCTGATCCCTCCAGCTGGCAGTCAGATTAGAACCTGGTGTCATATCTTATAGATGGCATCCCCCAAGAGCCACGCTATTAAATATTAGGTCTTATAATGACATAAACAGAGAAGGAATCACTGGGACTCTTACACTATAAACTGGCCTCTTCAAATGCCATGCTGAACTTTCATGTGCTCTATCAGTACAAGAGACAGAAAACACCAGTGAGAGGAAAAAGTAGGCAGAACAAGCCAATAACATCAAACAGCTGGAACTATTTGACAGAGCTTATTTTCTGCAAGCCGCAGCTCTGTAACCATTCCTGAACTTCAGCTGAATGCTGCATCCACTGCACAGACGACCTTTTCTCCCTGGCTATGAGGTACACCGGCCCAGGCAGCACCAAACAAGCTGCTCAGGCACGCGTGCTGGGAACAAGGACCTCCTCTCAGCCTCCCCATCAAGATTCTTTAGAGCAAGAACCAAATCCATGTACACTGCCATAGCAATAAAAGCGTCCATCATCTGCAACATGAGAAGCACTCAGCTATTATGACATCAAATTAATATTGGCCTGAGTCTAGGCCTTGTCCCTGTGGAGAGAAGAGCCAGGAAGCATGACCTTATAAAGCCTTGAAAGCCCAGGGGAGATGAGAAAGGTCCAACCCTTCGAAACTAGTAATTCCAGGAGGATAACCCTGGAGTATTTAAATGCTTAGTATCAGCAAAGCAACCTTTTGTATATCCCAGAAAATAAAGCTCAGATAGGAGTTATACCATCTTCCTTGCGGAGTACTAAATTAGTCTCCACAGTAATCAGAAACTACAAATATCACTTATAAGGTAGTGTTACAAATCTATAAGTCTAAAGAATGAAATCTAACAGAAATTAACAAAGATAAGAACATCTAGTCTAGACAGAACACAGGTTATCCAACTGAAACCTGTTTCCTTCCCAGACTGCATTTTGCCCAGGAGCAAACCACAAACTCTTTTTGTTTCTCCTTCCCATCCTTTATACTGATTAGCCTTTTCAAACTGCAAACTTCTTCAGGCAGCGACTGTCAAATTACCACAGCTTTTAGGAGCAACCACAGCATAAACACGCAAAAAACTCTGCCCCATGGATATATCTGAGCTCTGTAATCCACACCAAGCTGGCTCTCAGATGAAACCCAAGTAGGATGTGTTATGTGTATTCAGCAGAAAGGAGAGCGGCTCTGTTGCTCATCAACTCTGCCCTCATTAGCACATCACTCCAGCACAGGGAATATGCCTTGTGAATTGAAGGATTTGAGTAAAAACAAGCTACGAATAAACCAACCCCTGTTCTGGTCTCTGGAGCTGCCGTGCCTTGAAGCCCTTGCACCAAGAAGAGGGAACTGCTGCCTCTTAGATGTACCCAAAACCTAAAGAAAAAGGGTTTAGTGAGGTACAATCTTTACAATGTGGAATCAATTAAACTGCTGAGAGGCTCCAACCCTCAGCTTGTGCTCCTAACATACACTTTTACTTACAAGACAAAACAAAACAAAAACACAGCAGACTGTCTTCATGTCTCCCAACGAATATAAACAGATGATCTCTGCGCTCTTTTGAAAGCAACCAGGAATTATGCTGGGGGAAAAAAAAAAAAAACAGCCCACAATTGAGTTTCTTCCTGCAGAATTTCCAAGTAGGCTCCCAAGAGCTAATCCTGCCCATCCTAACAGCTCTCCTTGAGCTGCAGGCAGACACTGAAATTGCTGCCAGAGCTATAAAGCTATAGAAAATGTGTAAAATGCCCTGATTATATCTCCTTTAGGGTCAGTCATTCTATCTGCAATAGCGCTCTGTTGCTTCCTGCAGCACGCCTTGGGGATTTGAAGGAAATTAAATAAATATCCACTAATAAAACACTATAATTCAAAGCTGCCAGTTTGCCCAAATCCTGCAGACTTGCCAGCATCCTTTGGCAACTCCATCACCCAATGCTGCAACACAATGAGACTTGCTAAAAGTCTTTTAAAAGAGTTTTCTGGAGCTGGTTGAAGGAACGGGTTTTCTGTGGGCTTCACATCTTGAAGACAGACTCAAGACCTTACCTGGAAGGAAAGGTGATTCACATATCCCAAGCAGGAAAAAGTCTTGAAATTTTTTGTTCAAAGATCACGAGACATCTGGGCAATCTGTTCCAGGATAGCAAAGGACTGGCATGGGTTGCCCATAGAGGTGGTGGAAGCCCCATCCCTGGAGACGCTCAAGGTCAGGCTGGACTGGGCTCTGAGCACCTGATGTAACTATAGGTGTCCCCATTCCTTGCAGGAGAATTAGACCAGATGACCATTAAAGGTCCCTTCCAACTCAGAGGAATCTATGACTCTATGAATATGTTGCATCTTTTGTTACTGTTCTGACCAAGTTTATGCTAAATCAGGCTCCATTACTGCCACTATGCATTGAAATTAGCACCAGCTCTCAATACCAAAACAACCTCAAAAACTAGAATATAAATAAATTAGTACTTTCACTTCTTCCCCTAGCAAACACCACTTTTTCTCCCACGTGACTCACTAAATTGTCACACAGAAATTTATGACATGAGCATAGTTGCTGGAAAACTAAGAATTAACTGCCACTAATGACATTAATGTGCTTCTTCTAAATGGTATAAAACTTCATCACATGGCAGCACTCTGAAAAATTCATCAAATTCCCAAGCCAGCTACATTTGCAAGCCATAAAGATAACTTGAACACGATATATTTGAAAATGTTTGTGATTACGTTAAGGCCTTAATGGACTATATTTCTGTACATTTTGACTCTGCTCCAAAGCAGATTTTGGAATGATTAGTAAGACAAAACCTGAGTCAAGTCTAAACTCTCAGCAGAGTGATAAAGGAGCAGGGAAAGAGATTTATCCTCACGTACATACAAAACCAATGCTATCATTTGGGTTTGATTTCACAGAAGGAAAGCAAGCTGTGGAAAATAAATGCTCTGAGGGGAAACAGTATTTTTCAGAAGCACTCAGCATTATATGAGCGTGTTCCTCCTGGCTTTGCTGGCAGCTGGGCTAATACCACATAATTTGCAAACTTCTCACCTCTACAAGCCAGACTCAACTTTTACTCAGGTTAGACAGTGATAGGACAACAAGGAATGGCTTTAAAATAAAGGACAAAAAATTTTGGTAGGATGTCAGGGGGAAGTTTTTCACTCAGAGAGCACTGGCACACGCTGCCCAGAGATTGAATCCTGCTGTAGACTGTAGATGTCTATGGAGGTGCTCAAGTCCAGCTTGGATGGGGCCCGGGGCAGCCTGATCGAGTGCTTCATCTAGTGGTTGGCAACCGTGGCAGGGAAGTTGGTGATTCTTTACATTCCTTCCAACCCAAGCCATTCTATGATTCAATGCTTTATTTGCAATTTGGCTTTCTGACACTCACTGCAAACACAGGTTTTGCCCCCCCAAAAAAACATGAAATCATGTACATTTTTCCTTATACTACAGGGGCATGTGCTCCCAAGTCTTCTTAGCAGAGGAATGCTACATGCTTTATATTTTTCTTTTCATCAAAAAACATTTATGTTCAAAATAACTAGGAGAATCTTGTATATTCCAAGTGAAAGCACTATTTCCTTGCTGAAATGGAATTTCTATGACCAACAAGTACACACTATTGCAAGCCATCTGCACACACACAAGGACTTTGTCACCATCACAAGAAGCACAAGCTGATTTGATGCAAGGGACCTTTTTATATCACTTCTGTCCTCTATTTACATTTTTGATGGGGCTAGAAGAGTGACAGCAGGTCCAGATGATGACACAAACACTTAAAAACGTGGCCTCTCCAACATATGCAACTTCACCTTGCTTCCCCAGGTGGCTTTACCTCCTTGGCCTGCAGGCTGCTACTGCCAACTGGCTCACCCCAGACGCTCTCATATCAGTGTCTGAACTGGATCACAGCTTTGCAGACACCGTGCTCCTTCCCTGAGCTGGGCCAGTCCCCTCTGTGTAGCCCAGGGTGTCTGCAGCTCTTACACCTCTGGTGACAAAGTGCAATCCAGGACATCCTCAGAAAGCCCAATCTATCTATCTCATTACAAGGAAAGGCAGTCTGCATTCTCTTGCTACAGGCTGTTTACAATAGCTATAAAATATCTATCTCCATCAATCTATACATCTATAAAATCTGTGCATCTTTCCTTTGTTATCTGAGGTGTGAGACTAAGATTCACTTAAATTATGCTTAAATTACTGTCTCTCTTTCTTAATGATGACAAACTGAAATCATTTTGCTAACTTAAACAGAAGAAGCGATGATTTACAGTGCTGCACCAAAGGGAAAAACACAGTTTAAGATACAGAGGAAGGCAGACAGATTTGTTTCTTCATGCTTGTAAACATAACTTGAGACGCCTAGCTCTTGAGTAATCCGAGAGGAACAAGTCTGTTTTGAGGGCTCTGCACACAAACAGACACAGCCTAGTGCATCCTTTGTTATGTGAATGGTAACTTAAACATGCAAGCTGCATTGTGTGCTAAGCAAGGGGAGGATTGATGGACAGGCCGCAGGACTCCCCTGAGTTCAACAGCAGTGCTGACTGAATAGCAATAACAACCATCATCTCTAATGGCAACAGTGGGACAGGATCAAACTTGAAAATGATCCAGCTCAAATCTTCCTGTGTACATCCGTATACAAGTATTACAGACAGCAAGGCAAAGACCAATCAGTAAAATCTCCCGGAAAATAGGGTTCTTCAAAGCCACATGTTTGCTAGCATAACACTGCAAAAAGGATTTTAGTGTTCTGATTCAGTTGGCCATACACAGTTGGAGCCTGGCCAACAAAAGAAAGATTCTCTAATTATGCTGTGGTTTGGACAATTGCAACCAATTGTGGTTAAGAAATATGACATTTGGGAGGATTTAGTTTGATGATTTATGTCATCTATGTTTACTCTACCAACATTTAAAGGATTTAGCTTCAACTAGTAAGCTGAATATGTGAAAACAGTAGGAAGAACTAAAATCCTTGAAGTATTTCCTCCTGGCTACCTTACACAACTTCACTTGCATGGACAAGAATTTTAGGTCATATAAAAGTCACCTTTTCTTCCACTGACTTCATTTAACATTTCAGTCTAAACTGGGCAGCGCATCCAATCTATGGAGATGCCGATACCGCAACAAAGGCTCTTTTCAGAGCCTGTCACAAAAGTTTAAGGGCTTGTTTGCTTCTAGCTTTATGATCATCTGTCTCAGGAGGTAAATTTGGTAGGATTGGATGTAGACAATTTATTTTAAAATTGTTCCTCTAAAATTTATGTCTGGGCATATGTCACTCCAGACACATCTATTCAAATTCCATCAGAGGGCGACGTAGATGGATCTTTTACAGTCCCTATGACAAAATGCAGGAAGGGTTTATCCAGAGTTGCCTGAACTGAGTTAAATAGGTTCATGCACATAAAAGTGACTCTTGGGAAGTGTATTTACAAATCTAAAACAAAGGTGATGCTAAGCAGAGCTATCAGAGGAAGAGGAGGCTGAAAGTCACACAGGAAATGCAGATGTGTCTCCTGGGGAATGTTTCCTCTTCTTGTCTCTTACCTCAGAAACTGGTGTTTTTTTTGGGATTAGAGCATGCAAAACTAAGTTAAAGAGGTGGAGGTGTCACCAAGCTAAATTCTGATGCTTTGGTTAGGCTGCAACAAATTGAAGGAGCTGTGCAAGGAGGATAGAAGTATAACCCCTCGAGACCAAAATTCTTCAGCATTTATAAATGACATAGACAGTGGGATCAAGTGCACTCTCAGTATGTTTGCTGATGACACCAAGCTGAGTAGTACAGCTGACATAAAAAGAAGGAAGGGATGCCATCTAAGGAGACATGGACAACGTTGAAAAGTGGGCCCACAAGAATCTAATGAGATTCAACAAAGTAAAGTGCAATATGTTGCACTTGGTTTGAAGCAGTCTCAGGTGTGTGTATACAAACTGGGAAAAGGACTCACTGAGAGCAACCATATGGAGAAGGACTTGGAGGTCCTGGATGGCAAAAAGCTGAACATGAGCAAGCAGTGCGTGCTTGCAGCCTGACAGGCCAACAGTATCCTGAGCTGCACCAACAGAGGGGTGGCAGTAGGGTGAAGGAGGTTGTCTCCCTCTATTCTGCCCTCGCTAGACTCCAAATGGAGCACTGCATCCGGGCCTGCAATCACAGGTACAAGAAAGGCATGGAGTTCCTGGAGTGGGTTCAAAAGAGGGCATGAAGATGATCAGAGGGCTGAAGCACTTTACTTACAAAGAAAGGCCAAGGCTGCTGGGCTTGTTCACCCTGGAGAAGGGAAAGCTCCAGGTAGGGAACTTACTGAGGCTTTTCAGTAGATAAAGAAAGCTTAAAAACAAGGGGGAGTCTAACTTGTTACACAGGTAGATAGCGATAGGACAAAAGGGAACAGTTTTAAACTAAAAGAGGAGAGATTTAGATTAGATGTGTGGAGGAAATATTTCACTCAGAGGGTGGTGATGTTCTGGCACAGGCTGCTCCCATCCCTAGAGATATTCATGTTCAGGTTGGACCCTGGACAGCCTGATTCAGTGGGTGGCAACTAGCCACATCATCACAGGAGGCTGAAGCTGGATGGTCTTTCTGGTCCCTTCCAACCCAAGCCATTCTGTGATTATATGATTAACATTCAGAGAAATTTAACTAGGAAAGCTGAACAAAGCACTTCATTCTACATACGCAACAAAGTCAGTATTGAGACATTAACTATTAACCTCATCGCATGAAAATACAGCACTCTGTGACTTCAACTTAACTGACTGGACACCAAAATACTGAAACTATTTGCTAAGTTGACTAAACTTCTGGGTCAGATGAAAAAAATATTCACAGTTCATCTGCCTAGCCAAATACCTCTGATGAAAAGCTCCTCCTTAGAAACAAGCACTGTGAAGTACAATCTGAGGCGTAGCCAGTTCTGGCCACATCAATATTTGGAGTAATTCTTTGAGCTCCAGTCCTGCAGCAGCAAGAGAATTTCCAACTTTATTAAGAACTCTCACATTCTGAGGAGAACTTGCTGCATATGAAGACAACGGCTCAGACCCAAGTTCAATCAATGCAACTTGACACTTTAAACCTCTTGGTTTTGCAGCCAAGTGTAATACCCTTTGGATGGCTTTTGGATGCTGAAGCCATATAATTCTTGACATGAACTAGCTAGAGCTGCTGTGAACTTTGCCCAGAGAGAAAAAGACCCAAACTCCTGAGACAAATAACATGCAGTTATATCCCAAGAATGTATTTTCTTTTCCAGTACTATTCTGAGAAAAAGCATCCACATAAAAGCATTCTGCTCTCAGGAGAGGGATGTCCCTGTTGACAGTCCCACAGTCTTGGTTCTTTCCCCCCAGACAGCTGTTGGACATACATGGCTGCAACAAAAATTAAGTATGAAGCAAAACTATACCAAAGCATATGCTACGTGTAGCTTTACTCAAATCTCTCCTCAAGAAGCCCGTTTCTCCCTAACAGATTACAACATAGCATGAACACTAGCTTGAAGTAAAATATGCATCTGTGATACTGGTCATTCTCACAGTCTAAATTTGAGCTTCCAAGGCTTGATTTATGGAGATTTTATTC
Source organism: Perdix hodgsoniae (assembly GCA_035772895.1). Taxonomy (NCBI): domain Eukaryota; kingdom Metazoa; phylum Chordata; class Aves; order Galliformes; family Phasianidae; genus Perdix; species Perdix hodgsoniae. Next base: position 48,226,114 of record JAPSGF010000002.1, read on the forward strand.
TCAAGTTATTGTAAGGAAATACTGTTCCTTAATTGGCTCTCTAGCTACAACCAGAGAAATAAGCACTACCTGCGTGAGTCTGTTTACTCTGGAAATCAGTACTGTATTTGAAATTCCTGTGCTGTCCCTTCCGTCTTGCATTCTATCAACTGAAACAGTCTTCCTAAGACTGGTTAAGAAAAAAAAGCAAGGTGCCTGCATTGCAAAAGACATCTACAGTTGATTTGTTCAAAGAAAGAATGGAAGACAACAGGAGAGGAGGAAAGCAAGCAGACAGTGTTGACACACATTTTGTCCTGGATTCAGCATGCTGGAGGCCAGCTGGGAGTCTTGGCAAACCTATACCTTGCAAGAAAAGACTGCAACTTGTCTCATACAAGACCACTCCTAACAGTTTTCCCTCCCACAGGTCATCTTCCATATCTTTTTGCTAAGACTTGTCAAACACTGAGATACCTATCAGTCAGTGGGTGAAAGCGGCATAGGAAGATACACTCTTCTCCTCTCAGAAGCCCCGAGACATGATGACTGCATGAGAATCTGAAGGATCAGTCTTGTGCAAAAGAGAGAATAGGCTTCTTGGATTTTTGAGAAGAAAGCTGGAAAACCAAAACCAACAGTGGGAGGCAAACAAAGAGCCCAGTACGTATTCTTTAACTGAAATGGTATGTTTTGCATTGGAAGACTAAATGGGCATTTCTTGACCAAAGTAAGAACTGGTAAGATTTTATTTCCCTGTCTTCTCTTGAACTCCACCCAACAATGATTGCATACAGATGTACTTCTGAATATGGTGGTTATTTTTGCTGTTGGTAGGATTTTTATTTATTTATTTTCCCCTAGAAGCACTAAAGAGGAGCTAGGTATTTCTGTGGCTCTGACAATTTGCTGAAATAGTATTCACTTTTTTTTTTTTAATAGAAGCTGTGCGAGTGGCAGAAACACAGGGTTCATTATTCTGCAAAGAAATTCTCCTGTCAACCAGGCAAATTTAAAAATAAATAGTTGCAATTAAATGTGCTGCTACATTATTTATGTAGATGCATTTAATTTGCAAAAAGCTGCTATAAAGTATTCCCCTTCAACACAAGGGAAATATATTGCTCTCTTATTGTATACTTTCTTCTCCCTGCTCAAATGTATGTTGCTCCCTACCTATTTTTTTTCCTCTCTCTGTTACTTAACACATCATTTTCCAACCACTGTTTTTGCTACTTCTGCCTTGAAAGAATGAGATGTAATCCAAATCCAACTGTTTCTTTCCATATTAATTATAAGCAATTAGGATGCTGAATGATTACTACATAGATAATTCCACTATTTCCCTTGCAATAGAGGACCTGTCTTCTGCATTTTGCTCCTATAGCTGCTGGGTAAATAATACGCACCAAGAGTGCCCAAGGCTTCAGAGTGCATATTAATTCTGCCAGAAACTACAGACAGTCTGAAGAATTGCTAATTTAACAACAGACTGTGAAATTATTTTTTCTTTATTAATTGCTGTGCTATTTGAAAGTGACTTCACTGACCTGATTGTCCTTCTGAGTGAAGAACTGGGGGCATTCCATCCTGTCATCAAATAATTGAAAGCTTTCTCCACAGCAGTCCTTGTATTTTTATCCAGATATAAATATGTGAAACAAGCACTAATAAAAATAGGTTAACTTGCTGCAGGTGTTCCTCTGTCAATTTATCCAGGTGATATTAGCAAAATCTGACAGGGAAGCATAGTGATATATCTCACATGTGCCTTGACATTTTGATTCTGTTTGTTAGAGTATGTGCACAGATCTGGCTTTTACTCCAAGACCTCTATAGCTGTCAGTCTGTGCAAACAGTATTTGACAGGATGTCCATTTAGCAGGATGGGAGGGCAAAGGGAAAAAAAATATGATTGCTGGAGAGACCAGGTATCTCTGGGTAAAACTGCACTGCAGTGCAGAATTGGATGCTCTTCACATACTGAACAACTTGAAAAAAAGAGCAGCTTGATATGCAGGATCTGAAGCAGTTTGCATTCTTTAATCAATAGCTCCTTCAAGAAAGGTGGCCAAGGATAATATAAAGTGGGGGGGAGAGAAGACAAAAGGTCAGCAATAGAGAAGACATCAAGAGCACTGTATGTTCATTCACAGGAAGATTTTTTGTCTGGTATTACTTCTTTTCTTTTTAAAGAGTAGTAGGAAAAAAAAGAAAAAAGAAAAAAGAAAAGAAAGCTCCCCTTTGCTCCTGTGAAATTGGATTTAAAATGAAATCCAAATAGGAATTTTGCTTTCCAGGGCTGCCCTTCTCTAGCCTGCAGAAAGGATTCAGAAGGCAATGAAACTGTCCTCTCAAGAAATAATGTAGGAATTTGCTCTACTTACAGTCCCAAATTTAGAAACCTTCAGCTTGTCTCCCCTCTGCAAAGAACTTGCTTTGTATCAGAAGCACTTGGGCTATAATAAAATACAGTAAGAATGAGCAAAAATGAAACAGTATAAAATGAATAAAGCATTTAAGACAGTAATAAAAGTTTAGTTATTTATGATAACCAGATGGTGAATAAAGGTAACAGATGAATTCCAATAGCCAAATAATTCCTGCATCTCTGCAAGGGTGTGATAAATTTAAGAACAAGAGTAAATATATAACCCACTTTAAAATCTAGAATGAAGCAAGGCGTTGAACAGTAAGGTTTTAACCTGACCTCACCTTTCTGGATACGCAAAGTCACTACAGGGCCTCCATGCAGGATCAGTCACTCAGTATTGCCTCCAGGCAATGTGGCCAGGAAGAACAAAGGGTGAAGTTCACCTTCTCTGGGCCACATGATGCTTAATCATGCCTCCCCATTTCTTGCTCATGCCTTTTTACTGCTCACACAACCACACCACTCTGAATCTTCTTCTTGCCACCTGCTTTCAAAGATCCTACAGACCAGTATGAAGTTTTTGCAGGCTAAACCACACAAGAGGAGACATCACAATTATTTCCTCACATGCTGCAGCCCTGCAGCTCACATGGGACCACTGATATGTCATTCAGCACACTGAAGGACAAGGGTCAGCCCTCCCATGGCCACACAGAGAAATACTGGTACAGTTGCAGACCAGGAAACCCTACAGCTCCGTCCGAGTGGGAACTCTGCCAAAGCTGAGAACCCAGACTGAGCTCTCCCATGTCATGACACTTCTTCCATAACAAAATAAGCTATACTGTCTTGAGTGACATTCTTCCCACTCATCCACCATTGCACATACTGCAGCCCACAACTCTGGTGTACAGGACATTGAGGGCCACCTGAGAGAGGACTTATGGTTCCAGAAACATTTTCTGCAAGCCCAAGAGTAGGACCAGACATTAGCTAAGTCACCAAACCAAGTTCTAGCTACCTGGCAGGTTTGCAAATGAACTGCTGGCCTGAAAAAGGGAAGACTGGGAGAACTGGGGTAAAGTGTGCAGAAAAGATTGATGATGGGACATCCTGGATCAGTTGAACACCTGCATCATATTTCTAGACTCCAGCTCTGACATAAAGCAATGAAAGGGAACTTCAGTCTAACAGGGGCAGTTATGCCCTCTTTCTTTCACCACTGCACCACAGAAAGTATGCACTGTCTAAGCCTTCAAGTGCTTAGAATTACTGCCCCAAACCCAGTAATCTCCTCTGATGTAGGTAAATTGCTGACCCCTCTATCACTGTTATTCATGATGCAAAAAACCTTGTGTTTTTTTTTTTTCTGCAGCTTAATAAAACCTGTAGGGAATGAGAGTAAGGCTTTCGTTCATTATAGCTAGCCTTTAATGTTGAAGTCTGGATTTCCTGGAGGGAAACTGAGTAGTTTAGAATAATTAGTGATTTACATATAGAGTTGTCAACAAAGATGCACAGTATTAAGTTACCAAGATGAAGGGCTCTACGTTCTTGGTCGCTACTTTTGATTTGATTTTTTTTCAAAACTGACACATCTGTATTTTAATTCTGCTCACATTCTGCTATCACTAGTAAAGTGGCCTGAAGCGGACAGCAAGAAGAGAGCACTAAATCGAACGCTTAAATCACTTCTTCCTCAGTTCCCTGGCAGATTTAAAGAGCAGCCTGGCACTAACACATTCAAATAATATACTGTTGGACCTGACACAGCAGAGAAACACTGCTTCAAATCACACAATAGTCCAGGTGACTGCACAATTACAATTAACCTCCTGCCCACTGTGCCTAATGACAAATGATCATGTGAATGATAGGCTCAAAAAAAGACCCAGGTATCAAGAAAATGATTTCTGATTCTTACATATTTAAAAAGCCATTTTCAGTTAGGAAAAAGCCAAGGGACACTAATTTTAGTTTTGCATCCAAAAGAAATTAATAACCCTTGCTAATACACATGCAGACATAAGCATACGCTGTCAGCTTTCTAGCAGCAAGAGGCATGCATCTAAGTCTCCTACTGCCACAGAGCTGTAATCAGAAAAGTACTAATATCCTGCTCTGCCATAAATCTCAGCACAGACCAGAGAACATGAATTTTCTCTGCGTTGGATTAAAAAGAGGTAATATTACCTCAAAATAGCATGCTGTATTTTTTGGGAACTTTATTGGGCCCATGGGTTTCCCATTACAAAGTCACTAGCTAGGAAGGTATCCCATATCATTTCATAGTTTTTTGTGCTTTTCCACTTTATGTCCCTCATCGCCTACTTAGCCTGTGAGCTCTCTTTACCAGGCAATACCCCTCTCTCTGTTCCCACCATACCTTTAGGAGTAAGCAGAATTATTTTTCAGCTTGCTTCCATTAACAAATAGGGAAGAGGAATCACTTTCAAGTCCCAGGAAGAGCCAAGAGCACGTGTTTTCTTTTCCATGCCTAGCTCTAGTATGCACAAGACAAAGTACTGACCCTCCTCACCTAATTATTTTCATCTTCAGCTCTGCTCACTTGCTCAGTGCCCAGTAGACCTGGTGGCAGCTTGCAACAGGACAGGAGAAAAACACTGACCCCAAAGCAAAGTGAAGGGAACAATCCACCATGCTCCTTCATGTACCACAGTTTGCAAATTACCCTCAAAACAGCCTACTGTAAGCTAGAATACTGAAGATTAAAAAACCGACTGTTGTGCAGTAGCATCCGCAGTCCAGCATGACATCCCTGGAGAAGAGCCTCAAAAAACATGCTAAAGCAAGAAAGCCATATGAATGTTCATCCTCTATAAACTTCACCAACATGATATTCAAAGCATCACAGATGAGTATCTGGGTACATGACTGATGTGTATATAATTAAATTTATATATATAGTACATGATCATGCAAATTCTATTTGTGGAAATCAGGCATTTTCTAATGCACATGCGTCTCCGGAGAACAGAGGCAATATTATGAACATGTCCTTCCAGCTGTCACCACTTGTGTCTGAAAGCAGCAAGTTACTTGCATGTTGCCAAAATCTCTTTGAAAGCAAAGCAAACCTTTACATCCTACTTGCTCTGGAGCTAAAGCAAGCAACAATCAGACACATGGGCCATATCCTGGACAAAGGGAAATAGATGGCAAGCAGTGATACATTTTGATAAGCACATGAGGGTTTGGCTCACAGTTTCTAAACAGCTGAACCCATATACTAAAAAGTATACTAAAACTATAACCTAAAAGTTCATAACTTTTAGGTTACAAATTTTACAATAACCTATTTTCAAACTGTACAATGACTTGTTTTCCAGTGTCAGGTTGGGCTGCTCTCAAACGGTTCTCCACCCTGAAGAGAAGGATTTGGCGATGTTGGTTGATGAAAGGCTCAACATGAGCTGGCAGTGGGCACCTGCAGCTCAGAAGGCTAATTGTGTCCTGGGTTGCATCAAGAGAAGTGTGACCAACAGACTGAGGGAGGTGATTCTGCCCCTCTACTCTGCTCTCTTGAGACCCCAACTGCAATACTGTGTCCAGTTCTGGAGCCCCCAACACAAGAAGGACATTGAGCTATTGGAGCAGGTACAGAGGAGGGTCACAAAGATGATTGGAGGGCTGGAGCACCTCCTTTATGTGGGTAGGCTGAGAGTTGAGGCACTTCAGCCTGGAGAAGAGAAGGCTTGAGGGGAACGTTATAGCTGTCTTCCAGTACCTGAATGGGGCCTACAGGAAAGCTGGGAAGAGACTTTTTATAAGGGCAGGCAGCAACAGGATGAGGGGAAATGGCTTTAAATTGGAAAAAGGTAGATTTAGCCAAGAAATTAGGAGGTGGTGAGACACCTGAACAGATTGCCCAGCAAGGTTGTGAATAACCCCTCTCTGGAGGCATTCAAGGCCAGGCTGGATGCGGCTTTGAGCATCCTGGTCTAGTGGGAGGTGTCCCTGCCTATAGCAGATGGGTTGAATTAAAAGACCTTAATGGTCCCCTCCAACTGAAGCCATTCCATGATTCTATTTTACAGTAGATGATCACAGATGTAACAACAATTAGTAATTAAGCCTGATAATGCAGAATACGATATGAAAGAGTCTCTTTCTATATATAACACCTTTTACAGCCTACCTTCACACAGACATAGTCTACTTAAATAAATAAAAACATGTATACTGGATTCAGGCAATTTAGTGTGATGGCTGATTAGGGAAACATTGCTTCATAAATTCTAAGCCATGACATTTCCACTAATCTTTCCATTTCAGCAGCAGGAAAAGGAACGGCTTTCATATCTCCATGCTTATCATTTTCAAGCTGAGTATATTATCAGCTTGTCTCTGGATTTACCCGATAGCTCTTAAAAGCCAAAATATACCGCCACGGTCTGTGAAACTTATGTGTGGCTTACTCTGAGCACTGTGTGTCATTCTGAAGATGAACAAATGTAGAAACTAGCTCTCATCTTTTTTAAAGTATGTCAAATAAATAAATAACCAGATTGCTATCTGTTATTTCCCTTCAATGAGATTGCCGCTTAAAAGGTTATAAACGGTGACGTTTTTGCTTTTGCAGAAGGCTATGCATTAAACTTCTCATATCTCCTTGTAGGGATCAAATATAATCTGTTTGTTGTCAGATTTCTTGAACCTGTTCATCTGCAAAGCCTCCAAATGTAATAGCTACTACTTCCCTACATGGTGGTTTGGCCCCAAGAGACCTTACCTTGCAAGCATCTTGCCATCTAATCGCCAACCTTACAGACATTTTAACACCAAAAATGAATAGTCATGAGATCCTCTGCTGCAGTTTCTAAGTTGTTTAATTTTGCATTAACTTTGAGTTTCTTGTGGTTCAGTTTCCCAGTTGGTGTGACTTTGTGTGGAAAGATTTGTTGTCAACTACAGCCACACCTGGATCTGCTCCCTAACTCCTGTGCATTAAATATGACAGCTTGCACACCCCAGGACACAACCTGTTGAGGTCTTACAGTGAAGTGCGAAGCACGCTGTCAGAGTGGTGGCTATAAACCAAAATCCCAGGTATCATCAGAAAAACAGAATGTTAGTCCATAAAGCTTTCCACGTAGCTCTGAACAAAAGCAGCATGCCTAGCCTCATCACTTGTTTTCAGTCCTCCTTCCCCACAGAAAACTCCATTTCAAGCAAGATTTGAATTTATGTAAAACAGTTTATCTTCTTCATATTGGCATCATTATAATGCCTCCATATCAAGAAAAATAAAAAGGCTTTCTAAATCCTTCTCAGAGGAGAGAAATTAAATCAGATAATGGCTTAGGTTAGAAAGACCTAAAAGATCACCTAGTTACAGACCCGCTGCCATGGGCAGGGACATCTGCCACTGGATCAGGCTGCCAGAGTCCCATCCAGCCTGGCCTTGAATACCTCCAGGGATGGGACATCCACAGCTTCTCTGGGCAACACGAACCAGTGCCTCACCATGTTCACAATAAAGAACTTCTTCCTTATATCTCATCTAAATTTACCTTCTTTTAGTTTAAAGCCATTACTCCTTGTCCTGTCACTATGCTCCTTGATAAAGAGTCCCACTCCAGTTTTCCCGTAGGCCCTTTTAGGTACTAGAAGACCACAGTGAGTTTTTTCTGGAGTGCCCAGGCTGAACAACTCCAACTCTTTCAGCCTGTCTTCATGGCAGAGGTGCTCCAGCCCTCTGATCATCATCGTGGCTTCCTCTGGTTCTGTTCCAACACATCCCTGGACCTGCTGGTGGCACTTCTTCCTATGCAGTCCAGGATATGGTTGGCTTTCTGAGCTGCAAACACACCTTGCTGGCTTATGATGAGTTCCAGATCAACCAGTACCCCCAGGTGTTTCTTTTCATGGCTGTTCTCAAACCATTCTTTGCCTGGTCAACATCTGTGCTTGCAGCTGTCATAAGCCAGATACAGGACCTTACACTTGGACATGCTGTTTGGTATGACTTTTGTACAGGCCCACCTCTCAAGCCCATGCAGGCTCCCTGGATGGTATCCCTTCCCTTCAGAATGCTGACCGCTCCACTCAGCTTGGTGTTGTCCAGAGACACGCTATGAGTGCACTCAAGCCAACTGTAAATGCAGCCAAAGATGTTAAATAGTACCAATACCAATCCCTGATAAACACCATCCGTCTGCTTTTATTGCCTCTTCGCAGTGTCCGTATTTTTGTTTGCTAAAGGTGTCACCTCTGACTGACCCATTACCTGAAGAGTAAACTAACAACGTAATGTTGAAAGCCCACTCCTGCAACACTGATGTATTTCAGAGAAGAGCAAAATGAAGTCAGACATGGCTTGCCAGACAAAAGACACCTTGTTTACAGGTACAGGTTTGAAAAAAAGGAAAACCTGAGTACATTTGCACAGTATTTTACATTACACGTTTGGCTTAGGAGTGTGTTTCTGAACAGAATCTCTCGATTATCCCATCTTACCATGCTTCAGCATACAATACTGAACATACAAAACAGCCTTGGGGGGAGAAGAAGCAACCCAAGGGTGTACCCTGGAAGTGCACTTTCCATGTTCAACAACTCCAGGGTTTTCCAAAGCGTTAGGCCAGAGCCAAAGCAGGAGCCCTGCAAGAAGCATGTGGCTACTGCTGCAGCTTCTTTACTCTATAGACCTATTCCCAATGCATCATGTCACTTGCTAGTGCTGATAGAGCCTCTACCATCATTAACTGAACTAAAACTATTCTGCTATGGCTTTTTGTTCTGTCATAACACACATATACAGCAGCCTATACATGATAATATATTCAGATTCAACCTGTCTCTGGAATTTGCTTCCCAATAGCTGTCATGCTTGAACATTTGTCAGTTGTCTCAGATAACTGTATATTACTCTGACGCTCGCAGCATAGCCTAGAAATTCCCTACACAAACTATAGGGAATTCTGCCAATTCTGAGCTAAATTAACTGTTTATCAAAGGCAAAACTGATAAGGTTTCTGTGGTTTTTTTTTTAGGGGTATTGGTTTGGTTTGGTTTTTGTTTTTGCATGAATCCATGGCTTACTGCTTCCCAGCCCTGTAATGCTACTTAGCTTTTTCATGATCCATGCACAAAGACCTTTAGATATATCATTTCAACTTAATAACAACACAACTACAAGCACTTAATGGGTTTAAGCCCTAGCTTTATTTCCAGAAGAAGCAAGAAGTTGCATGCTGTGCTAGCAAGGCGTAAACAATCAGCCTACACTCAGTCCCTCATTTATCTGCTTATGCAGAAATTTTCCTGCACACCAGCAAAGCAGGAGAGTTAGCCCCCACTCAAGCTTCTCAAGGCAAAGCCCATGGGGCTTCTTTTCAAGTTCAGCCGTGGTTCCTCCCTTGCCCACAACTGGATCCATGACACCACAGCAGAGGTTCCCAAAAGTACTGAGTTCTTTTCCCAGTGAGTGAAACCAGCCCTTTGGGTCACATGCTAGGAGTTGATCTCCATAAGCCACAGCTCACACATGCTGGTGTTAGAGCCCTGACAAAAGCTATCACGTGTGCCTCCCAGCATCTTTCCCCTTCACGTGCATCTCAGATTTTGTCTTTGAAACTGTGGGTTGCTCTTAAGAACAGTCACAAAATCAAGACAGGTAGCAGCATGTAGTGTTCTCAGTATTTAAATGCCAAAGCAGTTTGGCTTCTGTACCTTCAGCATCCTCCACACAGAGGTAAGGAAGCCAAATCCTTTAGGTCTGAAGGATGCAACGTGGCTACCAAAGGGTCTGCAACACCAACCCTACCCACATGACAGCTCAAGCTTGCATTCAGAGAAGCTAGCATCCCACTACATAGAATCAAAGAACAGCTCTCACAAAGCATTTGCTTGTCAACTAATTCCCATTAATTTCAGAAGGGGAAAAAAAAGTATAGTGTTTTGAAGCATACAATAAAGGGTTGGCATATTTGGTGCCACATCAGAGCAGAATTGATGCTGCCCACACAACCCGGAGTTTGGATATAATGTATTTATAGAAGTACATTAAGACCAATTTAGAAAAGGTTGATTAGATAAAGTAATGCTCATTCAGGCAAGCCTAAACAATTTTCTTATTTCATTGAATCAGCAATAATGTACTCTTACAAATGTAATAAATGTATATCCAATCACCTCCTCCTTCAGTGACTTCTTCTCTTGTTCCTTTCAGCTGGCAGCGTTTGGTTTGTTTTCAGAGAGGAAAAAAGCAGTAACTCGTTTATAAAACTTCTTCCCGGTAATTTTATTTTGTCTCTGTAGCATAAGGCAATCTAGGAGAAGCAAACATTGTTTACTTGTTAATACTGAGCCAGAACTCTTAGTGAGAGCCGATGAGACCACGGAGGAAAACTAGTTTTCTTTGTTATTCTGCTGGAAGATATACGGTAATATGTCAGACATTGGTAGAACCTATTGGGGAAAATACAAATAGTTGCTCTCTTTTCATCCATATGCATGGGAAATTGTGCTGGTCTACATGCACCAGAAGAATTCGTGCTGTCACTTCAGCCACCTATTCTCACATTATAACAGCACCACAATTTGTAATTCAGAAACAAAGCGTTTTTAAAACCTTGACTGCTGGATTGTGTTACTTTAGGAACTTGATTCTTGGCAAGGTACATCTTGAAGCACGTAAGGAGAACTGAACAGGCACACGCACTCCCAACCACCAGCAGTGCCTGGACCTCTGCATTCCGGCTCCCAGATGAGATCCACAGGCTCTCAGAATGAGGATCCAAGCAAGGCTCCCAAGCATACACCTACAAAAGCCCATTTTCATGGGTGAATACAGTGTTGTTTGTTACTGGGACACAGGGTGTTTATGCTTGGGTTTCAAAGTGTGATTAGCTTTGATCTGAGAGTGTCTACAGCTGAACCTCATACTGTGCAGGTATTTGGATCACAGACTTCCTCCCTCTGTTTTCATTGTCTCCATTACTCAGCTTTACAAGCAACTAGTATTTATTAAGAGAAGAGTAACCTGAAGGGATAATTGTTTCTGCCGTCTCCTTTCTGTGCAAGCACTTGCCGCTGACATATGAATGCAGGTAAATGCTGCTGTGAGGATTTCACAAGAGAGATGTGGGGAAAATTGCTGCTGCTGGCCACGGGACTGATTACAGCATCTGTGCCTAAGCTAAATTTCCAGGCACACACCCCATCTAAAACCTTCATCAACCACTACTGCAGAGAATTGATAATTACAAGCATATCCCCTTGCAAAGAGACATTTTTCATCCCATGCTACAAATTCTAATTTAATAAGGATACTGCTTAAGCAGGCTTTTATTTTTTCCAAAAGTGACTCCAGCATATTTTTCTAGTTGACTTTGGATTCTGCAAAAATATGCTTCGAGTCGCTACCAGACCATGCTCCCTTCTGGCCTCTAATAACTGAAAAGCACAAATTTAACAAAGGCTTAGCATACTTAGCGCTCTCTATAGACACTCATTTACAACAACTTCTGGGTGAAAACTTTCAAAGAGGAATTAGACTTTCAGAAATCCTGCATATCTGATCATGAAACACATAAATGCATTTAGAAACCCAATCTTGATTGATTTGACAAGGTAAGATAAAATCACTTGCAGCAATATTGGTTGCTTTGAAAAAACTCTATAATTGCACAAGAAATTAGATTATTATTTTTATAAGGTCAGTGTCAGTGCCCAGGCTCTCCTAGTGACTTAAACCCTCACAGAAAAACAGGAGTGACCATTAACTACAATAGGATTGAGCTTTCAATCCATGCATTTCACTTATAAGCCTACATACAGGTTTAGATTGCTTCTCTTGGAAATCTCAAGCTAAAAATTTGAAACAACCAACAAGGACTTAAGTTAGGAAACCAAAATTAGCTGGATTTGTGTAACTACATGCCGATATACACAGTTGAATGGGTATTTCTAAGAAGTCAGCAAGAAAGACTGGAAGAGGATTTGCTGGTTTAGGATTTGAACTATAATTTTTGTTAGACCAACGATTAGCTCTATTCAAAACTGCATCAAAAACAAGAAAACATTCACATTCTTAGTGTTACAGACACCACCCTAAGCAGGGAGAGTGCTTGTTTAGCTCGTATAGAGCTTGGTACAGATATAGCCCAGTGACCTCACTTGATACACCTTGGCAATCGGGAACCAAAGGAAGTGTGTTTTCTTGGCCTCAACCAACAGTAAAAGCAGAGAAGCGAACAAACTACCAAGAAGAGATCCAACCAGCAAAAATTCAGCTAAACCTGCAGCTCCAACCCCAACAATGAAGGCCTCTCCAGATTGTATTATTCTCCATACAGAGTTGCAATGTTCTGGACTTCCCCTACTGAGCTTTGCTCAACATACTCTTAGCATCCCTGCAGACACAGTCTTTCCCAGATGGCTGGTTGTTGTTTTTTTTTTTTCCCCTGCAGCAGCACTCTGGCCACAGCAACATGGCCCAGCATTACCTCCATTGATGTGACAGGGCAAAAGTCAGCTTTGGTGCCACCTCACATGCAAGGCAAAGAAGAAAGCACAAAATTCATTTGAGAGAATGAAGGCTGAGATGGAAAGGGTACATAAAACAGAATTTGCGTGGAAGAAGCCAGAGAAAAAGACTTAAAGGGAAAAGAAATGAAACTTGCTGGTGCAGATTAATACAACAGTCCTGCTCTGTGGGGTTGTACTGACCCTGCCAGAGAAATTAACTTCTTTTCCTTGTTTGCTACCTGTTTTTTTTTTTTCCTGCTTACATCCTGCTAAAGATTTTATGATACAATAATAAGCCCACAATACCTTGCAGCACCCACTTGCACGTGTGCACAGATTAAGTGTAATATAATGCACTTCCCATTACCGTGTGAAGGCACAGGTGCACCTGCTCCACATCGCTCCAGGCAGACAATTGCCCTGTCCTAACCCCTTCTGCAGCCAACATGGCAAGCAATTTATCACCATCATCTAACTTCATTCACTTTCCTGGCCGACTGACAGCCATCAAAAGTCCCTCATATTGGCCTGTTTCTAGGTGGCAAAGCAATCACATCACCTAACAAGGTCTTAAAGAGGAGAGAAACTTCCTAAATCCTATTAAGTGAAGGCCCTGCCTCCCTTAAGGGGGAGATTTGCGTGTGTTTGCGCAAGAAGTGTCAGATGTGTTTCTGACCCTTTTTAATAACTGCCAACCTTGCTTCTAGGTGAGTTAAGTAGCAAAGTCCTCCTGTAGATTCACAGATTTGCTTGGCGGATTTCAAGACCACCGACAGCTACGTTTGCTAGATGTTTTCAATGCAAATCCACTTCAAGCTGTGCAGTGAACTACCTCTGGTGACTCTGGCACATGGCTGCGTGTTTCTCTACAGCACAGGAAGTCCACTGTGCATCGTCCAAGCTTAGCACTGGAAGCAAAAACTCTTCAAAACATTCCTTTTTGCTCATTTCTGGCAAGTGGAATGGAAGGGGACAGTCAGGCAAACAGGAATCTGAGGGATGAGTCAGAACAACCTCGGGCGAACCAGCAGACACTGCTGATGACAGCTGACCACAAGACAGTTTGTGTTCACTGCATGGCTTAACCCTGGAGAGAGCCTCTATAGCTCAGCTCCACTCTGAAAATCATTCTGCAGATCCTTCTGTACCATATATACACTGAACTGAGAATGCTGGGCCTACCAGCCATTACAGCACAATATTCTAAAACAAATCTCTGCCTTCAAGATAAGCACATTTACCATTCAACAGTTAGCAAACAAGCCCAAGTCTCAAGGCAAGATGGAGCTTATGAATGTCCTGTGTGTCTCTGAGCCTCAGGACTAAAACTCTATTTACTGTCATAACCCCAAGGCTCTTTCAGTGCTGTTCATATCTGGGAAGAGGTTAGTGACTACCCCAGTGAATGCGAATAAGGAATGAAAGCAGCTATTACTTTCTGCTGCAGAAAGCGCTTCCTTTCTAACACCAGAAATGTGCATCATGCATATTTGGGATCTGTGGGAGAGCTGCTGAAACATTTCCATGTGGAGATTATGGAAGATATTTGATTGTTTTATTTTATTTCTCGAGTTTTGGAGTATAGGACTCCATAGGCACAGAAATCAGTTTTGTTTATCTCTAGTGATCAATTCACCTTCAGGACTCCTCCATTTAGTATGAGAACACCTATAAGCGTGTGTACATACATGAACACAAGCACATGTAAAAATATATTTATTGTCATTCCTTTCCTATTCAGGTCTTAGTCACAGTTTTGGGTGCCTGGTCACACCAGTAAGAAAAGAGGGCTTTCTCTCTACCACCGGTTTGGCAAGACAGCAAACACACAACTACTCATAAGGAAATACATTAAAAAAAATAAAGACCCACTTCACACACACAAGCGATCTCCCGGTAGGGAAAAGATGCGTATAAAAGGTCTGTATGTCTGTAAAGTAGTCAGGCTTTTATGAAAAAATTACTACAATCTGCGAGTTTCAGTTGGAAAGAAGAGCACTGAGCACCAGGGGGGAACTCGGACACATTCCTGCTACTCATCATCTGGATTCTGTCAGAGCAAAGTACTGAGGCACACCTATAATTATGGTTGCTCAAAACTTTTCATTGGAAACTTTTTCTAAATGATCTTTCCTCTAAGAATTGCTAGATAATTAATGCATTTAAACAATTCCCATCGGTTCTCTGTAACCAAAATGCTTTCACTCTGCAAAGAGATTACTGTAGCCAAAGTTACAGGAAGAATGTAAGAGCTTTTTTTTATATTCAAAAGCATTCACGCTAAACACTTGGTTCCCACTGTCATAATGATGTCCATAGCAGCAAACTTTCTTGATGACTCACTTACTTTGTACACCCTCAAAACAGTTTATCTGCCTTCTTTTCTCGCAGTACCACGGCTGCTCATTTCAGTTAATTTATAGCAGCCTCTAGAGTCAAAACCCCCCACAGGAACAGATCAGGGTGAGCGGGGTAAAGATAAATTAGCCTTTTTTTTTTTTCCTCTTTAAATCACAAACACCACAGCATTCCTCCAGTTAACTCTGGCACAATCAGACATCTAATTGCAGCAACAAATGTGATCTAAACTATGCTCGGTAGATTTTGTTTAAGTCTGGGGAAGTTTTCTGTCAGATGGGCTTACAGACAGAGCCAAGAAATCAGAACGTACGCAGTACAGGAATCCACCACATCATGACCTCAGGTCTGAAGCCCCCATGAACACAGTATTGACCTGCCTCTGCAGACAGATCACTGGTGCGCAGTACCTGCTTTATCAGCCCAATACACATACTTAACCTTCACCTCCTTACTTAGTTATGAAAGATTACTCAAATGCCATCTCTTAAATGCGTATCAGACACACACACGCCTAAACACACACCCATCTGCAACCCAAAAAAGTGTTGTTTTATACAATGGTTTATTTTTATTCTGTTTTTCAAGAAACACAAACAGTCCCTTGCCTAGACACTGCATCCATTTGAGACGAGACAATGCAGCTAACCTGCACAAAGACTGCTCAGGGACTGTTCTCAACATAAGATTAACTGCTTCCAGAACAAAATCTCCAGGCAGGAATAACTGGGAAGCAGGCTTTGAGCTGAAAGTGATGTGCAGTAAAGGACACTTGAAAGGACCCACCATACAATTTTTCTAATTTTTTTCCTTAAAATACCCTTTGTTTTAGAATACTCAAATTTCAGCTTTTGCCAGTTGGGGCTCTTTCTCTCTCTCTCTTTTTTTCCCCCTAAATCACACTATTTCAAATACAGATAATTTCTACAGAGGAGTCAGTTTTTATCATCAGTGGACTTCTTAATTAATGTTCACCCTGTCTTTTTCTGTTGCTATATTGAATTTGAGTGCATATGGCTTAATAGATACACCAGATGCTGCTTCCCTAGGTGGTTTAGGAGCTAATGCTTCATCATTTGAAGGGTTTTTTTGTGGGTGTTTTTTTTTTTTTTTTAAGGGGCTCATTATTTAGTGGATTAGCCACCTGTTCAGAAGCAGAGACAACCTGGAGGAACTGACTTGCCTGGCTGTAAACCAAAGTCCAGAGACTCTGGAAGAGCTGTGCTTAATGCAAAATGGAAGCCAGGCAGCAGGTAGCAATGGAATACAATTTGTGCTTTACTGCATTTTGGGCAATCTGCTAAAACTGTGTGTCAGCCCAGGCAGCACAAAGGCTCTCCTTGTTATTGACAGCCTCCAATTCTCTGTCCACCAGCATCATGTAAAGAAAGACAGACTTCAAGATAGAGAGATCACCCCTCGGTGCCCCTTGCAGACTTCAGAGTTCCTCTTTCGTCTTCTGCCTGTGTCTGCACCCTTTCCTACAAGAACTATCTCTAGTAATGGTGGCATGGAGATGCAGCGGTGTAGCACTGGCAGCTGGGCTGCTGCAGGGCAAAGATATAGCTGTGCTGGGCACTTGGTAGCATAAGCTCCCCATTGCTAAAGGGATGAATTACAAGTTTGCAATGGGAAACTGGAAGCAGAGGAGAAACTACATGGGTCTCTAGCCAACCAGGAAGAACAAACAGCCTTGTCATCCCCACCTCAATCACACCTCTTTTTGTGTGTCAAATAACATAAAACAGCTATGTTCCAAGTGTCTTAATTCAACGAAACGTACTCAGGGAATGCAAGGCACAGTTACACCTTGGAGAGCAAACCTGGCACATTATTCAAGGGTTACTGCTCTTCCCTGAGGGAGAAGGGGTGCACAGATTCACTACTTCAACACACAGCTGCCAGGGAACACAACAGAAGGTAAAACCAGGAAGCAGTCAGTCTGGGCCTCTTCCTTTTTTCAAAGCATCTATCAGAAATACAGCAGCAAAATCATGTCTCACAAAAATCAGCTTATTTTTTCCATCCTTCGTGAGCATAGGCAGGGACTGAACTCAAAGCACTGTGCTTTCTTCTGAGGCTTCCCAGCCAGCTCTCTTCCTGATTCCGAGGTCTGCTCCTAGTTCCACCCTTCCCTAGGGTTCAGGAAGGCGGATTGTGATACAGAAACACAGGTTAGCACACATTAGCCTCTAGCAGCTGTCTCTGCCACCCGCAGAGATACCAGCGGTCAGCCAGCAGTGGCATCTCTGACTCAGCCATGTGACAGACTGAGTCACTGAGTGTAGTGACAGCCTGATGACAGTCAGCCCCACCTCTTCCCCACCACCCAAAAAAGTTAGATATAAAGGAAGTGATCCTTGCTCTCTGTTACTGATAAACCCCAAAATATCTGCCATATGTCACTCAGAAGTTATGAGGTCACACCAGCTCATTTAGGAGGCAGAAAGAGTCCCAGCGATGCAGTGAAATAAGCAATAAAAGGCTTAAAGTACGTAAAATGCATTCTAAAAACAATTATGTAGGTAAATACTTATACACTCCAGGCATCAGAAGAACACTTGCAGTACATGCCAGTGGATGTGGTTTTAAGTACTCATACAAGCCCATCATATTTTTGAAGCCAAACCCGCTGAAACAGTCTTTCTCCTATCCTTAGACCGAGCCAGACCTAGACAAATTCCTCATTTAAGAAGATAAATGTGGACATCTGACAAATTTATGTCTGCAGTTGCCACAGATTACAACTAGAATGCAGCCTGATTGCAAATAGATTCATTCTTCTTGTGGCGCTAAAGATAAAAATAAAAAAACAACCCAACCAGGGCCTGGATGCCATGCCACACCAGAGCTGGTGGCAGCAGGATGTTACTGCTTTCACATTCAGAAGCTGCCTAGGCAGCTCCCCAAACAAAGGTAGCTTTCTGCAGTCACTCCCAGCCCTCCCAGATCCTGTACATGTCTGAAGGAGCCAGTAGGAATGGATCACAAAAAAAATCCTGGAGGACTGCTTTATTTTTCTGTTTCACGCAGGTAGCACAACCCTTAAGAACAGAGGTGTAAGCACTGCATGCAGAATTCCTCTGTAAAAGTCTTCGACTTTTTGACATGCAGGCAGAGGCAATACCTGGCTCATAATTTCCAAAATGGAAAGGCTGATTGACAGGGGAAGCTAAGTCAGCATTTTGCTTGGCTTTCTTTCATTTCATCCGGAATCCTCCATATGGAAGATGATAAGGGTTAGTTTCTTTTCTGCTGTGGGAGGCTAAACCTGACCTCTACCTCATTTGTAACAGGTGGCACAGTAAGATGTAAATGAATGAGTTAACAGAAAGTATTTATAGTTGATAAGAATAGCACAAGAATAGCAAAGTCCACTTTGCCTTATGGTGTATTCTAAGCTTCCCCCTCCAGAAAGCAAAACAGAAAGAGCAACTCATGATCTTTAGTCTAAATGAGCCAGCTTTGAGTCCTTGCTGACAAGCTAAGCAGCAATTGCAGAAGGCAGAGCTGGAGCATCCACTTGCTTCCCAGCCACCTAAGCAAGGGTTTTGCTTACCCAAATGATCCTCGCTTACATCAGGCAGCCCACAGCACAACTTTGGTGCAGGAAGCAGACATCTGCTTGCATTATCCTTCAAACAAAAGAGCTTGTTCCTCCCCAGGCTCCAGGAGGCAGCGTTAAATATAAGCTGCTTTAGACTTCTTGTGGCTCAGAAGGTATGACGCTGACATCAGCATGAGGCGAGAGAAGAAATCTCTGCAGAAATAGTTCTTTGCAGTCCAACCAACAACTGCCACATTTTGCCTCTCTAGTGCTATCACACAAGAACCTTCATTTTTAAAAGATGAGAGTTAAAACTTGCCAGGGAGAAAAGACACACAAAGCCTGCAAGGTTTTCAGTGGTAGAAACACAGCACAAGAAATTTCTTGACAAAGAAATCTCCATGTAAAAATTACACTGCCCTTGAGGAGTTCCCTATCTGCGCTTCGCATAGGCCAGGACAGACTTTTCAACAGCAGGTTATAAATATGCTGATAAATCGATAAGGCTTTATTCCCTCCCCGAGCCCAAGAGCAGCGGGGGTAATTTCCCCAGCTTCAGTGTCATGCCAGCTGATCAAACGCTACGACCTTAACTAACAGCCACCTACAGCTTGATCCCAGCAGCCTCATTTAGGCACACAAATGACCTCAGCTGTGAGGACACTGACACTGGATCAGCTATGAGGATGCTTATTCTGAGGTTCTGTGCGCTCATAGAAAGAGCTAGTACAGACATCAGTTCTGGCTATCCACCTAACATAAATCTCAACTTTTCACCAGTGCCTTCTGCAGTAGCTGCCCTTTGATGTACAAACTCACCAAGGAGCTCATTTGACAGACGATTCCCCCAAGTAGCACAAATCACTCTGCGGATGAGTTCGAAACATGAATGCGTGCTTGCTTTCAATCTGCTCCTTGAGCACCTTCCCAATATGCATTGTCTAGTAGCCTGTGTACTCAAATGTCTGCATTGTGCCTGATGTTTTGCACTAGAGAGGCACTTTTAGTGTGCTCATAGGTGCAGAAGGAGCATGTAGGTCTAAGAAAGAAGAAACAGGACAGAGCTCAAAAAAATACATCAACTTTTAAATGCAGCTACTTATTTCTTTTTCTCTTTCAGGCTTGCATGGCACAGGCTGACACTGATAACATCATCCTATCAAGCCACCAACTATCATTCTATTCAGTGCTGTTGCTTTTTCTCTTTTTTTTTTATTTTCAGAGGAAAAAAAAAACGTGTCTTTAATGAAGCTGTTCAGCCTTATGTTTGAACAGCAAAAGCAGGAGCCGACCTCACTGGTGTTTAAGAGTTACAGGGGCCGAGAGCATTTTCGCACTGAACAATTCCAGCTCTTTGAACCAATTGCCACAGATTCCAGGAGCTTGCCCACACTACAATTTTCACACTTAGCAACTGTAAAATTGTTAAAGCGATATCTTTCCGCACGGTTGCTCTGTTATTAGTGCTTAGTTTGGCATGCCACCTTAGTTACGGGCTTTAAATGCCACTTTCAGCACTTCCCAGGGTAACCTTGGCCATGAAATCGGAAAATCAGATCATTTTCTGGTCTGTTTTCTTCTTTTTCTCTGGATGAGATTAGATTTTGCTACGCTTGACTGACAAACCTCATTTGGGATTCCAGTGGAGGCCGAAGCCCTGACCTCCTTAAGGAGTGGGAGGCAAAGATGTCTCAAGATATGACGAGGAAGAAAGAACTAATTTCAACACACCACATAACAGGCAATTAGTAATTAATTTGTACTGAGAGAAAAACACACAACAAAACATTCAGAAAGTCTCCCTGGAAAGTAAGAGCCTTTTATTTCTCTAAAACAATCCTAAAACATTAAGTTTTTCCTCTTTTGTTATCTATTTCTCTGATATCTATCTTAGGAAAACAGAACGATGGGAGTTTTTGTTTGTTCTGTTTAAAAACATTTTAGCTGCGTCCAATGATGAAGCAGCCAAACATGGCTTTCAAGAATAATTTTTATCCACGTTCAAGTGATTATTTGACCTTTCGTTGCTATAATCTTTCAACAGCTCATTATGTTCCAAGCATGTTATCCATGCTGGATGCAGTGTTACTTAAAAAGGACGCCAAACTGCTCACCAGCCGTAATGAACGACAGACAAATGTCAAAAAAAAATTAATTTTTTATATTTAGTCATGCCCTTGTTGAAAGTGAACACCACATTAAATAATATCGTGGAATATTATTCAAGATGACAGGGCAAAACCTCAGCTGCCCCATTAAGTAATACAGTTTAAATTGCAAGATGTCAAGGCTCGGCCCGTGGAGCCATATTAAGTGGCGATACAGGACCACCCGCTGACACCCTGGGACTCGCAGTTGATTAAGCAGGAATACAAAACAGATCAAAGCAGCTGAAATGTCCAGCACTAAGGTTTGCATTTCAGTAATTATATTTTTCCTCACTTTAAATATCAAGAATGAAAAAAGAAATCAATCAAAATGAAGAGCTTGGGAATATTACAGATTAGAAAGACTACAATACAAGGCACCCTAGAGAGTTTATAATCTGCCTGACATTATACTTGAAGCTGTATCTCTGGCTAGAAAAGGCAGCAGTACAGCAAATATAGCCCAAGGCTTATTTCCCTTTGGAAAGCTTTGTGCAATGGCTCTTCACAGGACTCTAAGTTCCAACACAGATACAGACTGAGGAACTACATTCAAAATGTACACCCCTGGACTTATTTCACTGCCATAAACCCATGAAGGCTTGCTCCCTGCCAGCTCTCTGAACAGAAAGCCGTCTGCAGAGCTATGAAAAAGGGATGGTCAGAGGCCAGTTAATGGAAAAGAGGCTTTTCCCAGCGAAAATGATTCTCAGACCCCTACCTCTGCTCAAAGCTGGCCTGCAATGTTGTGGTAGGAGCCCGTTTTGCGCTTTCACGACCTTGCTGACACAGGCAGGCTGCTAACTTTTCCATTGTTGCCAATTATCCCCAGGCATTTATGAGGCAGGGTAAATGAAGCACACAGACAAGTGACAGTAATCGATTTTTCAGCGTGCATTTTTATATTTAGACAGGGAGTGCCAAGCTAATGAAATGAACTAGGAAAGTACAAAAGTGGATTACAGCATGTCAAGTAACATGGGGAGACGGTCTGTGACGAACAGCCATCTGAATGTCAGTCAGCCTTCTGCTCCGCGCA
Source organism: Perdix hodgsoniae (assembly GCA_035772895.1). NCBI lineage: Eukaryota > Metazoa > Chordata > Aves > Galliformes > Phasianidae > Perdix > Perdix hodgsoniae. Next base: position 48,248,052 of record JAPSGF010000002.1, read on the forward strand.
GGTTGCCTGGCCGGGACAGGGTCACGCACTGCTGGTAATGGGACTGTACTCAGCAACAGTCCCCATGAGCTCCTGAGGGGGAAGCCCCACAGATACATAATAGACAGACAAACATGGTGAGGCTGCTTCAGCCATGGTCTGGCCAACGTTAAAGGCCAGAAACCACAGCAGCCACAGTGCCTCTTACTTCACATCATCAACATTCAACTCATAAATTGCAATATGCTGGGTATTCACCTGTAAAACCCATGGTTTTGCCTTCCTTTGTCTTGTATTCATGGACATAAAAGCAGCCATGCCCTGCTCAGAGGCACCAAAACCTACCCTAGTGTTGGCAAACTGGGACGCAGTAGCTTATCAGCTATATCACAAGTTAGCAGCTGTTTGGACCATGCAAGAGCTGAGTCTCACACACAAGCTGCACAGAGCACAACCCATCTGGGATAGTATTTATGGGCAAGGGATGAGACGCAGACCTCTGTGAACCCTGTCTGGAGATAACCCTGCTCCCTGTGAGCTGCAGGACAGGAGGCCAGAGGCCACATTCCTCAAGCATGTTTCTTAAAATGAAAAAGGCTCATTCATCTGTTATCCCACTTAAGAAATACGATAAATGGCTTTCATTGTGAAGATGAATGTTGGTCAAGTTCCTCACTCTCAGCTGTGTTGCTGCTTTGAGAAAAAGCACATGATCCAGACTACTCAGGCAGAATAGTCCCTCTAAACGCAGTGCTCTTCCCACATCTTTTCCCTCCCATCCTTGCCCCCCCTACAAAAAACCTCCCCTTCCCGTTATCACTGTGATTGAATATTAATGTCTGAAATTTCCTTTTTCATGTTACGAGTTCTTTATCTGTTGCTAGTCTTGTATTTGATCCTCATCTTTTCTGCTTGTCCTATGTTTTTTTGTTATGAATAAAATAAAAATTAAAAAGAGTAAGGTAATAAAATAAAATGAGATCATATAATGAATATCTTGGACATTATAGATAGAAGGAAATTAGAAAAAGATCTATAGAGCTGCATTTTTTATTCAACAGGATATTAACACACATATGTCTTCAAATCCCAAATCACAGCATCACCTTATCACTTGCAATGACACAAGGACTGGCAGGAAAAAGGAAGATGCAGGTGGTCCTGCAAATAAACCGCTCAGATCCTCCAGTGATGGAGCACAAAACCACATGAGTAATAGACACAAAGATGGAAAGCAGAAGAGGCTCTGACACACAACTACTGCTGTCCTATGGTAGTGTGAAACAAAAACTGCAACAACCCACAAACTGGGCCGATGTTACTCCAAAGGATCCTGAAAAACAATCAGGAAAGTTTTCAAATGTAACTATCAGACCTGGAAATCAAAGAAACATCACTCTAGTATGGTGGGATACCATATATCCTACCATATGGAGGTTCATCTCCCTCACAGGGCAGCACATGACACACTTGAAGCAGGCTGTGCGCTTGCAATACAGATAGCTCTCATCTATTCCTATCACTGGCATTTAGTCCTCACGAGGACGACAAATCTCAAAGGACTGAATCAAACTAAGCATCGCTATGTACTAAATGACTTTGTTTGAGCTCATCTTTCCCTGTTAGTACCAGAAACTTCACCAACTGAAAGGAAAACTGATACATTTATATTCTTGTTTGCACATAGCGCGGCACCTTCTTCTGGGAATCACACACCACTCTGGCAAGCAGAGACAGGGAAGGCCATGTCCTTCAACTCCTCTTCTACAGCAAGGTCACTGTTTCTCCTGAGATCTGCAGTGTCGTTTGGCTCATTTCTGGAACCTCAAGCAAGTCAGCAATTCATCACAACCAGAGCTACCCTCTGTTTGTTTTGTTTTGATTTTAAATTGTTTCCTACAGAAGTGTTACAAGATCATCTTCAACTCTTCCTGCTCCCACAAGAAATTCCACAGCTCTGCCACAGCTGGCAGTTGTGCTTTCAAAGCCCACCTTCACAGCTAATACTCTTACAGAAAACAGGGATGGTAGTGTTATTAGTCATACAGCTTTCCAGCAGAAACATAAAGGAATCCAATAGATAATAAAGGCTATTTTCTAATAATAAAGATAACACATTTGTAAAAATTTTGGAATCTATAACGCTTAGAAAGGCCTAAATTATTGCAATCCATCACCCAGGGAGTGGGGGGATCTCAGGGGAAAGAGGAGATTCTCTTCTCAGGAGCAACTTAATAAGAACATTTTGCAAATTAATAACAACAAACATATTCGCTGAGGACACAGCATCTTTATCTTCAAAGAGACTCTAAAAAATGAACCAAGTTACATTTAACCTTTTTATCTATAGAAGAATTTAAACTTAACGTTAATAAAATTAGAAAGAAAATTATGTGCTGCCTGTAGCACAGCACTGTATTTTCTTAGAATAATAAACAACTGTTTTACAAGCTACATAATTCATGTATATGATAAACCCAGCAGAGAAAACTTACCATGATTAATAAGTTTAACATTTTTACTTAGGTCACGCAGTTACTTTCCAAAGACATCGATAAAATGTTTTAGAGTTAAATAACAAATCAGTCGGCGACAAGATAAATCACTGTAATGGGCAACTACTTTCCAATTACACTTCATTTTTACAGAAGTCATTTTGGGGAAACAGCATTAATTGCCATTTGGAGTAGATAGGGCATTACCACTCAACAGCGAGCAAAGCATCTCAGGTTCAGAACTGAGAATGTCCTGTGTGATGCCAGCATGATACTTAAATAGAAAGTAAAGCTGAAATTAAGATAGCATGGAGCCTCACCCCCCCCCCCCCCCCCTTCCCCCCAAACATGACCTAAATAAATGAGAAACAGGGAGAATTTTGAAAAAGGTAAAAACTGCCTTGGAGAAAACGAAACAAGACTGTTCTTCCATCCTAGTGCTACTGAGCTGCAGATATCCAAAAGGTATTAGTTACCTGGAATCTGTTTTATTGATGCAGCCTTTTTACAAGGACAGGCAAAAATCAAAGGAAACACACTCAACACCTCCTATAGAGTTGCCAGAGGGTAAAAACACCGAACAAATTTCTCCCCCAAAAATATCTCTCATGTCAAAATTACAAAGGAAAAAAGTTCAGATTGGTAAAGCAGACTTGCTTTAAAAGATACTAAAACTATCCACAGTTCTGACATTTCCCACACAACCGTGATTTGGGTGACTTGCCATTTAGCTCAAATGCAGCAACACCACAGGAGAGAGAAGATCTAAGGAACAAACCTAACACTACCAATCCAGTTTAAAGAGGTAAGAAACCTCAGTATATTAAGGTGAGAAATACAATTAGAGAAGGCAAATTCTCTCAATTGTACCCCAAAGCAGCACCCAGGTATGTAACATACATTTCTCCAAGCAGGAATAACTCTAGGGGCACTGGATTTTTTGTCTGAGTTGGAAGCACCAACTTGGGTGTGACACTGCTGCACAGAGTCCGTGGGGAAGGCATCTGGGATTTCAGCTCCAGAAAACCACCTGAACTGCTTTTCAGCTGCTGGCCTCCGGGGAGCCCAATGGAATGTGGGTGCCTTTCAAAATATGTTTCTAAAGGTGCTTTACTCTTCAGGTAGTTGATGGCTGGACTTGTCAGCCATCTCATACTTGAGCATCTCTCAAAGGGATAACTGCTTTTACTACAAAAAGCCTTAGATTTCCAGCTCAAGTCCTATTAGAATTAATACATCCCGCTGTAAAGTAATACTTTTGTGTCTATGTCTATCTTTAACTTCTACATTATTGAACCAAGTGTTAATTTCTGGATTGCATTAATCTGAAACCAGTAGCAAAATTCAGGATAGAGACCAGACAGGCAGTGAATTAATGCACAGAAACGTGACTTTCTGTAATGCAATAAGCTATCAACTCACCAATTCAGCATTGTTAGGAAGCATTTGAAAGTCCTATTGTAAAAACTCCAAGGGAAGCACTTAACTTGTCAGCTCAATCCTGCTGTAACACAAGCAACAAGCACAGTGGATTCTTCTGTTTGGGTAGCGCCGAGGGCACGCTCCACAAACGAGCTGACTGCTCTTTAGCAGCACATCGCTCATTTCCAAAGAAGCGTCTGTGATGTCTCATCCCAACAGCTGCCCCCAGGTCTCTCCACAGCCTTTCCACAATGCAGTGTTTTCACAGCGATTTCACAGGCTGTTCATTTTCAATAAATATTAGCCATCCGGCTGCCGATGCTGCACCCCGGTGCTTGCGTGCTGCTGCGTGGCAAACACGCCTGACAGCAAAAGCAGATCTGCCTGACCCCAAGAGCCCCAGCAAATTCCAGGCTTGGCTGATGAACCCATAGACCTGACCCACTGCTAATAACAAACGTCTCATCTTCCTACTGCTTACCATTTCTTAGCATTAATACCTTGTAAATGGCTAAGATAAGGCAGAAGAGCTCTTGGACTTTCAGATGATAGCTAGTGTTATTGAGGGCAGACAGATGGGTACACAAAAAACGAATGCCAAGCACTGAAGTTAGGTGTGATCAAGTAATACCAATTATGTCCCATATAAGGTTAGAAAATCTGTGCCATTCGATGTATGTTGCCCTAAAAGACAGTATAATCAGGCTGATCTGAAAAAAAAAAGTGGAAAACAGCCAGAAGGAGAGACTTGCACAAGGTCAGAAGCAGTACTTTAAATATCCTAAACTCCACTCTTTATTTATGGAGAGATGGAAACGCTCACAGCATGCTGCAGTGCCTTCCCCAGATTTCAGTAAATTCCGTGAACTTCCTATTTAGCTTTCAGAAATCAAGCTGTACTTCTTCCTAAAAATGCCCTTGCAATAACACATCGTTTCAAACATCTGAACTTTCAGAGGGAGAATGAAATCCTGCCTCCAAAAGTGCCTTTTATAAAGGCTCACTTAAAACTACTACTCTTAACTCTTACTTGGACACCTACAGAAACCACCTAATTAGAAAAAGCCGTCAGTACTTTGGCAACTTCTGCCTACTCTGATTCAAAGCCTGACTACCAGTATAATTGCACAGGAGCCCAAGCATAGAATTAGGTGACTCAGAGGACCTATTTTTTCATAGTTTGTTCTCATTTTGCATGTAAGTTTCTCCTGAATACTTGAACTATTTCTCCAGTTCCTCATCATGATGGTGAGAAAACAGAATTTTTACTTTCTGCAAGCAATACTACTTCGTTTTTCTTTGAACGCCGGCTGTATTTCAGCACATGGAAACACTGTGCAAGGGACCATGGGAGAAGAAGTGAAAAGCTCTTTTTTCTATATTAACTGAATCTTGCTCTAATCGCTTGGCAGGGAACAAGGTGGGTTAAGCTCCCTTTTCTGAAGGGAGGAAAGCACCCTCACTTTTACTCAAGGTGGTAGGTGAGACAAGGCTCTCCAATTACCCCAGCATTACTGGAGTCAAGATGTTCCATTGGCTGGTGTTCAAAGGGACGAGCAACACGTGCCAAAAAAGAGCTCTCCATCTCCATAAGCATTAAAAGCTACTGATAGTTTCTAAAACCTGGCTTCTGATGGGATCCCTTTCTGCTCTTTTGGATGCAGGGAGAGGGAATGATTCCCGCCATTGAATCTGCGTAGTAATTTTCTAGACAGATAACCTATGAAAAAACACTTTATGGGGTAATTGGTAGAAAAGATAGATTTGCTTGTAACTACATATTTTAGAAGTTAACGCAAGTACCTGAAAGAAGGCCTAATTTTTAGAAAGTCTCCACATTGAGGAGGAGATTAAGACTGTGAGGGTGGGAAAGTAGAAAACAATGGCCATAGTTCCCTGCTGTTTGCAAGATCGATTTAATGCAATTACCAGCTCCTCCTTTTGAGCAAAATCATGACAGACAGTACAGCGCTGCTCCAAATTAATTCACAGCAGTGAAGGAACACGAAGGAAAGCCCATGGCACAGAAGCAGTCAGAAGCATCTGCTGGTTGACCATGCCCACTCCTTCAAGTTCTGCAGCCCCCACCATGGCCCATGCCATGAGCAGGGCTTCCCCACCGCCATCTGCAAGGCAATCACAGACTGACTGATGCCAATAACCAGCATGCCAGGCCTCAGGCTGCTTCTGCACATCAGCAAACCCTGCGTGCTTCTCATTTCACCTCCTTCATTCCTGTGGGATACTTAAACAAAACCTGCTGGATTTCTATTAGAAACATAATCTAACTGCATGGCACCTCACTAGGATGCACTGCAACAAGTCTCAAAATGGTCAGCCTGATGTGGATAGCCTCCAAAGGAGGCCCAACATCCACCTTAGACAATGACGTCAAGAGTTTAGTCATCTGAAACACACATGCTATGTAATAAACAGAGTCCAGAGAAAAAGGTTACTGAAGTTATAAACATTTCCAAGAAGCATTCTTGCTTTAATCAGGACAAGTGTTTCTTTGCCACAGGGAGCTCTCTTTTCAAGTGTTCTTTACATGGACATTTTCCAACCATAATCTACTCTGGAATAATTTTGTCTACCTCAAAAGCTATTGGACTTGTATGAACAGTGTTATAGCAGCAAATGTGGATTCACCAACACTTAAGAATGTCAAAACCTTTGCTTCAAGTTCTTATTCCTCCCATCTTCATCTGTTCCAATTCAATACTAAATCCATTGTGCATCAGTATCTTCCAGACTTCAAGTAAGCTGTGGGCCTATTTAAACTTAAGATCATAGTTCTTGACAAATACAGTAGATACAACTGCCTTACACTTGTGACCAGGATAAATGAAAGACAAACTACCTTATGTGCAATTTTTTGAGCAAAGTTTGCAAACAGCTATCACAAAAGGAAACACCGTGGTGAAGGACAGATTTCAAGCTAATGTGGTACCTGCAGTTCATCAGCAGTACAAGTGGCATTGCTGATGGTGCAGGAAGAGACCATGCTGCAGATATCCTGCACAATCTGCAATTTGAAATTTATGCTAAGTGAGCTATGGTTGGTGATTCCCTTTGACAAGGGGGGGGAGCAGAGACTGTCTTAATCCCAATAAAATGTCTCGTACAATAATTTAAAGCTGAACTTTGTTTAAAAAGGGAGGAAAAGTGCTCAAACTTTTTAAAAAACATTATAGCTAAAGGTTGCAGAGCTGCAAAGAGAAAGTTTGGCTACCTCAAGGCTTACTGCTACTGTTGCTAAGAAGGGCCATACAATATCATTATCATGTGCACATGTCCATTGCTTCCCCAAATTCATGAAATGTTCACAGCACTACCATTTTTCAGAAATGGAAAAACACTTAAAACAAGGCTAAACCAGCTAAGGTGTAAATGATGTATGCCACGTTATAATTTAAATAGGTACATTGACTGTTCACATACTAACATCAACAATATCTTCAAAATATATAAAATATAACTCAGTGTGTATATATAATAATACAACTAGGAGGTAGTCTTCAATTTTTCATAAGCAGCTTCTATCCTGGACCAAGTTTGCATCTAATATAGACACAGCAACTGGGTAGCTAATAAATACAAATCATAATAGCTAAAACCTTCCTTCTAGGCAAGTCAACACACTGCCTCCTCCTCAAGAGTGCATTAAGCATGCACTCATCCTGATGGAGGCACGAGCCCCTGCTCAGAACACTGTTTCTCCCCCTTGTGTTTAAAGCTGAACACTTGCTTCCGCACTTTGGCCTTCTGCTACTGTAAGCAAGCTGGACAAGAGAAAAAAAGCATCACCCTCACAGCTCTCTACATCTTACGTGCAACTTTGCCTACACTGTCCTTGCAATCCCACATTTCACACTAAAACATCCTCTTCAGTTTATCTTTCATGGCTAGTTGCCTGGCACTAGTGAAAAAAATGCTGCTTTCATGAGGCAGTACTGGCTGACAAAATAATTGACTCCTAGGAGCTGCACAGCTACATGTATTACTAGGTATGACGTCACCTGTGAGGCACAATATAATGACTATTTATCATGCATGCAACACTTCATTTGGAAACACACTGTATGATATTTCGTCTTAAACATGCTGGACAAGATAAGAACTTGCCAAGCGTATTGATCTTAAATAATTTACTAGAACACAGATAATATCTTAATTTGCTGAGAAACAAAAGTGACAGAATGACAGCCCTAAGAGCTAACATTCTTTTCAATGAAGAATTTGTATAGCTCAGGTAATAGCAGCACGTATTCCCAAAACTCACCTCTATTATTTCAAGTCCTCTTAGAGACTATTACTGATATGGAAAGCAAGGTTGATCTTCATGTGTACAGTTGTTTGCCTCTGATGAAAAAGACATCAGCTGCAAGCACTGAAATGTTAAAGCCAAGTAGGTTTTATTATGCTAATCTAGTCTTACCTATGAGCAAATTCAGGCCAGAAAAAACATCCCAGATATTCTTGGAGTATGCCTCCCCATTGGAGAGTTGTGCTACTGGTTGTCAGCTGCAAAATATTTATGTTTTGTTGCCACTCCTGCCAGGTCTCTTATTTTCATTACATTTGGTATTTTTAATTAAATGACCCATTAGAATCACAACCTTCATTCTTTTTCCAATTACGTTTGCAGTCTTTACAAAAATCTGTGAGGCAAATCAAAGAATTCATCGTGTAAGTAGGATTTAGAATTAATGACTGTTAAGCAAACCACACAATTTCTGCATGTGTACATTTGTAATACTGTGATACTGACAATTGCAAGAAGCAAAAACACTGCCAATACCCATTTCCTCTCCTCTCCCTTTTTTCCCCACACTCAAATAACTATTTTATTATTTTTTTTTATAGTCACCATACGGTAATTACATCTGGTCACTCTTGGCTTGAGACAAACTGGGTCCTATTAATTGAAAATGAATATCCAATCCCCTAAAACCATCCAGGTTCATGAACACCATTCTGTGAAGCAAACGAAAAGGTTAGATGAGAGAAAAAACACACAAATTCCTAAATCCCAGAGCTTTTTTTTTTTCTTTTCCAATAAACTAAGCAATATCATAGTCTGAAGCTTACTCTATTCCAGAACGTGCCTGTACTAACATATGGCCTATGCCAATAAGCTTGTATGATATCAGTACACTCGAGTTACATTTCTCCAAAGCTTGGATGCTGCTAGAACACCTCCCCCTTCAGGTTGCTCAATCCATACACCAGCTCTTACCCAGCCAACCATAACTACCATCAACCTTCAGCAGAGAGAGCAGGGAGAACTCACTAAACATTCACCAACAGCTTTTGACAAATTCTGTTTCCAAATAATGAACTATTTTTGTTATACTCAGCACATTAAGCACTTGTAGCAATGCCAACATCTTCCCCTCCCACCAACATCCATTCCATCAAAAATGATAGAGTCCAAGGATGGGTTAACAGGAAAGCTGTGAGCTATAAGCAACTCTGGCTCATAACATCTTCAACATAAATTCTTTATGTCCCTAGTTAACAGGGTAGAAGCTTTTCTGAAACAAATCAGCTTGTGCTCAGTTCATTACTTCCTGTGAAAACAAAGGGAAAAGGAAAATCACTCCTTTTTGAAAAAGGCCAGAAAATTCTGACTCTCAGCAGCTTCTGAAGATAAACTGAGATATTTGTAAACAATTGTGTCACACCTAGCCGATTCTCCCTGCTTGCATCACTCATGACTCAATCTTGATTCTCCTATGTCTTATCTCACCTCCAGCAAGATCCCTCAGTTGTGTATTATTCAAAACAGTATCATGACTGTTTTCAGTGTACTAGGCACATCTGGTTATTTTTACTCGACTCTTATTTCTGCACAGACATGCAACCATTATGGATAGCATAATCTCCCAGGTGAGCTTTCCAAGCCCTGTTAGCAAATCAAATAATCTTCTCTACACTTTCCACAACCTTAACAAGAAATTAAGAAAGCAGTTTCTACTTCAAGGCTCTTACCAATTCTATTATAGTACAGAGAGAAAATATTTGCACATTTCTTCCATGGTGAGCATCTCTTGCCAATGCTGTGAAAGAACCGATTAAAAAGAAAAGAACGCACACAGCAAGCCTGCTTTCTCTCTACAAAGGCCGGCCTCGCTGACCATGTATCAGCAGGCAGCAAAACACCCAGGAGGGAATAAGTTTCTCTTAGCATCTCACAAGCAACACAGTCATCTCGCCTGAAGCTAAGGCACCAAGAATAGTTTCCTCCAAAATTACAAGGACTTTTCCAAAGATACAGATATTCAGCTCCAGATAAGGAGGTTAAATAACATAGACAACCTCCATGGAAAAGCACTTACAGGCTCTGAGTGCAAATGGCCTGAAATAATAAGTGATTTAGAAACCATTTCTCTTGGTTACCAGTTTGAAACCGGTCTTGGAAAAGCATGAGCAGGCCTGCAGGATGAGGGAGTGAGCTCTCCCACACTGGGGAGCAATGGGAGAGAAAGGAGGGCAGGAAGCACCAGCAACAAGCAGGATGGTTTTCAGGGAAAGCAACACCCAGCACAAGGTACCAGAGGGTGAGTGGGAGGGGATAAGAGTTGATGTGTACTCGATAATTATAGCTGCATTTCAAACAGCTCCAGCTAAATGTCTTGGCGTATGCTATGGCAGAGAAAGGAGCCAAACACTGAGGAAGCGAGATTTTGCTCTGCCTTGGATATCACTGGGGACAACAGCAAGAGGCTGACGGAGAAGTCAAGGGAAGCAGCGAACACCACAGTGGAGCTGCACACCCTCCACTCCCTCTGTCACAGTCACTAGCAGCAGAAATCCTCTGTGCTGCAGCCCCCAGCTCCATCCGCCCCTGTGCCTCAGCATCCCCAACTCCAACAAAACCACAGCACACTGCAGCTGCTCTCCCCCTGCCTTTCTTCCTTGCTGTAGCAGCTTCGACCACAGAGGCTACGAGCAGAAGATGTGCCAGTTGATAGAAGCCAAGTGCCATGAGGCAGTGAGACATTTGCCACAGATAATTTATCAGAGCTGTGTAGTGGCACTGCCGGCAGAACACCCCGTGCTACCTTTGTAGTCTCTATCTTTTGATTATTAAAAGGATCAATTAGCACATAAATTGAGCTGTGAATACTAAGAGGGATTTGGAAACAGTAATAATTAAAGAGCAGGACAGATACTGGGCTCACGAGGTGCCCCTTGCCTTCCCCAGCTTGCTTGCTAAGTAGCTCACACATAGATGGAGAAAAGCAGTGCTCATTAACCACATGTCAGTACTCAGGAGTCCCTGTGCCCTGCCAGCCCTGGGCTAGCAAACACACAGCCTCCCTTGTCCTCCACAGTGAGGAGCAAAGTATATTCTCAACCTTCTCTTAGCCTCACACAACATTCAGTCCCCAAAGAAACCCTCTTTTCCCCTCTCCATAAATGAGGAGATACCTGCTGAACCCCCTCTCCAAACAATCAGTGGGACACCAAGCCTTAAAAAGGGAAAGGCTGACTCAGCCAGGGAAGGAAAAGATCCAAAGCTCAGCACCCAACTCTCCTCGCACTATGCCAGCCACTGCCTAATGAGGAATATCTGATGGCAAATGATGTTCTCAGACCTTAAGCTGCTCCCCAAGGAAACCAGAGGCATCTTTATTTACAGACTGACAAAATCCCCAAGGAAAACAAGGCTGACTCTTATGTGGAGCATGGGAAACATATATCCTTTTAATCACTGCAGCACGGATTCATCTTCAGGGCTGATACAGTTTCCGCTCATTGTTGCTCTGAAGTGACTGCAGTGATTCAGCTCCCCACTCTCTACCACCTCTCAACTGCAATGTTTACTAATAGGATAGCTAAATACCCTCAGTGCTATGCAGGCAGTTCCATTTTAACCTACAGAGCAAGCAGGAGGGAGTTAACCTGGACTCACTTTATGCTGGTGTAAATGATGAGAAGGTCCTCAGAAGAGGTTTTCTTGAATGAACATAAGCTTAAAAAAAGGCCATAAAGATTTGCATAGGAAGGAATACCAATCCTGTGCCTGTTTTGTTTTTTTTAGTCTCTAAACAAAAACAATCCAAATAATACACTTCATTCCTCATGTGAAATGCACCAATCTGATTATTTGTTTAGTTAAAAATGGGAAAAATAAAATGCCAAAGGAAAACAAGGAAAAGGAGCTTATTTAGGAATGAAACATTGCAAGCGTAATCATGAAAACAATATCATATTTCTACTCCATTTAGCACTGCACGAGACCTTCATGTGCCAGGCTGAGACAGCTACATGGCTTGACAGAGCTGTAGCTCCCACTGTCATGCAACCAACAACACCAACACAGTGGTACTGATGCGTCTCAGTTTGCAACACCAAAAGCAGAATGGAGGCCAGAGCAAGCAACTCACCTGTCAAGCTAAGGATGCAGTACAATGTAAGCCTGTAAACTCTTTCAAAGTGGCTTGACTTCGGTATGGTATCTGGAACATAACTCCTGACCAGAACCCTTCTGCAGTACTTCACAAAAAGAAAATATAGGACAATTAATACTATATATAGACTCCGTCACTTCAGCTTCCTGGTCACCTCTGATGTTAACAACTTTTAACAATAAAAGTTATAGACCATCAAGTTCGTGCAGGCAGTAAACAGCTTTGAAATTAGTGTGAGCCAAGTTCCCTTGGAAAGAGGCACATGCTTGAGAGAGAATTACAGAGGAGTAGAGCAGATTTATATCAGCTGTTTTAGCATTAAATCTCTTCAGAGTATTTAAAAACATTAAATTGAGACCTTATTAAAAAACTAGACATTTTTATTTCACCAGATTAATGACACTTACATTGCTAAATTCAATCTGTAGTTTCAAACAACAACAACATGGCTCTAAGTGTAATTAAAGAACTAGTCATCATTTTGAGGAAAATATCTGGAGGCACACCAACAAGCTTGATAAATTCAAGGAATTCACCAGCGCATGGGAATTCTGGCACATACATTTTATTATTCCCCTGCCTTTCCACATACAATGAAATATCCTGGTAACACTACATTATAAAATGGTTCAGCTGAAGGTACTGAAAGCTCACAGCAGGCTTTCCTCTAAACACTATTTAATCATCATTTATTGGTAACTTTGCACTTGTGGTATATTTTGGCTCACTAATCTTTCGACTGCAAAAGCTGTAAGTCTGAGGGATTTCATCTCAACAGCAGATAGCCAGCTTTGTATGAAGCCACTCAGACATTGTGTTCATTGTTTTCATTTCCATGTGAGAAGTTCTACTTGCATTGCCACGGGATGTGAAACAGAAGCATATTGCTTTGTAAGGTACTGATCTGCTTTCACTCTTTTAAGAGATAATTAAATATGTGGAAACACCATTCTCAGTGAAATGCTATTTTAAAGCAAATGTTGCAGCATATCTAGAGTCTGGTGCTTCAGCAAAAGGGAAGAGGCTGCAAATCATTCTTATAAGTCAGCATAGAGTGAAATATTTAATCCATCCTCTTCTTAAACTTGAAGATACAGATAGTTTAGTAATACCACGTCCCTTTAGAGGAACTTATACAAAATGTTAAACAACTCCTATTTCTCCATAGCTTAAAATATTGAAAATGAAATACTCAAAATAAATGCATGTTCTTCTCCTGTCTCTAGCCTTCCCAACCTCATTGAAAATAACTTGGACTGAGTTACAGAGGAAATCCAGGCTGAGGTAAATAGCGAAACAAAAAACAAAACCAAAAAACCCTCCGCTATACACTGCTAGGGTACTCACTTGAAGAGCAAAATTTATTGCATGCACCAGTACTACAGGGGATGTCTTACTAGAGAAGAACTCTGCAGAGAAAGACCTGGGTGTTCTGATGGACAGGTTGGCCATGAGCCAGCTGTGTGCCTTTGTGGCCAAGGCCACTGGTATCTCCTGGGATGCATTAAAAAGAGTGTGGCCAGCAGGTCAAGGAAGGTGATTCTCCCCCTCTATTCTGTCCCAGTGAGACCAAATTCAGACTACTGTTTCCAATTCCGGGTTTCCCAGTTCAAAAAACACAGGGATCTCCTGGAAGGAGTCCAGCATTGAGCCACAAAAACTATCAAGGGCCTGGAGGAAGACTGGGGGGGGGGGGGGGGGGGAGAATCTGATTAATGTTTATAAATATGTAAAGAGAGGTGGGAGGCAATAGACAAGGCCAGGCTCCTCTCTGTGGTGCATAGCAATAGGGCAAGGAATAATGGCCTAAAGCTTCAACACAGGAAGTTTCCTACAAGCATGTACAAGAACTTAATGGTAAGAGTGACAGAGCACTACTACAGGTTGCCCAGAGAGGTTGTGGAATCTCCTTCTGTGGAGATATTCAAGACCTGTCTGGATGCCAACCTGCATCACCTACTGTAGTGTACCTGCTTTAGCAGGCACTTGATGATCTCTTGAGGTCCCTTCCAGGCCCTTCAAATTCTGAGATTCTGTAAAATACAGTAGATACATGCCAATGCACACTAACAGGAACAGTAACAGTCACTGTACCTCCATGGACATGCAGCCTAGTAAGCTTGTGTCCAAGGCTGAGAAGTCTGTTTCCACTGGATGGTATGTGATCTTGGCAACTCCTTTCTTCACTGCTTCCTTATCACTAAAATGAGGGTAAGGAGATAGAATATTTTACACAAGTCATGATATGAAAAAAAATCCTGAGAATTCCAGTCCAAAGTATACCAAAGTAGCTGAGTGCTCAACTTCTTTGTTGTTTTGTTGTTGTTGTTTTTTTTAAATCACTGAAGAACCCTCATGGCTTTGGAAAGACCACATCAGGCACCTGCTAGTCCGTCTTTTTGTTGTTGCTGTGCTAAATCCCAGGAAATTACATATTTTTTAATATACCTAAACAAGCTATTTAAATAGAAGCTGATTCTTCTTCTCTAAGAAATCAAGATCTGGGATATGTAGAAATACAGTGATTTTTTTTTTTTATTTTTAGTTTTTAACTATCTAGGTGATTTTGATCTCTTAGCACTGATAGTCAAAGCAAAGTCTAAAATTTAGCACTGAAAAAAAAAGAATTAACTAGAGTTTAAGGGATCATTCTCCAGGAAACCACTGGTCAGCCCCACACAGAGCCAGCACCATATCCTTCTTAAGTAAGCGTACATAAAACTTTCATAGAATAAGAATCAAGAAAGCCAAACACAGAGTCCCCAAGCATTTTACTCCCTTTGCTGTGCTCAGTCCTGTTTCTATGCTGAGTGGCCTCTTCTTGAGACAGACCTGCCAGTCAGGGGCACACACCCACAGCATGCTTTCCTTTGCCCCAGGCAATGGAGAATACTTTCCACTGCTTGAGCACTGCCATCAGATGCAGGCAGTGCTTGTACTTGTAGGCCATCTCTGACAGTTTCCCAAGTTGCTGGTTACATCCACACGGTTTGCTCCTACACACACACCCCGTCTGATTTCATTGCTCTTTCTCCATTCCTGATGCTAGCCAGGCTCATGCAGAGTGCTGAGTGCGGGAGCAGAGCATCAGTGCCTGCTCTCACTCAGCCCGGTACCACACAGCTCCTCCTTGTGCTGTTTCAGCTTCAGGCACACAAAGGCACAGAGAAGCTCTTCCCAGAAAAGGAACGACAGCCTCACCAGACCCGACAGTGTTTTCTCTCCTTTAGACTCAACAGATCCACAGGCTGACTACTTCAAAATCAAAACATGATGGCAGAAATACAACTTTCCTTTAGAATAACAATGGTGGTTGTTGTATTCTGGCATAGACAAAAACACACTACTTTTTCCGAGTAGTGCTTCATATGTCACATAAAACTAAGAAAAGGAAGAAGAGAGGGAGTGAAGCTATTCTATTATTTATTAGCCACACAGTCTAGTCTTGCCCCCAAGAGCTATTTCAGAGATGTATGGACACAGCATCTGCAGAAGATTCTCTCATTAATGCTTTCAACCATGCTGATCTACAACACTAAATTTACATGCCACTGATTGCTATGAGTTTTTTTTATTTTGTCCCCAAGAATACTTAAGAAAAAAAATATATATTTTTTTCCTTTATGTCATAATACCATGCAACAAAGTAGCATACAAGCACTGTGCATTTATTGAAGCTCATAAGTTATTGATGAAACTCTTAAGGACTAAGCTGACAAAGCCATTCTACTTTTGGTGATTTACATAATTATAATCTAGGCATAATTTACTTATTATTCTGCTGCCTATAATCAACTTTTAAGCAAACACTCCGTTCTCATCCTCATATTTTAACCTGAAGCAATTCAAATTAATTCACAAATGCAGTTTTGTGCAATCCTGGAGGCAGTGATCAGCTAAAAGGCATCTCAGTAATTGTTTTAAGTGCTGTGTAATAATCGGGAAAAGAATATTACTGATCATCACCTCTTCATTTCTATGATTGTTTCTACCATGGCAGCACCTAAATCAAAGGCCCAGAGATATTTGCTCATTGTTTCATACAGAAGTGCAATACGGCAGTTTATCCACCCATAGACTGTTGCTGAGCATCTGTTCCCCAAGTGCACCAGAAAACCCTCAGACACATCAGGCTACTCACTTTTAAAATGCATATTCTGCACCCAACTGCAAAAATCACACCCCTGAAATTCCTCTTTCCTAGCAAAGAGGAGGCAAGCAGGAAAGCAGTCACTGAAGCCGACTGCTCTATTTCTTTTCAAGGAAAACTCAGGAAGAGAAAATAAAGCACATGCAAAACAAGAAGGGTAGAAAGGAAATGAGTCAGATTTGCTGGAAAATATTTACTTGCATTTCTAATACAAAGGAATCTTGAGCATTCATCACCAGCACGTCATCAAGGCTTGCCTAACGAGGTGGATTCAAGGAGTGCCATGGGCTACTTCAGGTCAAAATCTGCCATTTGTATCCTCCAGTGACATTAGTGCAAGTTCCTCCAGGGGACCCAAATAGCACTGCATTGCTCTGCAAGGCACACTGGCCTGTGCAACGAGGCTGCACCATATTACACAGGAAAGCAAGAGCATGCCTGCTTACATCCTTCTCAAAAGCAAGAGCTGGGAAGACTTGAGAGACCTCTTGAAGCAAGACTTGTATAAGCTGGAAAAGCCTACTGACTATGTAGTCAGGAGAGCTTGTACACCCCCCACAAGTCACCCAGCCTTCTGTACCTCCACTTCTCTCCGTTTGTTTCTTGAAAATGTAAACCTCTTGCTTCCAGAGGCAGCTTCACACTGCAGGATATGTTGCACAAACTGATCTTAACGGTGGTCCAACATCACCTATGTCAACAGTAATTCCAACTAGCCAGCATCCTAGTACCCCATCTACACACTTAACGCATGTATATACAACTGGCTGGGAAGGCTGCAGTTGCAAAACCCATTCAGAAGGCAGCGTGAGAAACATCAGAAGCAGCAGTGAAAGGCCTCCCAAAGATACTTCAAGAATAACGTTATTATTTGAGTAAACACTACAGCAGAGAGGGACCAGTACAGATCACCACGTTTTCCAGGTGCTGACCCAGGAAGTGTAGGCACCTGGCACCTGCACCACCACAGTCTCGGGCTGTAGGAGTGATTTAGCCTCCACAGGATAAGTGGAAGCAGCAAGATTGCACAGGTGAAAGCATCTTACCTTTAGGGAAAGGAAGAATCATATCAATCATAGCACTGACTCCTCCTACTGTATGCCTTGTCTTGGATGGACTTGTTACTGGCTGTGGATGAATTTTCCCAGGTATAACCCTTGGGAGGGAAGGGAGACACAACAGAAGTCTGTGCTAGGGGTACTACAGGCAGCTATGTGCAGGAGCAACATAATTTCAGCAGTTCAAGCCTACAGTGAGATATGGCTGATCATTAGCAGCAAAAACACTGCTGATTTAAACCGACACAGAGCTACTGACATCACTATCTCCAGTTCAGGCCAGACTGATAATAGGCATTAACAAAATCATCTTCTGTTTCCTATAGTCCTGGAGGTTGCCCAAACCAGCTAAGCAAGCCCAGAGTTAAACATAAAAAATTACAGCCTTTTTTGACATCTGAAATGTTTTCCATCAGCATCAGAGTGCCCACATAATTTATATAACACAAAAATCATTTGGCAGGATTAAATATGAAAATAATATATCATGGATTTGTTATTGGAAGGGAAACAATTTGCTGCACACTACAGCCCAACAGAAGAAAAGCCTGATTGCTGTGATGAATAATGCATATTGCCTATAGTACTAATTAACCTTGTACTCCAGTAAGATATTACGGAACAATAAGGCTAATTTGAATGTGGCCCGACACTTTTCCCAGTGGCATCTGGAAATCAGCCTTTGGAACATGTAAAATATGAATTTGTTGAACCAAAAGCCTTTGCTCAATAAATAAACTGAGAGATTGTTTTTGTTTCTCTGTGTACTTGTAGCCCATGTTGCTTGCATGAGTGTACATCATGCAAAATACAAAGGACTCAACAACATACCTGCAGCACTGCTGTGGCATGGCCTTGGCTTCTCCAAATCAGAATGAAAAAACCTTCCAGCAGCTCACTGAAAATGAACACTAGCTTCAAGCTGAGACATTTTTACTTCTGACCTCAAAGCAAATGTCTCCATCTGAAAACACCACATCTAGTTTTGTCTGACCTTGTGTTCTCTGTGATGTTCCTGTTAGCCCAGAGCTATGCAAAGCATTAAGGACACAGGTGGCTGTAAGAACCAGCATGCTCCCTACCACAGGAACACAGTGCAGCCAAGGGCTTGCACAGCCAAGGACTTGCCCAGCCAAGTTTTCAGTGAGGACATGCATGGAAGGCATCACACATGGAAATCCTGGTAAACATCTTGCCTAACAGCACACATTCAACCTCAAGCTTTCAGCCAGAGGATCAGATTTTCAGGTGGCACTGGCCAACAGCTACGTACACCAAGGTCACATCTAGCTCCATCTTTTCTTCTTGGCAAGAGAGCAGCAAAACAGACTTTCCAGCTTTCTCCAAGCACTTCTCAGGTCACCAGGAGATCACCAAAGCAAACAGCACCCTACAACATTGTCCAAGAACAAGGGCCAGGCAGGGGCCACTGGCCCCCCTTTCACCAGTGCATTTAACACACAGTCAGTGCATGACTGGCTGCCCTCACCACCAGGATGACACAGCTCTTGTCAATGCCATTAGCCATCCTCAGAGTTCAGTCGATAACTGTAACATACAATCATTTTGCCTGTCCCGAAGCATCAGATTTCCATCTGGCAGCCATCCCATACATCAGAAAGTGAACTCCCTGACCCAAAACACACCAGTAAAAAAGCACCAGGAAATGCCTGACCTGAATGCTGAGGATTTATCATCAATGCATCCAGGAGGCAGGAGCCCAAAGGTGGCAGTATTGAGGATGCCGTGTGTAGAGCAGAAGTCAGATAAGCTCACAGCATTGCAACAGCAGCTTAGTGAAGGCTTTCTGCCATGCACCAAGTCCTGCAAGTAGGCCTGAAAGGCTGATGTGTTATCTTAAGGCACAATAGAGCAAGGAATGTCTCAAAACTTCTTACCTAGACTGCACTGGAGAGAAGTTTATGGATGAACTTAAGCCTGTGTCCCTCTGTATGAGATGAGATGATAATCAGGAAGAGACAGCATCTCTCTAATTCTCAGGAGATTCAGAAGAGATCAGGATCCCATCATTATTTGATCTCAGCTATGTCTATTACTACAAGCTTAATTGCTATTTTGTAGGCTGTGCTCTTCTGGCAGTCAGTGCAGAACTCAAGATCTAAGCCAGGAAATCATTTTAATTGTTAAGAACATACTGTAAGGGATTATCATCTCCTTCCCAACAAAATCAGTGGTAAAATTTCCACTGACCACAGAAAGTACACCACATGGCAATTAACTTCTGTCAGGCAAACTGCACCCACAGAACTCTGTGCTACTTCTGAGGCTCCACAAGCGCAGGCATCCACTGGACAGTTTTTCTTTCTTCCTCATGTACTAGCTAGAATCTCAACTTGGACCAAAATTCATTTTCACATGAACGATCGATTAAATCTCTCAAGCATAAGCTTGTCTCTGCATCTGTGTGTGTGGGCCCATGCTGCTCTGACCCAAGAAGCAGATATAGGCATTACTGTTGGCTAAATTCCCTATTGCCAGCTATGTTAGAGGAAGCAACTGCTGTCACAATACAAGAGCAAGTCCTAAATGCTGTGACACTTCATTTGTCTGGGCAGCAGCATGCCTGGAAAGATGACTGCCTTGCTTTAGTGGAAGTATGCAAGACAATCAAGGCCAGCTAAGCAAACCAGTTTTGACATATTAAATCATGCTTGAACTGTGAGAGCAAAGCAAAATAATGTAAAAGCTCTTCTAAAAAACGTCTTTAAAAATAAATGGATAATGCTGGCTGGCTTCATCCATAGAAAGAGGAGAAAGCCTTTCATCTGAGCATCCCAGTAACTAACACAAACAGTGGTCTTGGATTTGTAGTAGCACAGCCCTGTCCTAAGATGCCAGCACTGCTGGCATTTCTTGAACTGACATAGCAACGAAGCCCATGGTGCTGCCTGTGCTGCTGCCTGGGCAGCAGACGGTCCGCAAAGCAGCTCGGAGCTGGGAAGCTGCAACCCACAGGCTGCTTCTACCGCATACCAAATTAGCACATTCCCCATGCTCACAGGGAGCTGCTTCTCCTCTTGCTCTGCAGTAATTAAAAAACCTTCCTTCTCAGACAGCTTTCCAAGGCAGAGCTGTGACCTCCATCACTGCTGGAATGCGATGACAGACTGTCCAACCACGTGCAAGACATCTAATGCATGATTTGGGGTATTAGTGCTGCAGCAAGATGACCCTTACAAACCACACAGGAGGCAGCCGTTTCACTTGGCAGGCAGCAACAGTGACTTTGGAGTACAGTATAGATGATGCTGGCTCCTCAGTTGAGCTCACTTTGTCCAAGTGATACCAGTCACACATGTGGAGGGACAAATAAAACTGCTGATGCAAGGGATGCTTTAGACATGGGGGGGGGGGGGGGGGGGGGGGGTCTAGTGCTCAGTTGCCACGCAGCTTTGGCAGCAAAATAGACTTTCAGGCTGACATGGACTCCCTGGCACAGCTTGCATCCTAGGAAGAAGCTTGAGTTACAAGATCCTCCTTCAGAATACGTACCTGCAGGCCAAACATTTTTCGAAGGGAAGTATCTAATTTTGAGGTATGAAAGCAAACAGTCTAGTTAGTGTTCAGAACTGCTGAGCATCCACCAACTTCAGCAAATGCTAATGAGTGCCTGATGCTTTTGAAAATAAAGTTTCTAAGGCCCCTAAGTAATGATATTAATATCTTAATTTTAAGCAGAAGCTTTCAATATATATAAGAAAAGCCCTTACACAACATCACATATTTGAAGAAAAAAATCCAAGGCTTGGAAAATATTTTGCAAAGGACAACTGTTCCAATACCAGTTTTAGAGTTTCTACCCTGCTGTCCAGCACTTCCCAACAAATTCACCTGGAGATAAATGACCCTACAAGCATTACATTTCTCCAGGATCACAAAAACAGCACACGGGATCAAGTATAGCACATATAGCACAGACAGCCAGAAACTTCTGGCTGTCAATGAGTGCCTCAGCCCCAAAGCAGACATTTGTTAAATGGGGAAACAGTGACTGCAACCTCCTTTGTAAAGTAGATCTTGAGAAAAACCTTTTGTATAAGCTGGAATTATTGCCACAGTCTGTATCAACTACTTCTTTCCTTGTAAAGAAACCCAAGTGCCTGTGAATTTCCTCAGAAGCCATCATGAAAACTGAGGACGCAGCACTGAGCCTCACTAGGACAGGGGTCAGCTCCCAAGCCAGTGTTGCCTCCTGTGCCCCCATGGCTAGTGGGGCTTTGGCTGCTGAACCCAGTACAGGAGCAGAGCATGAGTCCATCTCCACCATGTGGGCTGCATAAGGATGTCAAGCCACAAAGCGAGGCAGCAGAGCGGCAGGTACACATCCTCTCCCATCAGTCTCTTTCAGGAATGTAACCTGAAGCAGAAAAGGGCAGTGACAGCCTTGTTTCTCCCCCAGCCAGTGGATGCGAGCTGCAGTTTTTAGAGCTTAGACTTCACAAGGAAAAGTATCTTTCTTGCCCTTAACCTGATTTGCTGTCATTTACAGTGAGAAGAAAGTTGTCATCTGAAAGCCCAATTCTTCAAACCACAACAGTTTAAGGCCTCACATTTATAAAGGTAGGATAAGTATATGAAAGCAAGAAGGGACATCCACAGACCCAGCATTTTCTCTTTTGCCTTTTCTTTCTTTAATCTGTTTTGGGTATACATTTTGGGGTTTATAGAACACCTAGCCTTGTTCTTTGAGTTCATTCCAGCATTAAAAACCATGTTACCATCCTGAGGGAAATGAAAAATGAAGGCACATCAGTACCGAGCTCAATGCAACATTAACCATGCGTTGTCTGTGGACATCATGGTGTCCACACTAGATTAAATCATACGATAAAAGGAGCAAGCTTCCAGAATAATACACAACCACCCCTGTTTTGATGAAAACCAGTCACCTGCTTGTGTAGGCATCTGTGTTGCAGTCTCTTTGCTCTTACTGCATTCTACTAAACACTTACCTTATAAAAGAGACATTTATGAAGCTTAAAAAAAAAGTAAATTGCAACTACAGTCAAACAAGACAAAATTGCACCCTTCTTTTCTGAAACCTAGATTTCAACCTCAGTGTTAACTCAAAGCAAGTTAAAATGGTCAAGAAATAAAGCATACACTGAGAAAAGCTTATAATTGAAATGTCAACACATCATTAAGTACTGCTAAGTAATTGAAAATGAATAGGACAAAAGTGAAAACCTGCTCTATGAAGAAAACCTGCAGGAGTACATCTTCATTTTAATGCTCAATATAAATTTTGTAGAATGAGGGTTCTGACAGACCAACACTGGTGGATCTATGGCAATATGAGAGCTTGCAGCCACCCTTCTGCTAAAGGTTACCAGCAGCTTTCTATCAATGAAATCCTTTGCATTGCCAACCACTATTCTGTGCTTAATGCTTAGTATTTCCCCAGAGTCCCTGCTTCTGATCACTACAATTAATAATTAAGCTAATTCCAAATTATTCAGAAGTTGAAAGTGACAACCAAATGAACCAAACAGCACACCACATCTTTTCTCCTGCAACACCCCTCCCATTCCATACTTGACAAAATTCCTTAAGCTACCAATGGATACTTTGCATTCAAGAATACTAAAAAGTGATAATTTACGAGAAAACAAACTGGTATTTAGCCAAATACTGTTTATTATCTTGAATCAGAGGCAAAAGTATGCCCCGAAATCTCCTTTAGCTAAGAAGCAAGAATGACCTTCAAAACTGAAGTTTTTAAGACCTAATTCCAAACTCAATTTTACTTCTACTGTTCAATCTATAGCTCCTTATTGTCCTGTTACTGCATAGCAGTCACAGTGGAAGGAATAGGAAGGTTAAGCTAAGCAAAGTAACAACCTAAAAGCACTGCTGTGAAATGAAGAAAGATCTTCAGAGTCACAAGGGGTTCCAAACATACAAGACAGTGCAGAAGGTGAAAACTCGTTATCAAGGTACAATATATTGCCTCAAACTACAAACCATGCCTCCTATAATGCAGGCAAAGAAACACGTAAAATAAAACAAGTAATATTATACAAACAGTCCTGTTGCAAGAGTTTTGATCTCTGGCAAACATGCCCTTGCTCTCCAGTATGTCAGCTGCAGAATAAAACCACCTAAATATATACATGCATATGCCTCTGCAGAATAAAACCATTCACCCTCCAGTGAGAACTACCTTTTACTGAAATGTAGCATTCAAGTGATTTTCTTTAAATTTGAAAAGATAATACAGACTGTGTAGCCAAAAATTCAGTTATTCCAATGCTGGTTGGTTTTGTGCCTAATTAAAATTAACTAGGTGCTTCAGCTCATAATTATATAAACACCTACTATGCTATACTCCCAGCCAATTTTGTTTTAATCAGAAAAATGCACAAGAAGGATGAATGATGGGCAAAGAACTCCCTGGAGGGGCAACAGCATTTCCAAATTCAGTATTTTCCATATACTGAACATTTCCATCAATGTTTTTCTTGCCATGTAATCACCTCCCAGTAGGACAATTAAAAAGATTTTTTTATTCCCGGACTTGGCTTGCATTCTACTCTACCATGAGGGTGAAAGTGTGCTCGCCTTGCTCACTGAGTCCCAGTGGGAAAGGTCCCGAGAAGACAGGCAGGATTTAGTGACACACTGCCTTTCTGGTATCCATAACAAGGAGCCTGGAGTGAGAATTCAGCCAGCCCTAGGTAGAGAAGAAAACTGGGGAGGGGGCAGAAGAAAAGTTACCCCTGTTCTGCATTTTCACCATATGCGAAACCAGAAACCCTGGCTGCTTCGGAGCCAAACCCCAACTCCAAAACAAAGTTACCTGTGCAGCAACACATTTCCATCTACTAGAAATAAGGGCATGGAGAAGTCAACTGCAGCAACTGTGCCTCCTGGGAAAAACACACACACTGAACATTAACTGTTTGTTTTTTCTCCAAAATAGGAAGATGAGTAACTCCGTTTCACTCCTGATCAGTTACCAACAAAATGACTCGTGCATCAATTTGGCAGGGAAACTTCTGATCTGCATAAGCTAGCAACCCTTGTCAACTGATTTTAATTACATCCAGAGTGAAACATTTCTGCCAGCAGCATTCATTTCTGCAGTCTTTGTTTCCTGTAGGAAATTCTTATTTGTCTTGGCAAGAGCTGGGCTGAACTTCAACACAATTAATGAACAATCATCAAATTAAATATTGGTTGTAAAACCATAGTGATATTCAGCAACGTTGATTAAAGAAAGAATAATCAAACAACAAATATCAACACTGAAGAAAGAAGAAGAATTTGAATCTTCTAGAGCTGTTTTACAAAAATAATCTAAGTATTTCCTCTGGCAGCAGATCCTTTCTAGGAAAATAAAGCCATGCACTGTGATCCATCACTATCCACTCCTCAGTTCCAAAGCTCTTCCCTCAGAAAGCAGTTAAGAAAAAATTAGGTGACATTTTTCTTTATTATTTTGTCCATCTCTGCAACATCTGTAATATTGTCCACATTTTGCAGCTGGCTAAAACTGTCTGCTCTCCTTTGACGTCTCCTTAAGCAACAGTATGCACTGATCCTTAGAAAGGAGAGCCTGATGATCACCTGAACTCCTTACTTGCCTTTTCAGCGTGGCTCTTTCAATGCAGTTGTTTATGTTTTTTTGGTGTTTTTGTTCGTTTTTAACTCAAATATTTTATTCATTTGCGATTCAGCTCTGAAAGGCAGCTGAAAAAATATCAGGCTTTGCTAACTAATTACATCTGCAGTTACAACTCTGTGGCTCCATGTCACTACTGGGACCTCACTGCTGTGCCACACACTGTGTATATGGGTCTCACCTGATCAGTGGGTCAGCATCCCTATCTTTCCATTAGGATAGGCTACAGAGCCTTTAAAGAGATATAAATAAGCACTTCTTGGTTTTCAGTAAGAACACAATGGGCTGTATTCAGTGAGAATGAAAACACAAACCCCAAATGGTAAGCAACTAAACCTGAATTTACAACCAAACTTGCCCCAGACAAAGCAGACAGAGGGAAAGTGAAAGGTGGGACTGATACATTTCTTTGTCCAAAACCCTAAATGGGTGAAGACTCCACAGACTTCAGTAGCACCACACTGGTTTTACAGCATTTTAGGATCTGGCCTTAGGGAACGTACTTTGGGGAGACCACCACTTTTTCAGGTTTTTTCAAGCTAGCAAAAATGCTCAGGAGCACAGATAAAGAATCCGTTCAGACAGTACCAGGTGAACCAAGGTAAAGCCAATCACTGCGAGTCCTTCAGTTGCACCAGATCACTGCTCTGTAAGACTGCATAGAAATTCAGAACAATTGCTTTCAGTTTTTACTGTTAACTAGTACCACAATTTATTCTTGTGAATAATGAACCTTAGAACTGGGTTCTTTATAAACATGTCCCAAAACAGTCACAATTTACCTCTAGTTGTCTTATAGTTGTTGATAGTTGCCAGAGGAGGTGTAAAGTACAAGTAGTTTGGGTTCTTTACAATAAATACTGCCTAGTTGCCATTATTAATTGAGAGAGCGAGCACATTATATAAGGAGATTAGACCATGTCATATTTACAACCTCAGTGTCCCCAGTGAGAGAAATTGCTCAGCTGTTACTGTCAGTGCCTTCTTCAAACAGGAACCCTGCTGACAAGATGATGAATTCAGAACATCGTTGCCAATTAATGATTTGTAGGCAGAAGGGATTTCAATAGTTCCCATATGTCTGTGAGGGTGACTGGGATTTACATTGTCTCTTATTAGACTGTAGTCTGCTTTGTCCAGACATGACACTAGAGCTTGGAAAATGTCATCTTTGCATGAGAAATTTTAGTAAACAAAGCCAGGCTCTTCAGGGTTGGAAATATTTCCTATAATCAGTAATAACCTCCTTAACAGCAAAAGAAAGCAAATGGGGAGACCACTTGCAATTAATTTACAAACCAAAGGTAAGAAGTTACTTAGGTGTTTGTCAGATGTACAAAATACACTGCCCAGGCTATCATTATGTCAGCACCAGGAGCATGGTGTGCATTTCCTAAATGTGAGCCAGGCTATGAAAGAATCACCAGTATCAACTTACATAGCATCTTCCTCAGTGTGACTTATCCTACTGACAGGGTGCATATTTCCTTTACTCTTGTATAAAAAAAAATCTCATCCTTGTGAATATAGCAACACCCCAACCAGAAAGCATTTTACTCACAAACAACATCAGCATGTACTCTGAATGTACTGAATGCAGACATTCTGGACCGCCTAGGGCTGATGTCTTCTATCATCTGAACACCTCTGTGTGCCAACCAGCAGGAGACATTTGGCCCCATGACCTGGGTTAAACAAAGGACATCCAAATGAGGCCCTCAAACTGACTTCGCCAGTCACTAGGACTTCATCTGACAGCCATAACTTTTCAAATATGATGGAGAGCAGCTTGACAACCACATCAGCCAGATTCCTTAGGATGCTAGGATGCAAGTCATCTGGCCCAGTAGGCGTGTACATATCCAGTCTCATAAGGTGGCCTTAGACTGGCTCTAACACTGCAGTGAGGGAAGAGTTTGCCCTCCTAGTACCCACCAAGTAGTTCAGGAATGTGAGAAATACGAAAATCCTGGCTGCCAGTGAAGACTGAGGCAAAGCACTCATTGAGTACCTCAACTTTCTCCATATCTATTGCAGCCAGTTTTCCTTTCTCGTTTATCAGAGGAAGTATGCTCTCTTCTGCCTGTCTCTTCTGACCAACGTACCTATAGAGACCCTTCTTGTTGTTTTTAACATCCCTTGTCAGGTTCAGTTCCATCTGTGCTTTATCTTTCCTAATCTCACATCTGCATGTTCAGATAGTATCCCTATATTCTTCCCAGGTGACATGTCCTTATTTCCACTGCCTGTATATGCCCTTTTCCCTCAGTTTGACCTGCAGGTCCTTGCGAAACCATGCTGGTTTCCAGCCTCCTCATCCTGCCTTCTTATTCTGAAGGATGGGGAGCCCTTATGCCTTCAGAAAGGCATACTTATGGAGTAGCTAGCTTTGCTCCACTTCTTTGTCTCTTAAGACAGCTTCCCAGGAGATTTTGTCCAACCATTCCTTAAACAGCCTGAACTTCACAGTCCTGAAGTTCAGGGTCCCAACTGTATTCTTTGCCAGTCCAACATTCCTTAAGAATACTAACTTAACTAAGGCATGGTCACTGCAGGCCAGACTGCCTCCAATCTTAATGCCTTTAACAATCTCCTCTGCAGTGGAGAATACCAGGTCCAAAAGCACTTCACCTCTGGTCAGTCTGCCCAACACCTGAACCAGGAAGTCTTTTTTTTTTTTTTTTTTTTTAGTTCTAAATCCTTTAAGATCGCTTTAAAATATCTCATGCTGCTTATACACTGTGAGAGGCCAGGATTTGAATGGCAATTAATGAATGTACTCTCTTACTCCAGAAAAATTCTAACAGGTAACTCAAGTCATTGTCTAGACATCGGACCCAATCAGTGCATGTTATTTCAAGACAAGTTATGTCTTGAAATCAGATTATCAGTGCATGTTATTTCAAGTTTTAGTCACATTAGATTCTTGCTGAAATATCTGGCACATCTCCTTCATCTGCAACAGTCTATCTTTCCTCAGCTTTGGCCAGTGTTCATCTCCGGTCTCCTGTGCAGTGTTAAACAGCAAGTCAGATGTCTTCACCCACACATGGGAGAAATATCTCTATTGGCATGTGAAAGCAAAAAAGCCCTCATTTTGCAATATTGACTGCAGAAATAAAAAAAAAGACTATCCTAGTAAAAAGAAAAAAGTTTACCAATGAGTTAACTCTTGAGAAGATTTTAAGTACAATAGACTTGTACCAGGCTGAGGACTACAGGATCATGGCCACAGGTCACTTCAGATAGGCACAGATCCATCTTACGCACCAACATTCAATGCCAAAGAGCTTTCTGAACCAAGGTGATCAGAAAACAGAACACTGTCTTCAACTGGAAGAAAAACTTCCTGCCTTCTCCACTGGTTCCCTTTAAACGGCCACAAGCAGAAGGTAAGAAGATGGGAGATGCGACTGATGATGAATGATGAAAGTAGTAAGTTTTGCAAAAGCAAATCTGTGCCAAACTTTTCTCTTTCTCACCACAATAGGTTTTCTTTTAAACAGTTACACATCTACAACAGGACAAATTTTACAAACAAATATTCAATACAAAACAACATACTTTCTGTACCACCTCCTTCCACGTTGCACTTTCCGAAAAGTATTCAAAAGTTTTAAACTTCAGACATGCTAGATCACTTCCTCAAGGCCCCTGACTCAGGAGATCTATACTGAACAGAAACTCAGAAACCTCAGCCAGCTGCTTCTGTGCAAACTTGAACATATATGGAAGCATTCTTATCAGCGGGGCTTCACATTTAATTCTAAGCATCTTTATATTAAACTATTTACCAGAAAAGAAAATACCAAACCTCCCCTTTCCACCATCTCTGCCCCCACCTCAAAGAGCAATAGGAAAAAAAAGTCCTTCAAATACAAACACAAAACACATCTCAAATTGGGAAATAAATTTCAAAGCACTGGAGAGACATGTACATAGGTGTGAAGTCCCACTATATCCAATCCAAGGCCTCTTCACCTGCCACAGCCATTCAAATTATCTCAGAGGAATAGGGAACCCAACCTGCCACAGTCATCTCAACCAAACCTGATGAAAGGATATGGAATAGAAAAAAGCCAAGACTGCACATCATCCTGGCCACTTCAGCACAACAACCCCCTGCAAACTCTTACCTTGGCAGGTGTTGTTCTTTTCCTCATACCCTGCCTTGCACAAGCACTTTCCAATGGGCACCAGCCATTCTCCCTCAGCGCTGCAGTGCATCTTTGGTGCCTCATCAGTCACTGAGTGGTTGACACAGACGCCCGACACTTCTAGGAGCTGTGAGGAATCTGCTCCTGTGATGGTATCTGGAAAGCGTGCCAGGTTGCGGATCACTGATGGGCATTTCTTATAGTACACACGCACAGAGACCAGAGCGATGCAGGCACCCACGTCCTGGAACGCAAGGTAAAATCCTTTTTTTGTTAGAGGTCCAACATCTCTCACTTCTGTGTTTAACTTCATAACTCTGTCGCCGAGGTCTAACTCCGTGAAGCTCTCATCAGCAGCAATGGTATCTATTTTGATGTACTGATTCTCTCTGATGTTCCTCCCATCTTCATCATCTGACTCAAAGTAGTACATGTTAAAAGTCTCTTTGCAAGTCCCAAGTCCTCCTGGAAGGCTGTTGCAGTCCCTCAGGGTGAATTTGAGTTCAATGAAGATGCGGGACGCCCCTTCATTAGAGATCCAGCTGGTCAGAAGCCAGTTGTTCTGATTCTGTTCCATTACCTTGCATACTTGGTATGTGTGTATCGGAGCATAGTTTTCATCCACCTCACCGATTTCTTCCCACTGTGTAAAGAGAATAAGTATTACTTTTTAAAAAGTTACAACTTCCCCAAATCTTAGTTTTCCCGTGGAAGATCACCTTGGGATTCAAAAGTTTATAGCAGGAGAAATGCTTAATGCAGGAAACTTAATGGAGAAAAATAATGTTTTATATGGCAGTGTTTTTCATACTGGAAGCTTGATACATACTCAATAATAAATGTATTAGGTAAAACATCTGTTAAAAATATAAAAAGACGCTAATTAAAACCTTCTGGTTCAGACTTTTCTGAAGTGAGAAAACATACCACCAGGTCTTCCCACTAGCACTCCAAATGACAAAACAAAAGCAGATGGGGCCATGGGTTGGCCTTTTCCTATCATACACACAGGTGAAAAGCCATTTACAGTCCATCTGTCCCTGCTTCCCCAGCTTCCTTTCTATCATGTCCTCAAATCACTGCCCTGCACAATGAAGACAAGTATATTTCTCCAGCTGATCTCTCCCACTGAACCATTTGCCATAAAAATCAGCAGTGGTGTAAGAAGTAAACGTGCCTCTGCTTCCCAAGAGCACTAGTCACTGGAGTTTCTGCTTGTGGAAAGAGCAGAATAGTTTCAACAGAAAAGGTGACAGGAACATGAAAAGCTTGAGCTGTTTTGAACATGCTAGGCAGGTTTTTAAGATAACTTCTCCTGGCTGTTTACGGCAACTGTAACAACTACTTCATTGTTTTAATTTTGGTCACACACTAGACTGAATCATTTGGAAAGAATGCTTTTTCCTGGTCCAGCACTGCAACAATGCCTACAATAGAAACATGCAACATTAACATTTCCTTTCTGCTTTTGACAAGTGCAATATCACATTAAGAGATAAGATTAACCCACACACAGTGAAGAAGTCAGGAGAACTAGTGATACCAGTTCTGCTCCTCTCTCCTACTTCTGAACTGCTCATCTATAGGGGCTTAATTCCCAAAGCCTCTGCTCACCGCTGCTGCCTGCTCTAATTACAGCTGTGGACACAGAAGGTGATTTAAAGGTGCTTTGATACAAGGTAATAGCTGTATTCCAAGCTGAACATTTTCTAAGGACAAAGGCCAAGATTTTATTGGGAACGGTGCCCAAGATGAAGTCGAAGGCCTTCTCAACCCAGATACCATTACTGCAGAGCTGACAGGGAACACCCTCAGAGTCAACATAATGTCATTTTTTTCAGGGAAATACTTTTCTTAAATTTTATATGAATATGACAGCTACAAGTAGCATGAAAGCTTCATGCAATGCTACAGACCCAAGTAAGTTACAAGTACCAGGAGATATATATAATTTTTTCTCCCACACGTTCCCTTCCTCCATGACCTGAGAGATAAGAACGTGGACTTGAGCAGTCTTACCAAAGAAGCACCTGCTGTGATGTGCAGAGCTCACAGATACCACCCATCTCCTAAGCAAGGAACTTCACCTGAGGAAATTTTTTTCATCTTTATTTCAAAATCCTCCACACATCTCTGTGCTTAAATAAGCTGTGACCTATCCTGCTGTCAATTTATCCCTCTGGCAGTACCACAGATGAAACTGGGGAGATGCCTATGGCTAAAGCAAGGCAGACCTGAGCAGGATTCATGCCTAATTTGGGGGAGAAGCAGTTTCTTCTGACATGAAAACATAGAAATGCAAGGTCGTCTTTCTATCTGCTGGAGATTCCCTTTGAGGAGGAAGAGTGTTTCACTTTTCCACTTCTCCCATCTGAGGCGTAGGTCCCTGCTGCAATGACCTCAGTAACTTTTGCTCTTTGCAACTGAAGGTTTGAACGATCCTCCATCAACTACATCAACCAGCAGGTATCGGAAGTGCTCAATGAAAAAAGTTTGCAATGGAAACCGCTGAGGTCAAACCGTTTCAGTAAGTGGAGATGTATACAGAAGGCCACAGAATACAGTGCAACTCTATATGACATTCAGAGGGTATCTAATGGACATTTCTTTCAGAGAACTGATGTTTGCAGAGACTGTGATGCTGCAATCATTTCATTAATGATTTAGCTTGAAAGCATACCAAATATCCTAAGAAAAACACTACTTTAATTCAGATCAATTTTCAAAGGCAACCATTATGCTCTTCACTCACAAAATTAAGCATATTTCCAAGAGTTAACCTCAGCTCCAAGTGTTGTTAGTGAAGTAGAAGAAAGCTCCTTTGTTCAACAATGAAATCCAGGGATTCGGTGGTTGCTTTTATTCCGTAAGAGCAATTAACAATGAGGAGTAAGAATCAAGTATTGAGCTGAGGTCACATCTCAGTTGCAACAAGAGCCACATCACCCACCATTTCCAACTGCAGGCTATGCTGCCCCTCCAGAAGGGAACCCCAAATCCAAGCAATCTTGTCATCAAATCTCAAGCAGCCAAAGAGCAAGAGAAAAGGGGAATACTAATGAGTTAAGGCTGCTCACCTCTGCATAATCCTCCAGGGAGAACCAAGTAGATTGTATCAGAGCTATCACTACTGTATAAAAATCTCTGCTCTGCCATCTAATCCCATCTCACTTTTTCCTATCTGCATGTGAGAGTGCACCATTTCTTTCTCTTCCAATTAGCACAGCTGGGTCTGCCTCACCCAGGAGACTGCAGACTGCCACAGCTCTGCTTTTCTATCCCTCCTTGAGGAGGAGACAGGGAAGAGAGCCTTGGCACCTTCTGCCTGGTTGCAGCTTCCCAATTACTGCAGACCTCATACAATTCCTTCAAATAATAAAGGAAAACAAACTAGCTACAAACCGTACAGGATGAAATGTTGCACTGTAATAGTTAATGAAAAAGAAAACACAACACATTAAAATGACAGCATCTAGCTGAAAATATTTGCACAAAAAAATATTAAGTACAACTGAACAAAATGTGTAACATTTTAATTTCTCTCTGCAGCACATATTTTTGAAATATAAATCAACCCCATCTGCAGGATTAAAACAAAAATGCAACATTAATTTGGTGCTAAATGTTTTCTCTAAGTCTTTAATAGCTGTAAGAAGGAAAACACAAATGCATTTCAATGGCCTGATGTTAAATCATTTATAGAAGACCTATTTCTGAATCAGAAATTTCCAGTACACCACTGCGGGCAAGTTAACAGGCGCTTGAGATGCACTCAGCTTCATCAATAGGAAACAAGTAATTCATGCACACCGCCTGCCTATGGAAAGGCCAAAGATATCACACATTCAAATAATACAAATATAAGAGCTAAAAAGCATTCAGTAGGGCAGCCTTGGGTTAAATGGACAATTCTAAAACATTTACCATCTGTCTGCTGGTCAGGCATGTTTCTAATCACTGGGATTCCAGGACTGCAACGTGCTACTGCAGCACAGCAAAAGCTGCTGCCCCAAAAGCAAATACTGACATTGGAAATGAAGATTTCAAAGCTTTTATTTGGCCTTTGGTGGGTTTTTCCGATAATTTTTTTTTTTTTTTTTTGGGGGGGAAGTTGGCATGCACATTTCAAGTCCAATTCCACACATTTCAGGGCTGCTAAAAACAATCAGGCATTTAACTAAATCCTATGAGTCAAAAGAGGGAAGGGAAGTTTAGGAGCATTAAACAAAGGGGTTCCCAGGACTGCCCAGAAACCCCAGCAGCACTTCCTTCATTCTGCACAAGGACTATGCAAGCTACTTCTGCTGCCACTGCCTACTCCACAGGTTTCTGGGTACAAGAAGCCTTACTTCCCTCCCCATTAGTCCTCTCTCATTCTTCCGTATGGAACTGCGCAACTTATGCAGGATTAACTCTGCAAGCCACTGAATCAAAGATGTAAAATTCAAAGAGGTTTTAAACATTTTCATCCTTTTTCCTCTAGAGAAAAATGATTAAGTTTCCTATAGCATGTCATCCTCCCCAACATCTCTTTCCCCTTTGCACTCTCCAACATAAAATCTCTGCCTCTTGTCTTTCAGCATCTCTGTAGCAGCTCTGGAGTCTTTCACCTGCACTTGGCCACCAGTTCCATACTGTTATGTAACTTTACTTTTCCTACCCTTTTCTTTGACTGCTCCTTCCTACACTGGGCAAAGAACTTGAGCTCTATGTACCTCAAGCACAGAAAAGAGCGGGGCATTATCCAAGGAAACCCTCTGTCCTTCCAGAAGGGCAGGCCAGCACAGTGCTCAGCTCTGTACCATTCCCTCTGCCTTCCATCCCAGCAATATCAGGGCAGGCTCTTCAATTACCTTTTATGCAGCTGATGTTCAGACCTGGCTGCCAATCAACAGCCCCCAACCCAGCTCTGACATGCTGACATGAGTTCTTCCTTCTCCCAACCAGCACCAGTTCCTTCCAGCAATTTGTTGCTCTCCCCCATCCCAGAACCCTACAGTTTGGACTTTTTTTTTTTTAAGCTGCCTACCAGCTTTCCCCCTGCTATCATTTTCCAGCATTAAAGCAAATAAGGGCACCTGAGCAGGCTCTCCTCCTCATGGCTTGATTGACTTCAGCAAGAATTTTCAACTTTTTGGAGCCATAGGATTTAAGGACAGGCTGGTTTTCACTGAGGGCGTTTCAGTTTTCAATGAAAGAAAAGCCAAGATGCAGCAAGCAACTGAAGACCTAGAGGACAAGTGCACCACTGCACAACACCTCCATATACACAGCTAAATGGCTTTGCCAACTCCCTTCCACCACTGTTGGATCACTGGGTCCCACTTTAAGTAGTGGTCAGATTAAAATTTCAGTGCATTTATGCCAATGTGAGGACTCAGGCTTAAAGTCCAAGTGCTGCTTTGGGGCACTGCCCTCAATAAGGGTCTCTGCTCCCGCCAGCCAGCAGAAGGACACCAACCAGAGCGCGGTGACTTTCCAAGCAATTGTAAATCCCAAACAATAACAGAGATCAGAAGACCAAAACCATTCATGAACACAGAGCAAATTGAGAAATGAGGGGAAAAAACAGCAAAATAAGCAACTTTGGCAACCTCACCAGGCAGGTATTTGGCATCTTAGCCTGAGATTAAATGAAGTAGGTGGGAGACAAAAAGAATACTGTAGATCTGTAGAGTAAGCCAAATTATTTCTTTCACCTCAAATATACTTTTTAAATTTCATCTTCCAAAACAAAAGAGATATTATTTGCACAGACTTGTGTTTTATATCAACATCCCCTCCTACAAGGAAGGAGGGAGAGACTGCTACACAGCCTCTTCTGCTTGGAGCTCATTTCAGCAGCAGGAGCCAGTATCAAAGGCAGACTTCAATGAGATCAATGAAAATGGTATTTGGCCTAATGTTTATTAAAACTTTTAAATACCAAGAGCAATCCTAACCAGCAGGGATCCTGGCACTTCCGTAAGTATGATATTCCCTCAAACCTCATTTGGATGGCATTTTTAAACTAAAGCCTTTATACATATATACAGATATCTATTTCTACTGACAACAGCTCCTTGTCAAACAAAAATCTTGATCAAAAACAGAAATAAAGAAATCTGATTTATCTTCCTACTTGAGCAAAAGTCTGTCCTAATGAATTGATATAAAAAGCAAAGTTCCCAAAGAAGGAACTGAGTATTTTCTAGTGGCTTGGAACATTTTCCTCAGTTTGTCAACTCAGAAAATGCATAAATAACAATACCAAATCTTTTAAGCTACATTTTTCACACTTACCTACTGGATTGCAGTTTTCTCTTTCTCTCAGAACCACTCTTCTTTGGCCCTAAACCGAACAGTCTGGGTGACTTCTGTACATCTATATTACCCAAAGTAAATGCAAGTTTCCTCACTTACTACAGTCAGTTTTGTAGCCAGAAGCTAGGAAATCATTTTTCATAAACAGAAGCTGAGAAGAAGACGCCAACTGCAAAGTGGAAAGTTATGAACTGGAAATCTAGAATGTCTTTGAGACACGCTCCATTTGACTAGCAAACTTTCTTCTCTCCTTTTTCTTTTTCTTTTTTTTTCCTAATCAATCAGTGAGCACTCTTGCTCACATAAGGATGACATATTCCCTATTCCACAGGTGATAGCTGCCTAACAGAGACCAGACTTCTATAATTTATGTTTCCACTGCCCCACAAAACTCAAAGGCAAATTCTCACTACAGCCACTTTAAAGGAACAGCCAGACATAAGTTTTTCACAGATTATTTCTAACATGTCAGCAAAGGTGTTAAGAACAGAAAAAAAAAAAGGTCCTAATCCAGGCTACATACCATTGCATCCAGATTTACCAAGTCTCAGTTTCAATAGGTTTTATGTATTGCTTGCACCAGAGTCAAGTTCAGGAGAAGAATTAATGAAGACAGGGGAATCATTAATGTCAAATTTCCATAAAAATACTGAACTAGACTGGAAATGAGTTCGGTGAAAGTTAAGCACCATCATGCCCCATCCCAACTCAATTGCTGCCAAGCAAACAAAAAACAACATACATTTTAGGATTTAAGTAACTGGGTGGATACTTTGATGGTTTATGGCATTCTGAACCTTTTTAACTCAGCCAGGGTAAAGATTTTAGGTCCCATGTGCAATCACGGATGCTAGAAGTAATAAGCTGGTTTTTCCAATGATGAAAGTGTTCCCCTTCTTCCCAAATTAACACAAAGAAGAGTTTCCACACAGGCTGCTCAGAGAAATAAGGAAATGCAAGAATTAGGAAAGACTCATGCTGAAACTGTGAAACTAAGTAAGACTGTTTCTAACAGGA
Organism: Perdix hodgsoniae; assembly: GCA_035772895.1. Lineage (NCBI taxonomy): Eukaryota > Metazoa > Chordata > Aves > Galliformes > Phasianidae > Perdix > Perdix hodgsoniae. The sequence continues at coordinate 48,284,698 of JAPSGF010000002.1, forward strand.
AGCGCTTAACATGAAGACACAGCCCAAGTGACCTGAAGTTGTGTGGAGAACTTCATACCAGAACAGCTTGGGTTAGAAGGGAACTCAAAACTCATCCCACCCACCAGATGAAGCTGTCCATGGCCTCATCCAACCTGGCCTTGAACACTTCCAGGGATGGGGCATCCACAGCCTCAATGGGCAGCCCATGACAGGGTCTCACCATCCTCTATGGTTTAAATCTTTGATCTTGCTACCTGAATGAGTCTGCCATGTTTCCTTGCATCTGTAACGCACAAAGTTTGCTGCTGCACCTCTTTTTTTTTTTAATACATACATATATATATATATATTTTATTTCCGTACTGGAGGAGATTTCTTACTGTAATACAGTGCAAAGGTTTCGGTAACTCTTTAGTTGCTCCACACTACTTACAAGATGAATAACAATGCAGCCATTTGTAAAGTTGAGATAATATCTCAAAACATACATGGTAATTTGCTAAAGCAAATCCCATCCCAAAAGTCTGTAAGGAAGGAGAGCAATTAAAATGTTAAAAAAAATTTTCTGCAGGACATGCTTGTGATTAAATACATTATCTATTTCAAGACCTGCACAACTGAAGTTGTTTAACGCAACACCAGGACAAAGTCACCTAGACTTCAGTGCTGCACTGTAATGTTTAACAGAAAAATGAAAATGGGACAGAAGTTTTGCTCAGACTTTGATCATTTGCATGATCAATGAAAGATGTCAGGACAGAAATCCAAATGGAAGGAGAACCCAGCTGGAGGTTACAGCAGCTGAAATAAAAAGGAGCATCAGCCCCACTCCAGCATGCCTAATCAGCAGCTGCTCTGACCTGTTCCCAGAACAAAGCACTGTGCTCCTCACCAACCCTCCCCCCACCCCCCCTTCTTTTTCCTTTTTGATTTTCTTTTTTTTTTTAATTAAGGTTTTAAATTCTTCATGCGTCTGAATCAGATGCACATTTCACGCTGCTGTCCAGCATCTGACGCTAAGACAATGGCGACGAGCATGAAAGTGGTAGTGGAGAAACACAATACCATTAAATCATTTTTCACTGCTTAATCTAACAGTCATTGCAGAACAATTTAACAAGAGCTGCAGCAAAGAGCAGCGGCAGCACAGTTTAACACCGGAAGACTGACGGAGGCAGATTTTCAGAAGGGCTCAGCACAGTTATGACATACATTTTAGATTTATCACCAAATGGCTGGATTTTCAAAGCTTTCAGGATAGTGCTTCTCATCTGACAAAACCAAGAGGCTTGTGGAACAACTTTCAAAAGGATTAGATGAAAAAGGAAGCCCTCCCTCTTACTGTTTTGTCCTAACATTTAGAAAAACTGGCTTGGGGCTTCTTATTGCCTAAAACTGGCATAGGAAGACATTTGGCCTGTTTTTAATGCACACAACATGGTGGGGGAAGAGAAGGATCAAATACTTTCTGCAAAAATACTACTAAATCATTCACCTTTATCACTGCCATCAGCTACCTAGAGTTTCCTAGGAGCAAGATCTTATTTTTTAAAATATTTTCAAGTAAAAGAAAAACTGAAGTACATTTAATGGGAGTAAAACATTTTTCAGAAGTGTTTCAAAGTGATACAATTATGCATGCACTAAGCAGGAAAAGCCCAACCTCTCAGGCATGCACCAAATTTGACTACATTACAGACAGCCCTCACACAGTATCACGCCCTCCAGCAAATGCACTATTTTAGCCCTGCTCCCTGGTCTCTCATCCACCCAAAGCTTTTCATAGAGATAATATTACATTCATGGCTCAGGTCCTGACAAGTGCACCCATAAATCAATGTCAAATTTTGCATTAATCATCTTTCTGTCATCAGTGGCTATTCAGCACAAATTTACATCTCATTTATGTTGGCCAAACAGCCACATTAGAGCTTTAAAGCTTATTCAGGCTTAAATGATTATATTCCCCTAATAAACACTGAAGCCCTCTCAGTCCGGTCACCGTGAGCAGCATTAATGACGTGCCATGGTAGCAGGGCCATCTGAAGTCATCCCCGACACCAAGCAGATTCTGTGTTTCCAGCACACCCGGACAGAAGAAATGCGAAGGCTGGTCCGTCTGTGCAGATCCTCTTATGGGAATTGCCCTGCACAGCAGGCAAACACACCATGCAATTTATTGCAACTCCTCCTAACAGCTCCATTTGCCAGCTCTTTAATACATGAGGCTACTTGTAGGAAAACTGAAAGCCAGATTTTCTGAAGAGCTGTTTCCTAGAAAGGCAGTTCAGCTCTATTTGCTAAGTGTTGAGCACCTTACAACTGTCACCAAAAACAAAGAAAGCTGCTGGAAGCTGAACCCTGTAGAAAATCCGCTTTTCCCATTTGTCAGACAGCTAAACTTTGTTCACCACGCCATCAAATTGGGTCTTAACACAGTTTTCTTTTATCAGCTGCAAATTAGGCATTGCATTTTTAGTATCTGACTACAATTTTTCTGTGTTTTCGCGCTGCTCACTTATATGCAAAACAAAGACTATCAACAGATTACAGTAAGTAGCTAAAACATGATCAGTTCAGGATGGATTCTGCACGTTCCTCCCTACAATCCCTATATGTGAGGCCTATTATATATATCAATCTATTCTGATTGAACAAAGAATAATTATTTAATTAAAAGACCCTCAGCAGTTCTATGTTATTAAGCCAGCATAAAAAGCCTCAGATTGATTGCATATTCACTTTTAGTTATGGTTTGAATCAGTATGCTAAGATCTAAAAATGAATGAACAGAATGCGTTTGTTATGACTGTTAAGTACTTACCCACTATAGGCAATAAATTATACATGTGGTTGCTTGTCATGCTTATTTTACAACATAATGTAACTTTTAGTTACTTTTTATTCCATGGGATTTAATTCCCACTGCAACAGACTCGTTACTTCTTAAATATAGAACTGGAGTTACTGGGATGTTAACACACAAGACTGGCCCTCAGTGTGTCCTTAAACATGGAACTGAAGAAACAGATTCATAACATCACTAAGGTTGAAAAAGGCCTCTAAGATCATCCAGTCCAACTCCCAACCCATCCCCACCATGCCCACTGACCATGTCCCTCAGTGCCACACCTGCACATTTCTTGAACACCTCCACCACTTTCCTGGGCAGCCTGTGTCACCGCATCACCACTGTTGCTGAGAAGAAATGGATGTAGTGGTAGTTTCTGTGTTTGTTTTTAGGGGGCAAGGGGTTGTTAAATGATGGATGTTCTATGCCCAAACCATCTCAGAGGAGATACATTTCCAAAGAGGTTCTATATTTCATCAGTCATTTTTCCTGACCCACAACCTGACACCACTCTGTCTGCTCTTCTTGGGTCTCTGACATCCTCTGAAACTGAAAACAATTGAGTATCATCAAGCCATGGCCAGGAACACAAATACAATAACTTGCTAAATACTGAGCTGAGAAGGCTGCAGTTCAAACATAAATGCTGCTTCAGCAAACAGCTGCAATATTGCAAAATCAGGGAAAGCTGTTTTACAAGAAGTTAAAAGCTTCTGAAGAAGGTAAGGGAGAGCTTAGCCATTTTATGTGCCAAGGATAGACAACCACATGGAGAACTTGCCACAGGAGTTGAATCCTTACTTGAAACCTTCAAAGGGTGATCTGGATAAGCTCTATTTCAGTGCTTCTTCTCTTGGACTCACCAAGGGGCACTCAAAACTGCAAGCAAGGACTCCCTTGGATACATGCAAGAGACATCTGGACAGCCAGCACATTGCTGAATGCAAGCAGCTCTCAGATTTGTGCACTGTGCAGATGTAACACAGCTGAACCATAGCAACAGCATTTTACTGCTGGGCAAGATAATCCTCATCTGTAGCCTGAAGATTATTTAAAACAGTTTGTTTCACCAAAAATTCAGGAGTCCCCTGGAGGAAAGGCACTACTCAGCACGCAAACAAGATGATTATTTATTCCTATTCTACAGCTTGCTGTCACTACAGAACGAACAGATTGACCACTTCACATAAACATGAAATGACAAACCCAGTTTTATTATTATCTAGCAGTTAAACCATGAAATCAATCCCCTTACAATCTTCGTCTCCTCAGCTTCAGACTTGTTCCTCTGACTAGAACTGGATGCATTTCACAATGCGTTGAAATTTGAAAGGGAAGAGATGAATGAATGCATTCTAAAAAATAAAAAGTTCAATTCTCATGGGAAGAACTAATTAGCATAGGAAGCATCATTTCTCCAGGTTACATGGTTAACTGACACTATTCTTACTGAACCATGAAGCCACAGAAAGTTATAACAGCAGAGAAATGGCACTCCGATGTTGAGAAGTTGTCCCCATACTGCACAATGTCTAAAGCTTTTTATAACAAGCACCCTTGCCCATAAGTTCTGGTGCACAAAGAAATTTCAAGCTCTAAGCTGTGAAAGAAACTTTATACTAAAAGAATACACCATCTAGAAGAAACATTAAAAACCTACTGTTCCATCTTTACAGCTTCTCCCTGTCTTTTCCTGTACTGTCTCCTTATCACACATTTTAAAGCTATCACCTGTCCCTCTACAGCAAGAGCCATGTACACATTCACACCCAAGCATAGGCATGGGCTGCAAAAAGTTGTTTTGTTCAGGAATGTGGCACCCCAAGAGACTGCACAGGGTTTGGCTTTGAGAGCAAAGCCTTTACCTGCACTAAGGCTGTGCTGAGCCATGGGCTGAATTTTACGCTTCCTAGAAATTTAGGAGGCGGCAGGATTACATTTTTCCCAGTAACAGGAACCTTTCACCCTACCAGAAACAGTGCAAACAAAATACTCACACAGGGATCAATGCACAATCCCACTTACACCCATCTTTCAAAATAAAGAGTGCCTAGCTGATAGTAGAAGATTCAGCACAACTCCTGCCTGTGGCTCCTGGTTGTAGACACATACCATACCATACTCCAGCTCCTCTGTCACAGCATCCATCTGAACGTCCACTGAAATGCTGCTTTCTTTCTATTTGGCTCCCAGCTCAGGGGTGATTTTCCTCAGCACTTGATTCATATGCCTTACAGAGCAAACAAGGAGATAACGCAATGCTTTACTAAGGCCACTGTTGGAAAGCTGCTCTCACTTCAAATGGCAACACTTCAAAAAGGATGTTGATAGATTGTAAAGGGCCTAGAAAAGAAAGTCCACAACTACTCTAGAGATCAAAAGCCTGCTTTTACAGCTGAAGAAATCTGTAAAACAAACAAGCAAACAGTAGATCTGCTTGTGGCCCCTAATTGCCTGAAAAGGGCAAGGGGAAGAGAAGAAAAATAACAAGTAGGCATTTGTAAAATTAGCAGGAGAAAGCAGCGAGAACTGAAATTTTACTAATTCAGAGATAGAAATATTTGTTTTGCAACAAGAACAGCTTGGTGTTGGCACAAGATACAAAGGAACAGGGCATACTCCCCACAAAGTCTTTAATCAAAGCAGAAATCAATCTCCAAAAGATACGATGTAGGTCAAAGCAAAGTTGCAGACCTGTTGCAAGGACCCCTGTAAAAGTTTCCATACAGCGCGTGCCACAGGAGATCTACCTACATAACTGTAGTAACCCTGGTGGCCTTAAATCCAATGAAGCCACCATTATCTTCAGCTCACTCATTCATGCATCTCTTATTCCTAAATGAAAACTAGCTAATACTATGATAGTGTTTTTAATTGATTGTTTTACTTCACAAGCAAGGAAACTATAAGTCAGTAAGAAACAGCATGACTAGAATGTCAATAGTTTGCAATTAACATATTGGAACAGTGGGGAGTCACCTAACTTTCTTTCCTATTTTCATTTTGATTGCTTATGTATTTAGATTGTAGGATAGGAGAACAGTAGTGCAGTTCTCAGACTTAAATATGTGTGCAGAGCACAGAAAGGAAATTTGCCAAGCAATAGTTTTTTTGGTCACAGCGTTGTCTGTGGAAAAAGATTTGTTTTCATTATTTTCTGTTCACTGCTTTATTTTGGAACAGGCAAAACAAAGATTATAAAGTGGGAAGCAGACCATGTGTTTTGTTTGCTTTTTTTTTGTTTTGTTTTTAAGAAACCTTCTAGGCTCTGCCAACCTAGGTCCCCCCTCAAGAAGAAAACCATGGAGAGAAGTATAGCACAAACACACAGCTTGGGCCTTCAATTGTTCTCTGTGCTTGCTCAACAGGGTCACTAAGTGTACTATTGCAGTGTACTACCACAGAATTCATAAGGGAAAAGCCTCTCGCCCAAGAAGCTCAGCTCGGAGATTCTTGTCTCTGCTGAAGACTTTGTGATGCCTACAGAGATGCACAGGGACTCACGCCCTGTACGTCAGAGAGCTCTTTCCTTGCAGACCTGTGAGAAAAGATGTCCCAGGCTAGCAGAGGAAGAGTTGGGCCCATAAGTGGGAGAGCTCAATAGGAACAGAGATGAGAGAAGCCCAAAGGGCTTGGATAAGCAGCATAACAACTTTGCAAACACCAAGCAAGGGTTGCTTAGGATTCCCTGCTTCCTCTCTGACTCTTCACAGCAGAAGCCTTTTACAAACATTATACAGGCAGCATCATAACCAAATCCCCTTGAGGCTGAAGACATTTGCCAGTTCAATACACTTGCACAGCTCTGAGAAACAGGCTCTGCCAGACTGAATTACTGCGACTCCAAGGGACACGGTACCTTCCACCTATCCGTACAGCCTGGCTGCACCAAGACCACTCCTCTACATTAAGTATACCAGGCTCTGAAATAAATAACATTTTAAAATTGAATATACAGGCATTGGGAAGCTTGAAGCTGAGCTGTACAGCCTGTGTAATGTGCACCAATATTCAATTATCATTAAAATTAATAAGTAGGGAAACAACCAAATCCCCTGGTAGGCTTTGATTATCTCAATCTGGGCATTTATCAGAATCACTCCAAGACTCAGAGTTGTGCTCTGTTCAACTGGCACAAGCTGCTACTCATCCCATTTACACTTTCTTTGCACAGGAAACAGGATGTGTAACATGCTGGGAGAGAAAAATAGAAGGCACCACACCAGAAAGGAGATTAATATCTGAAACTGCACAAGAAGGCTTGATCTGGTCTGAAATCTGTTTCCAAGTGACCTATTTGTTCTACTCCTGTTCAGTAGCTCAAATCAGTCATGCTGTAATTCCGCAGCAATATGACTGTAGCCACTGACCTGCTCCCAGCCTGAGCACCTACCTGAGCACCTAACACCAGATATCAATGGCTGCAAGTCATTTACTTTCTCATCATCTGACAAAACATCTATTGTGATAGACATGAAACCCAGCAATTTTTTTCCTAAACCTTTTATCATTTCAGGTTGATTTTTCCAGCACTAGAATTGAAATCACCATGTTAAAAAAAACACAAAAAACAACAACAAACACTTCACAATTAGCAGAGATACAAAAGAAAACAAAATAGGCTGCTACTAAAGTTAAGTACAAAGGAACACTCGGTTATTCAATCTGGCATCAAAACAACACAAACAGTAAACCAGGAGGAGACTGTAATGAAGTGACTATCTCACAGGATTATACTTGTGGTTATGATTTTAATTGCGCAGTCTAGAAGGATTTGCAATAAACTAAATAATCTTATGTTATTGTAATGATTTTTAATCACAACACTTGCTACGATTTTACAGGCTTACTATACATTTGCATTGCAATCAACTGGAACAGTCAGTGCATGCCCCACAACACCTAACAGCACTTAAAATTATGTCTTGCATAGAGGTCCAACAGCTGCCCAATCATAAACAGCTGGAAGATTTGAAACCAAGGCAAAGCACACTGAAGCAAACATATTCCTACTTCTGGAGGAAAATAAAGCTAACGAAACAAAACTATAAACACCCCAAGGTTTCTGAACAGAACACCAAGGGTCACGTTTTTGCTGTCCATTTCTGTTGATTGAACAAGAAGCAAGCAATGCCAAATGGATGTCATACACAGCCATATTATTTCGATGTCTCTCTAAAATTCCAATGGTTAACTTTGGGAACACCTCCAAGCAAGAAGCCAGGACAATCACAGTGTCAGTACCAGGACTTTGCAGACTGAACACACAAGGGTAATGCACAAAGCTAAGAAAAAAAGTAAAGCCCCACTGAAAAAGGCTGCCAGCACCAAAGAGGTGCTAGGTCTTCTGAAGCTAGAAGATGACAGTGAGAGCAACTTCTCCTTTTCCAGTAACAGGCAGATTCCCTACTCCACATGGGTATACTTGGGATGCTGGGACTTCACCAATTCAGCAGGATCATTCCCTAAGAACAGTTCATCCTTGTCATGTATTGAAGAAATCCAAACACCTAAGATTAACAAACTCCGTAAGATCACTTTCAATAAACAGATATTTAAGTTACAACAAAGTCCTGTTATCGCCTGCTCTTCCATTATGAGGTGCTCACTCATGTATTCTTCATCTAGCTCGTAGCCAAGGGCAAGGCAGGAGAGCAGCCAAGCCTGCAGCTATTGCTCACCACTGGAACAGGACTGCAAACAGATAAACAATGTACAACAGTGTCTCGAACCATATTAAAGAATACCGCATTATCTTCTGCCAACTGGATCTTCTGCACAGTGTTATGGGACTGTCAGTATTACAGGTAAATAATACTAATGGAAGATCTTGGAAGATAAGGGAGAGGTCACTGATCCCCCCAAATTTTTGCTGAAGTAAAATGAGAACTTGTGCAGCACAAGGGTTCAGTCCTTCCCCTGCTTCAAAGCCAAGAGTTCTACCTTTGATGCTGTGAAAGAGCATCCCAAGGAGGGTAATTATCCTCAGGAAGCACACAACTTCACAAGCTTCTGGTTCATCTTACTTCAGCACAGTAACAAATCTACAGGACACTATTTGATGTGTTTCGACACATAGGTAGTTCATTTACCCCAAAAGTCAATAAGATGCACTCTCCTGAAGTGAAACTAGCTTTAAAAATGGATAGTTTCTGTTACAAATTAAACATCTCCTCATAATACAAAGAAGAACTTGATTTTCTCTACGAGTCATTTTATTAAATCAGAACTCAATATAATCAAAGCAGTGGCCTGGCATTTGCTGGAATAATCAACACAGAAGATAAGTAAGCAAGAAAGTACAAGTGAAATGCTCACCAGAGATTTTTGGCAAGAACCAGGTATCTATTATCAATTCATTTCCTGAAAAGCATCAGAAGGTAAACCAAGAGCTGCACTGAGCCATTTTCAGCTTAGTCTGATATATTCAGTTTTCAGAAAAAAAACATGAGTAGTCTCTGCTTCTCACCAACGCTGCCCCAGAGGTATTCCTGCTCAGTGGGCCCTCTGCTGGGGCACTGAAACCACAGGTAGCATCTGCCACTACTCTTGCACAGGGCCAGCTTCTGACCAACCCCGGGGCCTGATCCTGGCTGCAGCTATCTGGGAACTAGTTCACAGATGGTTCCTTACAGTTTCTGCACAGCGTCCAGAGGTAGGTCTGAACAGGCAACCATGGAGCCCAATATTATGCGAGTCTCACTCCTAACTTTAAATCTTCACTACATCACTGATGCGATTTCAGTGATAAAGTAAAATAAAAATCAGTAACATTAGTTTCCCCTTATGCGTGGGGAAAAAAATAACAGTTCTCTCTCCTAAACGTTCAGAGTGTCTCATAGGATAACAAGGCCTCTTTTTTCTCCAAACCCTCTGTCAAGGCAAGTGAAGCAGCAGCAGCAGCGAAATGAACTCCAGAATCCGATCATGTTCTGCAATTCTTTTATACTTACTGTTCAGTCTATGGGATGCAAGCAATCGATCATGTCAGCGAGGCAATGCACAACATCACAGGGATAGAACAGAGATGACTGATAGCTGGGTGTCACCCACATTCCCTTTAACAGCATTTTATCGTTTGTGTTGAGAAGAGTCTAAAAGGTGGTTAGAAATCTACCACTTTTCTTTGGAAAAGAGCTAGGACACAATCCCTGGAAGTATGTACTTACATCCATGTGTACCCTGCTACTTAATCTCACATCTGTTTTGCCACAGTACTGTAAACATTAAAACTGACAGATCTCATGAATACTGACTGCTTTAGTGAATCACACTAAATAATAGACTATAGCATGCTTCTTCCCCCGCTATCAAAACATCTAAGATAAATTAGACAATAGGAAACCAAAATAGTTTGAGGTAAAAAGATTCTAACTAAAATACAAGCATTTTCTTTGGCTGCCTAAAAACCCAGTCCCCACCCTCCTATTTCGTATGTGTGTGCATACGCTTCAGTGACTGAAAAGACACCCTGTTTTTGCCACATGGACCAGCAAAAGCAGGGCTCAGGACAGCTACCATTTTCCACCTCTGAGAATTCTGATCACTTCCGTTAAATAGCTTGAAAGTAAATCAAGGTCTCCTTGAACAGCCTTAGACAGTAGATGCTGAACTATTTCTCGCATAGCCACATAACAGGAGTTCGCACGGATCAGAAGTCAGTTAAAAAGCTTTCCTTATTAGCTGTAAGGTAGCTAATAGGTCTTCAAAAGATCCTAACTTTTTAATGTCAAATTTTGCTGTCCAATACATAAAGTAACCACAAACAAAATAGCAGCTTCTCTTTTTATGCACTATTTTCAGGCATTCTATATTTTTTAATATTCACCTTCTGACTAAAACTTATGTTTGTTTTTTTTTGTTTGTTTGTTTTTCCATTTGAAGTTAGCACTCATTTTCTTTCATGCTTTCTAATCTGACTTTCCTGAGTACCATGAAAAGACAACCAATTGTCCTCATTATAAAAAGAATATAAATAAACACAAGACTGCAGCCTTGAATTTATTTACCCCAAAAAGCTATTAATCTGAATAAAAATATACGCCATCAAAGGGGGCAAGACCAAGGCCAACACATTTTCAGTCATATAAACGGATTATGTGATTATATTGTAAGTACTCCAGTGATTTATACATATATATTAGAATATGAAGTAGTAAGTAGCATAAGTAATGTAGTACAAATCCATCAACATAAACTATAAAATCCTAATGCGTATTTTATAAACCCTGGGCTGTGGCACACACATAATGATAATATTTTATTCTGCAAAATTTCAGACTCTTCATGACAGCACTATGTTTATACATTTTAATTGTACGGTTCCTAACTGTTGGATACCAATATTTCTGGAACCAGCACAAAAGTAACAGAGAAAACAATGGTTTTAGAAGATAAAGCTCTTCAAAGCTCTTTTATCCCCAAACGTAATTCTCAGACACTGGAGAAAAAAGACTTTTTAGCATGAAAGGAGATTATTGTTTGCCCAACGAGCCTGTGTGGAAGAACCTAATGCTGACAACTGTATTTACAAAAAGATATACTGAAGGATCAACCTTCAATTCTTCTGTGGTGGATTTTTAAGACAAAGAGCGTAGTGTATAATTCTAGTAATACAGCTCTAACAGAGATAAAGATTTGCTTTATTCTTAATCTTGCTAGTATTAATTTATTTTTACAGTATTTCAGGGTATTCCAGGCATTTTTGATCTCTTTTAATAAGACCTATGCCTTGCCAGATGCTGCTATCCACTAAAGGCTTGATTCATGCCAACAGCATATAAACCAAACTGCAGGTAGATAAGAGTCCAAAACAAAAAATAAAGAGCATGCACAAGTGGAGATTTAACTTCAGATAGGAAAGGAGACATGGGAAAGGACATACATAGAACAGCAAAGAGGTTCAATGAAAGCTGTTCTACAGCATGAGGTGCTCTGATCTAAAAGAAGTTGCATACCATTGGCAATACGTTGCAGACACTAGAAAAGCTGGTCTTAAATACAGGGTGTTGGATGAATAAAAGTGCTTTATAAGCAGGGCAAGGAGGAAAAAAAAACATCAGAAAGACAGATCCCACTCTGGACACATGCTTTTAATCCACTGCCATTTGTATGTAGAGCTGGAAGAGGTCAAAACGGATCATTCGTCTGGTCCTCCAGAACAGATGAATACTGCTCATCCACAGTAACAGACAGCAGCCTGATCTGCTATCAGAGACCTCCTGGGAAGGAAACGCCTTATCTGCCTCAAAGCTGGAGCAGGACAAAGTACTTTCCATCAAATTTCACCTGAACCAGCTTAGCTGAAATAAATCCTGCTTTTCTTGTCCTTCCCATTGCAGACCTGAGCAATGGCATATTCCCTTCTTCTCTGCATCCCTCAAGACTGTTATGAGCCAATCCAACACTCACTGTTCCACCCACCTCTGTCAGCCTCTCCAAACAATATGAACCTCTCATTTCTCATACCAAATCTTTTAGATTTTGATTGGTATACTCAAAGCTCTGTGAAACAAACATAGCTCTAGAAGCACTGGCAGTGCTACTTACACAACAGGTAAACCTACAGATTCGATTGGCAGTCAGCTGGCTGAACTCCGCTCTCAGAATCCCCTTTCTCCTTTAAGAACTTTGGGAGCTTTCAGTGTTTGAAACGTGACCTCAAACGTCATTTAGTTTGATAATCACAAAGGTTCTGCATTATTAACTTGCTGTCTTTTCTGACTCAAAGCTCAAGTTCTTATGCTACAATTATGCTACACAATGCAAACGTGCATCCATCACACTGATATACTGAAAGAGAAGAAAACGTTACTATGGGATATAAGATGACTATATAAAAACATAAGAAACAAGGGGAAATTTCAAAGAGGATGGAAGCTAAGATATATAGAGATTTTACCATCAGGAATCTTAGGGGAAAGCAATGCCCTCACATATATTTCATCTCTCAGTATCATCCCAGAAATTCCTCATGTGAAAATAGTTTATCCTGTATGTAATGACAAGTGTCCAGTGCAGCTTTGGTTTGGATTACTTGAGCTTGTTTCAAATAATTTGCAGATGTGGACTATATTTCTTTCTAACATCTACGTGAGCAAATGTATGCGCAAATAAACAGCCAAACATCGGGTTTTTCAGGAATCTTTACTATATTTTTTTTCACCTGCTCAGCTATTACTTCAATCTCAAGCACACTCCCTGCTGCAATAAGAAATGTGCCATAGTACATATCCCTCTGCTTCCTCTTTTGTACTGGTCACAGCCGAGCAGCAGCATTTGCAAGAGAAAACATGAGCTGCCAAAAAGTACTGCCCTGAAAATGCCAGTTGTAATCATAGCTACATGACACAGCTCAATGGTGCCAAGAATCCTCCTCCTCCTCTCATTCCCCCTATTCCTCCCTTTTATTTTATTTCTAACCCCAAGGGCAAACGCTGCTTCCAATTCAGGATTCCCATATAAAATCTCTATCTGAACTGAGATCAACAGAGAAAAACATGAATGTATTCACAAGCCATGCTGAGTAATCTAAACCGCTGTTATTTTTAACTTCAAAGAGGCACCCTAGGGTACCTGTCCTAAAAAGAATGAGCTGGAAATGCTGCTCACCACCCCCTCCAAAATAAATATAATAATAAAATAAAGCCTATTGAAATCCTACATAAGTGACAAGCAACTCACAGAATCAGTTGGCTGAATTTACTCCCCCTGCTTTCAGTATTTGTCCTTACTGACCACCAAAAGCACGGCAACTGCTTTTCCTCTTGCAGTAAGTCAGCTATTGCTCTCATTTTCTGCAGTGAATAAAGAATTATGAGTGACCCCAGCATCCTCTAACATCTCCACAGGATAAGATTCCTTAGTGCTTGTTTATTTTCCTGTCTGAGCCTAAAAAACCCAGAACGTGGAGCTGCACGATGAGCCACAGCACATAGCCAATACTCCAAGGACCACAGAGCTTTCCTGTTCTGAGCTACAGGAAGTTCAAGGAAATCAATGGGAGGTGGAAGGCACATAAGTAAAGCAGGTGTGCTCCAATTTGGCAAGAAAAAAAAAAAAACTTTTAAAAATAAATCCTGAAGAGAGGGATGACCTGAAGCAAGTAAATCAGCACTATCATAGCCACTGAAACAAATCAGACACAACTGGTGAATAAATCAAGCCATCTAAAAAGCACTGATTTTAATCAATAACTTTTGCAATTACATGCTTACTGTTAAAAGTGGTTGTGTTTTTACACAGTCAGACCAAGGCTGAACTGCACAGATTTACCTCAAGCTCTTTGTAGCCTCTATCCCAGCTATAGCTTTGTGGGGAGACAAAATGCATCCTGCAGAGTCTCCTGTTAAGTCAAAGGAGGAAAGGCAGCAATACAGCCTACAAACACTATCTGATCTGAGCCAGTTGTTTCTCACAGTACTTCCTGTTGTTCCTTCTTCTGGGAGTCTCCATTTGACAAAAAAGTATACTTAGCACAGTCAAATGCAGGCAGTTTCTGGAAGTCAGAGTAGGTCAGCATCACAGCCCCCCATAACTCACACGAATCCCTGATACGCCCAGTTTTGGTAATTCCCCGAGTTAGTCTGGAGGTAAAAGAGGCTCTGGATGCTTGCTACAGAAGCATCTATTTTAATAAAGAGGGAGCCAAACACTTGTGATATTTCTGATACCACCTCTAGTAATTCCAACAACATTCTTCTGATTAAGGTAAACTTACACTGCAGAACAAAGTGGAAATTGACCCTCTGCCTATAGTAATATGATACATTCTCAACTCATAAGCTACAAGAAGAATAGTATTTCCACACTGATCACGCACCACTGGCAGTGAGAAGGCCCCCTTCCTGAGCTCCATCACCATGCAGACCCCTTGAGGTCTTTGCTCATGCTTCAACAATTAGAACAACAGGCTTAAGAGCCACATATGACTGCTGCAAGTTGCCGAAGACCACACTGCCAGGGAAGCCCTCCTGGGGTACAAGAAAGCTATGCTACCAGGATTCATTAATTTATGGCAAAGCAGCAGAAAAAAAGCATCTCCTGTACAGCATCTAGTTCCTTACACCGAGTACATTTGGCCACATCACATTTCATTTTTGCTGGTTTCTCAATGCTTCACATACATAAATATACAAATTGTAATGCAACGGAAGGCATAGTGACGACAGCAGAGTAACAGGATCCTAGGCTGCAGCAAATGAGAGGGTTGCTCAAATTCAACAGCTGAGGGTACAGAAATAAAGAAAAGAAGGTGCTTACCTTCAGGAAGCACTGGGGACACAGGGATCTCCAACAAGATAGCCTTGCCTCCACTGCCAACCCTTAAATGAAGTCTGGGAAGGGGTGGATTCTAGCACCACCCCTTATGGTCAATCAGGTACATTGCATGCACCTGAGCTCCCCTGGGTTGGCCTTGCCTTCCTACCAGGTGCCCAATCACTGTTTCAAGCCATGACTTAGCATTTCCACTACACAAATACACCCGTGTGCGCGTGTATGTATATAAATGGAGATTTTTCTTGCCTTCCATAACCACAGGCAAAATAAAACCCAGCAAGCATGAAAGAATTCCAGACACTGCCAAAACCTGTACCAAATAAGCACCTAGCTAGACAAAGCTCTGCAGAGACAGCCCTGAAGCGCTTCTCTCCCCTAAAGCCTGTTATTCCAAAGATTACCTGGTGCATGCTATTCTGCAGCAGTATTTTGCAGCTTTTTGCAGTCCCTAATCATACAGGGACTAAAGCAGCTGAGGTGCTTTATTTGGAATTACAGGTATGAAACAGAAGTAGTTCTAAGCCCAATTTGTCTCCAGATTGGCCAATCAGTTTCCTTCCCCCATTGCTCCCTTCATTTCCCAAGGTAGAGTGCATTTTTCCACTGTGTTCAGCAAAAAATGAGGTGAGCAGCAGGCTAAATGAGTACAGCTTGATCTCTCTGGAGCATGGAAGGAAAGACTTACAGCTTCAATACACAAAACCCACCATGGTATACATCTGAAACAAATCTAGAATATGACACTTACTATAAAGGGTGTGCCAGAAGCACGTTCTTTTCATGACTGAACCTCTTACCCCACTGTAATCTTCTGTTGCCTTTTTTTTTTCCCAAGAATAAACACAGAAGTTCTCAAAACTTCTCCCTGTAAGCCCTTGCAATGCACTTACAACTTCTCCCAGGCATTCCTACAAAGCTACAAAGTCTAAATTGCCTACTTTCTTTCCGTGAGGAATCCTGCTGTCAATGATCTACTACTTCTAGCAGATGTGGTTCTAAGAAAAACACTAATTTCCTTAAGATTCGTAATAAAGATCAAGTGGAGAACTATCAAAACACAGTCGAAAGTTGCTTCGAAAGCTGACATATCTGTAGTTGGAATTACATCATCACTGAAATTGTTAGCGAACAGTTTAAGTTACTAGACTTAAACATATACAACACAGAGTTACATATGATCAGATTTCTGCTCCTTTCCTCGTTTGGAAGCTTTGCAGATATTTCAAATATTTTTAGATGAGAAAAATTAGGATGAGAATACCTCAAACAAACAAACAAATTTTCCTACATTATCTCTAAACTACCTACCTCTTTGTAAATTCAAATAGTGAAGTAAGACTTAAAATATTTATACACGGTAGACCTTAAATATACATATATGTTTCTAAATCAAGCCTATAAGAGTATGACTGCAGAACAGCTGACTGAGAGCAGATAAAGGGGTTAAAGAATTAGGTCTGGAAAGCCTTTTTTTTCCAGTATTTATAAAACACTGCAAATATATTAGGCCAAAGGAGACAACTGGACTAAGCTCATGGATTTTTATGTCCCATGAAAACAAAGAAGATTAACAAGAGATTTTTGGAAATTCAAAAACCGACTGTCTGATTCATTTATTATTTGCATTAGTTAAATCAAGAAAAAAAATCTCCCAATTGAGTCAGTAACCGTTAACTTGGCATTCATGAGTGCACTTCCAAGTGCTGGTCAAAACCTCAGCTTTTAAATAAAAAAAAAATAAATCTCTAAATAACAAAAAGACAACTGAGCCTTATACATCGAATATTAAGCTTCTCATTTACTCATCTACATATTCAGATCCGGATATATTCTGAACACTTCAGGCCCAGTTATTTCTCTGCTGACATTCCTGCAAGGACACGAGATTATACAACCACTGCTTTATAGCTTAGGGAGAATACTGACAGACGTGCAAAAGGGAAAAAGTGGACATTAAGAAGTAGACAACAGAATCTTTGTAGTTTGACATAGTACCAACATAAGACTCTGCCTGCACATCTGGAACTAGTTATTCTGATGCCCACATATGCAAGGGGAGCAAGTTCAGTTCTCATCTTTAAATCAAGAGAAAAAATACATTGCTATCGACTTGGACAACAACATGATGTTGAACTGGCTCCAGGATGAACTAAGCTCCCCACATGCTTTCACATTTCAGCCATGACCAGGGCCTGCAAGCACCCAACTTGCCTTAGTGAGGCTGCCATTACTACTACTTTTTATCTGCACAAAATACGGAAAGCCAGACTGTAATTCAGTCTATAGTATTTATGCACAGTATTTATACACTGTACAAACATTGTCACCATGTTTTATGGCAGTTGAATTGGAGTGCAAGACTATTCTGCAGCCTATTTCATCTGGTATCTAAAACTCTGGAATACCACATTCCTGAAATGTGTTTTATTGGAGAGCATAGCTATGCAGCATTTCTATCTCAGGATACATCAGACATTGCTTCTGTATGACAAGAATTGACAGGAATACTCAACAGCATGCAAGACTGTCAAAGTTCTCTGTTACAGTACAGCATCAAGGGTGCTCCAGCCAGACCAATTCCTGTGAATTTTGGTCATATGATTCAGTCAGGCCAAAAGGACACATTGATGAGTATTGATGTACCTGGACTCCATAAGTATTTCTGGTATCAAATTAGGAAGCCAGGTTTCTTCAACCCTCAGAACAGTTAATGGAAGGAACATAGACCCTTCAAGATGCTTAGAACTCACCTCCTGTTCCAGAGTTGTCAGCTGCCAAAATTTTATCTGGCCTGTACAGCCCTCTTCATTTAAAGCTAACAATAATGTTCCAAACCCTGTGTTTCAAAAGAAAATTTGTGGAAAACTGTTGTACATTTACCCCACATGCTCAAGTAAAGAACCAGAATTCATGGCTTAAATTTATATAATCTCATGGTTTTGTTGGTGAGGAGACAAGTGAGGGGATAAACTCACTTTTTTCTTTCTTTCTTTTTTTTTTTTTTTTTAATTAAAATATCTGTGGCTGGATCTACTGCATAAATAAATCAATCCCCCAGCTACACAGCTCCATTTTTCCAGTCCCAGCACGTTGTTTTATGTATTTTTCCTTCCATTGCAGACAAATCACTCCAGGGAGTTTTTAAACCCAGTAGTCTACTTTCCGAATGGAAACAATTAGTGTAATTTGTGAGTGAAAAAGCAAACAACAACAGAGACTTACCCCATTTTTTGGGTAGGCTATCCATCCTAGATCCCCCATTACTGTGCGTGAATCCAATAAATTCACTGAAAGAAAGAAAAAAACTGGTAAGATGTATGTCTTATAAATTTCAGTAAATATTTCATGATTTGGGTGGCTATGGCAAATAGGCTGTTTATAATTAACCAAGGAAGCTGGGTCTTTCTAAGACAGAACAACAATGCAGTAACTCCTCTAACAATGAGAGCATACCCTTTGAGATCTGCAAATGGAAGTTGCACATGCTCTAAATTTCTACAAGATCCAGACTCTTGCAATAAGTTCCTTGGGACTGGTCTTTTTGGGAGGGAAGTAACTACATAAACTCTGTATAAGAAATACAGCAGATACACACATATTTCTTCTATGGTGTCTTTAGCAAAATCAAGCCTTTTAGACAAACACAAAACAAGAAACAACATGCAGCGTACCCTGGTTATCATCCATTCAAGTTTTGAAGTACTTTACATGTAAGTATGACAGTATTACAGTTATCAAGAATCTATTCTTTTTTCTCCCTTGCATGTTGTTCCAAGACTCAACAACTTCACTGTAACACATCCAAGGGATTGTCTTCCCTCCCCCCCTTCACCCAAAAATACAGTGGTTCTATTAAGTCAGAAGCAATTAACAAACAATTAACATTAAAGAACAATAAAAATTATACTCAAGTTTATAATATTTCCCCTTATATTTCTTGAAATACTGAGTACAAAGCATGAAATAATTAAAAAAATATATCTACACAGAGTTAATTCACCTGAGGAAAATTACAGTAGCTTTTGGTGCTGAGCTTTCCAGTGTCATCTCCTGTACTTGGGATTTCCAGTCTCCCAAATTAAGAACTAGCCTCTGAATCAATAGCTGTTATACAGAAACTCGGTCTAAGAGGAGTCTACTTTGCAAAGCACAAAAATCCTTCAAACAGTAATTCTTGCTTTCCACAGTACATTTATCTGCATAGCACAGCCTCATTTTTGCACCCACGTTCAGCCTAATAAGGAACCAATTTCCCCATGTCTTCAATTCGTGGTCTCCAATGTATGCATCATTTAGAAATCCCACAGGAAGTCAAACTTCAAGACTTTCAAATTGAAGATGAGCTATCCCAAGAACAAGCTGGAAACAAGAAAAGGAGGATACATGCTCGGTCCTTTGGAAACAAGCCCATTTATTTAGGTACTTACAAATTGGTAGGGAAAAGAAATAGCATATGCATACAAGCAGAAAGATTGGGAATATCATTTGTCAACTCTGGTACTCATCTGAGGTTCATTTTCCATCTCTGCACAGACAAATACCAGTGCAAAGCCAAAGCATACAGACCTCTGCATCAACACAGGTCATCCTACTGCAATGCACCATCAACAAAATTAGAACATTGCCAACTGAGTACCTTGGACATCGTGTATACGGTATTTAGGGAGTACCTGCTCAATGTGACAAGAAATAGACTCATCAAGTTCCTGTAATTGGCATTCCACCTCAGAATGTCTATTTTTCCCTAAAGAGTCAATGACCTAAATGTATAGAAGCACAAGAACTTAATAGCAAACCATATTATGTACACAGAAGCACAAATAATAAAACTAGACATACATTATACTAAAATAGAAGTTGTCTTCCTTTGAAATTTTAAGGAATATTAAAAAAAATGAAGGCTAAACAACAGATCTAGCTTGAAAAACATTTTCAGTATGAATTTTGCCTTGATCATTGTATTGTGACAAATTCTTCTTGTAATCATTGTATTACACTGACAGCTGACTGCAGCTCACTGTACACAAAAACAGCCAAAACACAACAGGTAGGGAAATTCGTCCTCCCTCAGCCTTGGCGCCAAACGTTTAAAGAAGATTCATCTACATGGATATCTGCAGTGGATGCAATCATTAATCCAGCATGCTATCACAGAATACAGTAATTTTCTGCCTCATTTGCGTATTGTTTCTAGAACAGAAACCATGCTTGGGTGCTCAGAATGCTATGACATTCATCAGAAACAAAATTGAGGGATTTTACTGAAATACATTCATAATAAGGAAGCAAAACTAGGTGGCTTTCCATGCCACAGCCTGAGTAAAATAAATGTATTGCTTTCATCCACCTTTACAGATGCTACCCAGTAATGGCCAGCTTTTGCCCTCCTGATGTGTCTACAGGTTATCTTCTATCCCTGATTCGGCTGAAGTCAAAGATCAGTTACACACGTGCTCCTAATCCTACTGTACTTTCTCACTGAAATCACAAAGGTGATCTTAAAATATTCCTCAAAATAGGACACGTAACAAACATGTCCTATATTATAGCTGTAAACCATTTCAAAAAGGAGGAGAAAGCTGCCAACAAAATGGCAGGTTACCCAAATTCCTCCTATTACAATCACTGTAATTAAACTGAGCATAAGAGTATATTCCTGTAGTAAGATGCAACAGATGCAAAACAAGTATTGATCTACACTGTACAACTTAATTAAAACTTGTCCCAAAGATGCTACTAATGAATGTAATTAGATGGCATGTTTGATGCCACAAAGTTCTTCATGACATGCTAATTAATCAAAAAGCAGGTAAAGTGCTTTTATTCAAACATCAGATCATAAAAAGAACACGATAAAAATAAATATGGTATTATCCAACAATGACAATTTTTAAATTGCTGTTATTAACTTCAATTTCAAAATAATTTTCTGCATATGAAAAGATAATACAATCCATTCAACTCTAACTCAAGTCAGTGGGAATTTTTCTATCGGTGAATCAGCCAGCAGAGCTGAATACTAAATCTCCAGTTAGAAAAAAGAACATTTCCTCTTTTTTTTTTTTCCAATAGGATTCTAAACAGAGCAAAATAAATAGGAAGGGATGAGATGCACCTTTTGACAGGCACAGTGCAGTAACCTGAAATTCATGCCAAGAGAACAAAAGCCACCAGTGACATTAAGCTCTAGGCTGCTCTGGATGGAGGCTTGAAAAGCTCCTTGCATGAGGGGGCCTTCTTGGTCACAGCATGCCCCATGGGCTTCTGCACAGAACTGCCTTCACAGTATATCTTCTAAAATACTGCACTGTATCGATTTGCTGAGGAATGTATTCAGCCAGTAGTTGCGTTAAATTGCCTGCAAAGACGGAAATGTTTTGCTTTCAGAATCCCAGAAATTCCTACATAAACAGAAATTACACCGCTCCACCTAGACACAAGGTTTCTGCATTTTCCCCATCAGCACCCACCCAGTCATTTCCAGGAAACGCCATATGTACTCGTACCACTGCCAGCACCCAAATGCACCCTGGTCCTGCCCCACAGCAGGCTGGAGCCCCGCGGCCGCATCCCAGGGAGGATCCCGCGCAGGGTGACGGTGTCAGCCTCCCCTCCTTCCCAACCCTGGCAGCAATGTTCTTTTGCTGAAATGGCTTTTGTTAAGAAACTGCAGATTGCTGAAACGGCTTTTAAGCAGATTGGCCAGGCTAGAAGAAAAACAGTGGGCAAATGGCAGGTAAAGTACATTGCTACGGAGTGTAAATTCTCTGCGAAAACAGTTTTTTCCCCAAAGAGCTGATGCCATCCTAATGAGATGCTTTCACCACTCATCATGTGAAGCTTTTCTGCACCTGAATAAAAATAGCCAGAAGTCCCTCTGGTTTGACCCACAACAGGATTAAAAAAAAAAAAAAAAAGACTACAGATCTCAGGAGCAGCGGAAGCAGTTCCTCCCCATCAAGCCTGTGACAACCAGCAGCAGGCATTTGGCCGGTGCTGTCTAATTACCAAATGTTCTGTTGACAGGAGGTGGTAATTCAGGAAAATCTGCAATGGTGTGCTTAAGGCTCACATCTTTCAGGAGGGTCAATGTCAGCTCCTGTACAGCTTGGGAGTCCTGGGCATAGCCCAGACCCATACTCAGCAGCCTTCGGGATGCAGGGGAGCTCATCCCACTGAAGAAGGCTCTCCAGAAATAGCTAGCAACTCTGCTTACCCCATCACCTTAAAAACTTCCAAAGGAACAGAACTCATTTTTTTCCACTTCCTTTCCTTTCAGCATCAACTAGATGTGTCTCAACAAGCAAGAAACCTCAGAGCCAATAAGTACACACTTAGCACCTGTTTCTTTGCCAGAGAACTTGGAAGAGCCACATACATTGATTCAAAAATGTGTTTTGCTCATCTCCACCAGCAGTGCATCCATCCCACAAGCCCTAATTATTTCTAATGCTCAGTCAAGGGGAACACAAAACCGCACAGATCTATATCATCATTAACTTCCATGCCTTCAGGGTAGGATAAATGATGATTAAGTCTAAAGTCATACCACAGCCTTTTTTCCTTTTTTTTTTTTTTTAATACAGAATAATGGCTGAGGGAATTTGCATACACTCTTGTTCTCAGATAGACTGCTTACTACGGGTGAGCAATCAAGTTGGAACAAAACCAGAAGTGAACAAAACCTCTGCCCTGAACTCTAGCTGCTGAATTACTGCTGTCCTTTCACTCGTGAATCTCTAATGGGAGACTGGATCTGACTTTTCATTCGGATGTCCTCATCATGCTCATCCAATAGGCATTTAGCAACTTCACCATGACTACGCTGGGACTGTGGCTAGAAGGAAGCATAGAAATGCCAAAGCTGATAGCATTCAATGCTGACCTAAGCCAATGCACCTGCCCACACAGCAGAGCATCCCACCCAGTACACAGTGCTGTGCGGCAGCATGAGATGGCACAACTGAAAGCAGGGCAGTGCTACCACAATTGCACAAGGTCTGAGGTTGAAGCCACCAACTCATGACTTTAGTCACACCACCTAAGTGAGATGGTTTCTCTAGCTGTAGTCTGAAGCAAGATCAGCTGAAGCAGTTTCAATTGCTCTGCTCCAGTTTCAAAAGGGGAACGAAGGCAACCTGAAAAACAAAAATCCCCCACCAGCAGGATAAAGCATTGAGTGCTTCTCAACTTGCGAGCCACATCTCCTCCTGCCAGTTTAGCATCCAAGGATCTACCACAGAACATCCATGGCTCACACAAGACTATGAAAGACTTGACTCTTCTGGGCTGCAATAGTCTTTGAGCCTATTGCCTGTTATTCCTTAGGTACCACAAACTCATACCACTCGAAGGCAAAAGACTTACCACATGGCACAGCCTAATGAATTTATTAATGAGAAATCACTCTGGAACAGGAAAAACAGTCAGGATATCATGAAGGGCAGTTCATACCATGGAACTATAAAGCCATGTCAATGTGCTTTCATTATTTCGCTGAAATACAACTAAAGCAGGAGAGAAAAAATATCCTCTTTGACCAAATCAATATCCCATCACAACATGAGCAATAGTAAAGAAACCTCCTCTTAAAGCCTGCATGAATATTTCAAAACACCACAATTTTATAAGTAGGGCATTTTAAAAGAAAAGCATTTGAAAGAAAGTGTTTGGGTTTAAAAAAAACAAAACTGAAACAAAGCACTGCTTTAATACATTTGTTACAAATTCCACAGGAATCTGAGTAGTGTTTTCAGTAACCCAAGTCTGAACTCCCATATGAAAAAAGGTGCAAATCTACTAAGTGCTCCTACATCCTCAAGGCTCCTCCTGCAGCTCCTGGCTTCCTCTGCACTGTACTCCTTGGGACGTAGCCATCCACAGAAAGGTCAGAGCTAAAGCAAGGTAGCCCCAGCTCTGACCCAACACTCTGAGCTTGTGGGATCAAATCCATTTAAAACAGTCATGAGAAACTTCTCATGGGAATATTCATACACTATAAATTAAACATGAGGTGAAATGCTCTGTTGGATAGGGGGTCAAGGTGCATGACAAGACCTCTTCAGGAGGTCTCCCAAATAGTATCTCAAGCTCTCCACCAAACCTTGCACCTCCACTCTCCTCCTCTTTCCCCCTGCCCAAGGCAGGGGTAGAGCTGCCAAACTCATCACCATTAGCAGAGCTTATGGTGATGTATGCAGTGTATCCTTACACTCCATAGCTTCCCGTTCTTCCTCCTGCACTCCTAAAGTTCACAGCACCACCAGGATACATTGACTGCAGAGGACTCTTCATCATCATGAGTCAAAGTTTTTCTGCTTCATAAATCTTTGCTTGTTTCATTGCAGTATTGTTGCCATTCGTTTTCCAACTGTTTTCCCAGTTCTACTAAATATTTCCTCAGAAAGTATAAATCCAAGGCGCTCCAATGACTGACAGTCAAAAATAATCCAAGATAGCAAAAACAAATGAAAAAAATAAACTCCTGTAAGAAATCAAAGTCACCGGGGAGCAGATGTTTTGTATTAATTAGCTACACTGAATTTGGACAAAAACAAGCAGGAAAGCACCTCAGAAATATTTCCAGCAGTGGAAACCAGGTACAGCAGAGTGCAAGCTGTAGCAGTACCTATTATTTATAGCCCACTGGAGGAACTAAAAAATACACTACTTAATGAACTTGCAAACTAATATTAACTGCAGATTTATATTTTATTACGTTGGCTTTGTTCTGCTCTTGGCTTTCCAATGATTCCCTTTTATAGCAAGTGCCAAAATGCTACAATCTATATTACGGATTCATAGGTTTTGAAGGCAGGTGGACAATTGCAGTCATAACAATAGCCAGAAAATGTTACATACTTACGGTGAAGGAAGAGAAAAAGTCAGTAAAATGTTCCCTAGCCCGACTCCTAAGACTGACTGGAAACAATACCATATCAACACAACAGCATCTCTCCAGAATGAGACTGGTTGTGGCGAACAGGACTGGGGGAAATTATTAACACCCTGCTATTGGCAACCAGAAAGAAACTTCTACTGAGAAGGCAAAATGGCCAGTGAGCATCACAGAGGTCTGAGCGAAGCAAGAAAACACCAGCACTGCCTGCAGACCCAGTGCCTCCAACCACTACCAAGTGTCTCTGCAAGTGGCTGAAGGACAGAGCCAATTTCTTTGAGATGCTACTTAAATCAAGCACCTCATTAAGCACACACAAAGCGAAGCCCTAAAATCCCAACAGATTCCCAATGCAATCAAACCACCTGCTGGCCATGCTGAAATGAAATATCACATTTTGCCCTAATTCAGAACATTGCCAACTACAAGCAAGTCGATCTCTGTTCTGAAAACAGGTCCTCAAAGACATTGGCATCAAATTCTGTTGTGAACATAACTAGATGCAACAAGAGGAAAGAAACTCACCAGACACATCCAGAGCTGTCAAGGCTGTCAGCTTTCACTACCAGTGGACTTGCAAGACCTCACTGTCCAGCACCAATAAAGCCTTCCTGTTGACAATAATGACTACTCTGCTGCCACAGAGTTCACTCAAGTAGAAAAAAAGGAACTGACATAATGCTTAGATAGCATTTGGGAGCAAAAAAGTGTTTAGGATGATCTACTGGCTTTTCAGGGGGTTGACAGCTTATCCCTTCTATTTCAGAAGGAAGAAAGTGGAAGTTACTAGTGGGAAGACCAGACTGCCAATACATTTTAGGAAGACATTGATGTATGAACATCAGATGGATAATAGAATGATTGGATTTTGGAGAAACTAACATAAAGGCTCGTATGAAGCTAATTTCAAGTAATTTTGCTGTTTTGACAATGAAACAGAAACTGATACAAATCCACCCAGAAACATCATGAAATGCACATTATCGATTCTGAATAATTAATTTACTCCCAGAAGTTTCTCTGTCCCCTCAGAGACTAGTTGTTCCAAATCCTTCCTTACAACAAATGATTCAAATTAGAGAACCAAGGAGCAGATACGTTTTCAAAACACTTTGAGTACCTCCTGCTATGCTACAATGAAGCAGTTGGCACAGAAGCCTGAGTTCCAAGGTCCTACTCCGTCTCCTCCATGCTCTCTGCATGACTTGAAGAAAACCCCAAGGGATTTACATACCTGAATTCCAAACAGCACATCTGAAAATACCTGCTTGCAGGTAGCTTTTAATGTCCAGAAGGAAAACCATTTCCTCTCCACATACACCCTACTTGGGAGCTTGCCAGGGGAAAGAAAAGGGACAGGAACTGCCCTGTCCCTCAGGCCACCAGACCTTCCCACAGAAGCATTCCCCAACCTGCCATGACAGTACATGCTACATCACCTTCTTCAAGAGATCTTGAAAACTAATCCAGCCAACTAATGGCCACCTGAGAAGCTCAAACTGGCCAGAGACTCCTTACATATCTCCTGCACAGTCAAATACCAAGAGAGAGGGAAAAAAAGGTAGCATTTCCCACCACTGTCACATCCCAAGCAAGACTATCACAGTATGTGCTGAATGCTGTGATACTTCTGGCCCAAAGCATCATACTGCTATTTGTACAGAGAGGAAGGCTGTGCCCATATGCACAGCTCAGAACAGCCTGCCCACGTCTCCTGAACCCAGAAGCCACATGCTGCAAAGGCTGCGAGTGGCAGTGCTCCTGTCCCTTCCCCATCAGCCTCCCCACAGAAGATAGGGATAATTGCTTTCTACCTCCATGAGGATAAGCGCCTTAAACCTTTGGAGAGACTCAGATACTGCACTGACCAAAGTCAGAGCAAATACCAGAACGGAGACTGAAAGCGATAATAATAGGTCAAAAAGATGACTAAAAGGGTAATAAATCCCTACAGAGACCTAAGCTACTGAGAGCCAGTGCTCAAGTCTGTCAATACAGCCAGCCATGAGAGCTGTTGGGGAACCAAACACTCAAAATCAGTCATCTCCTCATCCAGCCAGAGAGCAAGGTGAGGGAACAAGCACCATATGAATAGAGGAGACTATTCATCTCTCCGT
This sequence comes from Perdix hodgsoniae, assembly GCA_035772895.1. Lineage (NCBI taxonomy): Eukaryota > Metazoa > Chordata > Aves > Galliformes > Phasianidae > Perdix > Perdix hodgsoniae. Next base: position 48,311,825 of record JAPSGF010000002.1, read on the forward strand.
TCCATTTGTCCCAAAAAATACACAGACGTCAAATACAAAATGCATTTTCAAAGAAAGAAGACTTCTCATTTAAAATACATAGCAACTTTACAGAACAGATCAAAGAAAATGACTTTAGTAAGGACTAAGTTAATGAAAAAATGGTTTATTCCGATGCAATCATTAACACAGTATTTCTAACCTTGTCTGAGTAAGGAAAAATACCTATTGCAAGACTACACTGGTTGAAATTGGATCCCATTTCTCACTAACCCTTATGGCAGTGAGAAAGATGCACCTGTAGCAGGACTTACTGGACTGCTAAAAACATACTTTCAACCCCAGGTCAGAAATACTGGGGGGTCTACCAGCCCACTTCTAAGTGAGACCCAAAACACAGCAGGACCCAGCACCATCGCTCAGCTGCTCTTCCTCAGGTTGAGAACTCTGCCTGGTGGGAACAAGGATTTCTGCAGGAACAACACAGAAATCCTCAGAATAATATAGCGTAAACCCAGTGAGACTGGAGAACAAGGCATCACATAATAAACTGTCCTGGCCTTCCGATTTCTGAAACAACTCATGAAATCCTGATCCCACTTTCCCTCCCACTGTTTGCTAGAAAATGTTTATTTCTGTATTTACTACGAAGAATAAACACACATTCATTGGTGAGATTTGGTTTCCTTATTTCACAGCAACAGAAGAGCAGATAAGGAGATGGATGAGGAACGTTGCGGTGGGGCCAAAACATGAGGCAACCGTGGGAGTGGGAAGGGAGGAGGCAGCAACCGCCAGATGAGCCCACTGACTGTTCCTGCTCCCCCACGGTACCTGTCAGTTTATCCACCTGTAAAATGATCTGCAAATAGCTGCTTTATGCTTCAAATTATGGTGTCAACATTTATGATGCAGTAAGCTGACGACCTGTCAGCGGTTCTGTTTAAGATAGTTTGCCAGTTTTCCACTATTTATTACGATTTTTAAAATATACCTCAAAAGCAAACAAGTATTGTACTGTAGTCAATTTTACTTATTGCTTATTTCTCTTTTTTTTTTTTATTAAATAAAACATGTGTCATTAGGCAGCAATGCTTTTAGTCATATACTTGAAAGTGCTGCGTTTCAAATGCCATTTTACTGTCAAAAGGATAGCAGTTTCCATTATAAAATCATGACTAAGTCATTCGAAACCTCTTGAAAAGCCATACATCACATCAGACTGATCCCAAAAAGACCATTAGACATGAGTTGTCCCTCCTCATTCCAGTAATTCCACCGCAGTAAATTTTAAAGTTAATGGGATCGCTCCTATAACTAAAATAAATGTACAGCATGGAGGCTACGCAGTGTTGTTACAGAAAGCATATAAGGAACTGCTCCAATACACAAACAGAATAAATTCCTCTCAGCACTCTGCAGAGCAGAGTGCCACGTGCCCTGGATTGCCCATTCTGCACACACAACTTGTGTATGCGCTACCTGCACCTACAGAGCTGCAAAAAATGCAACAGCCATGTGAATGTGCAACAGATGAAGCTGAGTTATTAAGAGCAATACAAGCAAAACAAAAAGTTCTTGTGTCTATTTTTACCCAAAGCATTCAACTAATAGAAATAGATGGATCGGAAAAGTGAGGGGATTTTCACACCTGCTTCTACGAAACACATGACAAACTCATTGAAAAAGGACTGCATTCAATGCTTAATGATAAACACTGTGATGTTATACCTAAATATTCATTTATCCAGTGCTCCACGACAGAAATTATACGTCAGTATGGAACAAAACACACTCAAGTCAACACATTTAGAACAGGTAGGCTCATTCCAGGCTCTGTCATGAATAATCTGCAAATTACCACCTTCCGCTATTTTTGCCTCTACCAGACCTGCCCCTTTAATTGCACTCACTTATTCATTCATTCAAATTAAAAATGATACATCAAGAGAAACTGTGCTTCAAAAATCCCCACAAGAATTCAGAGGAGGAGGATCAAATGCAGGAATTTAGGACTAACAGGCTGTTCTTTAGCTTAAATCCCTAAAATTAGTGCAACACATACCACAAAGTCGCAGACACCCTGCCTTTCTCACCTTCTCTCTAAGTCAATGTCATTATTTGAGACTGCATTTCATCTTATCCGCTTTAAGGCAACCCGTTGTGATTGCACCTCCTCCTCAGTGCTCAATAATGCAGAAAAGCCCTTGAAGTGAAATACACCTTCTATTTAACGACAATTATGCTTGCAAGTTGTTGAGTTACTTTGTTACACTAAGAAGATCCCAGGTACTCCATTCTTTTGGGACTTTGCCCACTCGGCACTTTCTGGGGTCATCTGGGTGAAGACCTGCAAATCAATGCAAACTCGTAACAAACCACGCTGAAGTTTGGGGTGATGGGAGGCATGGGGTGCACGTCTCCACACAATTCCTTTGTTCGTTTTATATTTCACATAAATAATTCACAAAAGCCACTTCCCAAGTCCCAGCATCAGCAACACAACCATTTAAAACACACATTCCTAAACTAAAGGAGGTGCAGGGAACCCATCTGTCCATTGCAGGGCTGCCCCTGGTGCCTGGGACAGGTCACAAGTTGCTGCCAGTGTTGGGGGGGGAGAGAAAGAAAAGAGACTCAGTCTACACAGCAAATCTATTCAGGTTTACACACACTGTTGCTTCAAAACTGCAAGGCTACCGTAAATATATAATCCAAGTAATTACAGTATCAACAATGTGTTCCCCCCCTCCCAGGCTGAAGCAATGCGTTTCTGATTGCTATCACAATAGCAAACGTATTTTATTTCTGCGGAAAGCACTATGTTCATTCAGCCACAATGGTAACTTGAGGGCAGCAGCTCCCTACACATTTTCATAGGCAACGCATCTGAAAGCAGTCAGCTACTTGTGAAATACCAGTGTTCCCAAATTATATGTAATATTTTTGCAGAACTCTTTGGAATATTTGCACTGTGACAGGTTTTTGAATTTGTAAAAGCAGTCAAAGGGAGGAGGGAAACCTCTAATTCCAATCAATGAATTCTGTTAACAGCTAAACAATACCCAGGATGTGAAACAGCACTGAGCCCAGCACGTCTGGCTTTTAATACACAGTTTGAGAAAAAAGCAACCAAAATCAAAGTTGGTTTTATTTCCCTTTCAGAGGAAAACAGGGCAGAAATTTAATTCTGTTTCCCCAGTGTTTACTATATAACCTGCAACTGGAAATACCTAATGGGCATTTACAATTCTTACATACACACACACACACACACACACACACACACACACACACACACACACAATGTCAGGAGCTACTGAAACTCAGCTGCTCTTTCCAAAAGCTGTTTTCAGCCTATGGATCCCAAACAACTCATTCTTTTCTCCTTCCAAATTTTAGCATAGATTACTAAAGCGCTTTCCCTGTAGTCTCTGTCTGCTATAGGGTAAGACAGGAACTCAGGCACAAGGAGTTGCCAACTGCATGTATCTTGTCTTACAATGCCACTGTGTATTACAGTAAGCTTTTGAGAAACAAAAATCATCACAGAGTTTGTGAAAATAGCAATTATGTAGCTGCACAAAGGATGGCAAATGCTCATGTGTGTTACATACCAATACTGCTAGTTGCTTTTTAACCACGCTGAGCAGAACGAGGGATAACTGCAAGACCCACAGAAACCAATGCACGCAACTTCAGAAAACATCCTCTGCTCTGAGGCAGCCACCTCCACCCCAGCAAAGGCAAAGCTTCCCGCCAGCTGGGCAGGACAGCCAATCCCAGGGACGGGCTCTCTGCAGAACCTGTAAGCAGCCAAACCCAACTTTTCAAACCCAAATCGTCAAGTGCGAGCGCATCCGGACAGGCAGGTGAGTCCTTCGCAGGAGCGGGGCTGCTCGGCAGCAGTCGGCCGACAGCGGCCAGAGCAGCGCGGGGCTGAAGGATGGGGCGCACTGCTGTCCCGTTCGGGAGCCATTTCCAGAATGCCCGAAGCAACGCGTACCCTGGATGCTAAACACAGAACCGCTAAGGCTGGAAAAAATTCCTAAGATCATCCAGCTCAACCACCGACAGATCCCACCGTGCCCACTGGCCACGTCCGTCAGCGCCACATCTCTACAGCTCTTGAACACCTCCGGGGACAGTGACTGCACCACCTCCCTGGGCAGTCTGTGCCAGTGCCTCAGCCCTCTGAGATTTTCCCTAATATTTAACGTGAAACACCCCTGCACTTAGAACAGCAGCGTTTCCCCAGCCCTCTGTACTTCTCGTTCGAGCCGCGATTGGCATTATTTGCACTCTGCCACAACAAATTACAGCTCGTCGGTCACCTCGGGCCGCGTCTCTGACATCCTGGCGATTGCTCTCCCCGCCGCGCCCCGGATCCCTCCTCCCTCCAAAGGACTTTCGCAAATGACTGCGAATCGCAGTTACTGCGCATCACAAAAGCAGCCGGCAATCCTCTCCGGGATGCTCAAGTTCCCCGTCCCCTGCTTTCCCACCACGGCGCTCCTCCGGATGTCAAAAAATAATAAAGAAGGGAAAATAAAAAAAAAAAAAAAAAGGCACAGAAGTACTCCGCTGGACAGCACAACTGCGCGCGTATTTACGGCTGGCGGCTTCCCGGCGATTTCAGACGCCCCAAAGCAGAGCAGCTCGCCGATGCGGCGCTGCGGGCTGAGCGGGGCTGCGTTCCGAGGCCCGGAGTCAGCGCGCTGCGGGGAGCGGGAGCCCCGCGGGCGCCCCGAGCTGCGTGAGCACCTCGCGCGCAGCCCGCGCACCTGTGCAACTCCCCGGCCGCACGCGCACCTGTGCAAAAGCCGCCCGCGCCCGGCAGAACGCGTTCGCTCGCTCGCCCCCGTACAACGCTACGAAATCGAACGAAACCAGCCCGACGCGGGGCTCTGTCCCGGCCGCCCCGTCTCCGCTCACCCTCGCTGCCCGGGCTGGCCAGCAGGCTCCGGAGCGCGGCGCACAGCAGCAGGCACGTCCAGCCGGGAGCCGGCCCCCCGGCACGGCCGCCACCGCCCCGCAGCCCCATCCCGCCGCCCCTCAGCGCATGGGTCGGGTCGGGACGGGGCGGGCAGGCAGCGCGCCGCGGCTCGGCTCCGCTCCGCTCCCGTCCAGCCGCCGGCGCGACTGGGGAGCCGGGAGGCGGGGACGGGGGAGGCGGCCCCGTGCGGCCGCCGAGGAGACGCCCCTGACGGGGCGGACCCGCCGCTGCCGCCCCGTGCGGGAACGGAGCTGTGCGCGGCGGGGGGCGCCTCGGCGGCTGGCCCCAAAATGGCGGCCCCGCGGGGTGGCTGGGGTCCCTCGGGGGCGGCCCCGCGTTTGCCCTCAGGCTCGCGCCGTGCGCGCGCCCCCAGCCGAGGTTTCACCCTCCCCTCAGCTGACGGAGTCGCGATTTCACAGCAGACCTCAGAGAAAGGGTGGTCGCCCTCCACTAAAACAAAATTACCACTAGAACAGCACAAGCTGGTGTACAACTAGGTACATTTCTGGCAGGTGGAACACTGTTTTTCAGGTACATTCCACCTTTCTGCGGGCAAGGCACAGTTTGGAAGCCTCTGGTAAAAGTTCTGACTTTTGGTCAAGCCAGGGCCATAGTTGGTACTTCTTCCTGGAAAACAAACACACACACGCAGCACAATACACAACCCCCGCATATACCAGAACTTACCTTTTGGAGGTTTCTTCTTCACCTGCATCCCAGAGCCCTGAAGGACTCTGCCTCAGGAGACTAAATAACAGAACTGAACCACGTAGTTGGACCAGTAGCAGAGATGAAGGGTGACCCTGTGGTGCCTCTCCATGCCACTGCTCCGTGGGGAGGCCTTTCAGCCTCCTCTGCACCAGATGAGGCTGACAGCCACATTGCAGGATTGTCTAAATCATAACACTGTAAAAGGCCATTCTGACCCTATCAGTTTTACCTTGGGTTTTCCCATTGCCAAGATTTTGGCCTGTTTGTTCATGTTAGAAAAAGTACTGAAGACTGAGTACTGCAAATGCATTAAGAGAAAGGCTGTCTCTCCACAGGGCAAGTTTCAGGTTCAGGGCTTCAAGCAAATTGCAAGTTACATCACAAAGTCCCAGTATTGAGAGGAGATCCAGTTGGCCAGTTTCCTATTAATTCAGTCTTTAACCAAGAACTTCTAATTACACAGAGCTCTCTACAGTGGCATCACTCATTGTTTACTCATACAGCAGCTAGACAAGGTGTTTCTCTGCACCATTATACCATATATGAGCCATTTGGGCTATCACCAAAACATGCGTACGCCTGAACTGTATCATTTCAGAAGCACTTGCTCCTGATGCAAGAGGATGCTGTACCTCACAAGCAATCCAACATTTTTACTGCCACCAGGAGGACAAGGAAGAGGCTTTGCTTTACAGCACAAAGTACATAACTTAAGTCACGAGTAAATGAAAGGCATAGCACGCATCTGTTTATGGCAGTGGGTCAGATATTCACTACTCAAATCGCCTACTCATCTGTAACTCAAAAGGAGCTAAGGTTTGCCATCAGAACCATCCCCATCATATAGCTGCTTGAACAGATAAATTGTTGTGACTGAGAACATCAGTTACGATGCAGCCCTGCATCAAATTTATAGTGGGAATAGCCCCATGTGGTATACTCATGCCAATGCTTTTCCACTAAGCACCATAGGTTTTGTCTCCCAGAAATCAAGGCAAAGCACAAAAACAATCTCAGAAACAGCATCTTGCTGGTATATTGAGAGGGACAGCATGAAAAAGAACAAATAAAATGCCAAGCTTCATGGGAGCTTCTGCCAGCTGAGGGGCAAGACAGGTCTCTTATCACAATCTCATGTCACAAACTCATTTGCTCCCCTTTTTCAGCTGCTATTTGACAAACTACTGTTTGGACTGGCAGGCTTGTAATTTAGGGGCATTTCAAATGATAAGCTAGCAACATCTTAATTTTCTGGGAAACACTGAAATGAGCTTCATGTGATTCATAACCTATTTAACAGCAGCCACCATGCTCTCAGATGCATCACAGCTGCTTTCTTCCCCTCCCCCCCGCCTTGGAGACAATCAGCTCTAATTCCAAGAAATTTGGTTTGTTCTCTATTCTTCCCATGGCAAGGAAGAGAGTCCCAACATTATTTCCCAAGTTGTCATTAAGTACCATTTAAAAAATTAATAAATTCAGCATTATAAAATGATTGTCTCATCCCCTTCTGCAACTTCATGTACTTATGGATTCTGTTTACTGAGGCTCAGTCTTCTACAGCTCCTGGTTTTGCCACACTTTTGGTTACCTGCAGCAGACAACCCTCTCCTGCCTTTTGCTTCTTGCATGCATGCAGTTGGCCCTTCAAGAGAAGACAAAAATTAGCACAGTGCTACAACATTCCTGGTAGCGTTCTCTCAACAGCAAAGGCATCCCACACTGAACACATGCCCCATCCGCCTAGCTCAGCCACAGCAGCCAAGCAGAGAGACGCTGAAATGCTGCACATCTCTTGTTCAGAATCTCCCTCAGCAGTGCCTGATCAGTAGGAAGTTGTCCAGCATACACCAGCACTCATGCATCAGAAAAGGTGAGTAATCAGAAAGAAGCCGGATATTCTTCTGGGATTCCTTCCCATCTCCCAAAGATTACATCATGGATTTGAATAGAATTCTTATTTTAAAAAATCTAGGGGGTCTTAAATTAATTCAGCCACCTCAGGCTCATGCCATTTGCTCCCCCTCCCCCAAACTAGATTCTGTAATCTGTTCAAGTTATTCTTTTTGCATCTTGCTAATTCCTTTCTGCCCCTGACATTTAAGCCTTTTCACTTCTGCAAACAGTGTACCCTCTCAATCATTGCTTAGCTAAGGTCTTGTATTTCATCCTTTAAATTTTTCTCATGAGTCATTTCTAGTGTTAGTAACACTGTTATACTCCACCCCCTCCCCTCCAGTTTTCCTAACATCTCATAATAGTTTGTCCAGAAATGTAATCATACTCAAGTCGTAATAAGCAACTAGCTCTGAAATGCTTTTGCTTATGGTATCAGAAAATGACAGCTTTGCCCCACATACCTTGCCACTTCGTATCTAATTTGCTGTCAGCTATTAGACGTAATTCCAACTATTTTTTAAACCAGACATCTTTTGAGTTAGTGCATTTCTGATTATTTCCCATAGATATGCAAAAGCTCAGTTTCACAAGTTCAGTTTCATTTCTCTCCTGCATATGTAATTTTTTTGTGCATCATTTCTGTGTTCTGATGATCTTCTGATTCTGTATTGCCATTTCATTGGTGTACTGTTTATCTTATCATCAATGGAACACACTGAAACAATAGTTTATCCTTCAGATTATTTCAGGAACCCAGAGCTACCAATTAATACATTCCCTGTATCCTTATCTTTGCTAAAACATAGGGGGATCATATTTAGTGCATCCCCATTCAACAGGACTGCTGCCTGAGAAAAGGTCCAATTTCATACTATAAATGCAAACAGTCCCACTGAAGCCATGTCTTCATTACATTAACAGAATAGAAGCTCCACTGTAATACAATAAATTGTTTAATTAGGGATATAAACATTTCCACTTTCCTTTGAAAGGTCTTTTTTTCCCCCAAATGAGCTAGAGAAGATCATACCTTTTTGTGAGGGTACTCCTTAACTTAGTAATTAGTGTTCAATCCCCCCCACCCCCTTGAAATAGAAGGTCTGCCTTATATTAAAAAAAAAAAAAAAGAACACACAGACACATGCATATTAAAAGCAGAAGGAATCTGGGAGCAGTAAGCAGCTTTGCACCGCAGATAGATGCATTCTGATCTTTAACACGACTGCAAGTACAGTTTTAACACAAAATGGCTGTGTTCAAGAAACTCCACAGCAGCCTGTATAGGAATGCAGAAAACAGTAGCTAGCACCAGCAGACAATAGAAAGATCAGTACCGGGAATCAGCAGGGACAGGAATGTTGGACAAGTGCAGGTGGGCCACCCCTTGGCCAAATGAGGTATGTCAGTGATTGTGCCCCTCAGGCACTGTGGAAATCTTCATATTTCAGCACAGAGAAAGGTGTTCACCAACAAGCCAGTATTTGCATGAAGAAAAATGAGCGAGTGGTAAATAGTTTTTAGTTCAAGTTCAAAACCTCAACATTCATATGGTCCCAACACCAAATTTCTTCCCACCCCCACAAAAGAAAAAAAAACAAAAAAACCAGGAGCTACTGGAAAGCGAGCACCTAAAATCTGTTCATTTCATTTACAGCCTGAAATTAGATCCAAAGCTGTGAAAATCCATGGGAAAAGTATGTGAATATTGGTTTCAGACAGAAAAGGCTTAGAGAAAGCCTGACATTTCAGCCTGGCATTTTATTTTGGAGTGCTTCATCACCCGCCTTTGGTCCTGGTAAAACACCCTCAACCTGGCAGTATTCATTTGCAAATGCTGTGTCACTGCTTCCTGCTATCACTGCACTGTAATGACCCCCCCATGGAGCCAGATCTTGGGTGTTAAAATCATACTGTCCATCTGTGAGCAAAGGCCCAGAGGGCTCAGCATGTATCATCACATGTGCTAATCTCAATTAGACTGATCAGCAAAATGATCTAAGTTGCACTCTTGAGCACCAGGCATAGCAGCAGATACAGCTGTGAGCGCTTGCAGCCCACTCACTACTTACCAAGTATTTAGGTGTTTCTTTGCATCACACCAGGAGAGCATTAAAAAGAACAAATGAAATAGCTTTGAAGAGATTTATGAAGATACTCTAATGTAGAGAGTGGAGCACAGGAGGAAGTGCAAAGGCTAATTTGATTACATTGTTAGACCTGTATAAATTTAATAACAGACTCACTTCCACATTTCTCATCATAAGCTATTCGTATTCACTAACAGCAATAGCTCAGCACCTCACACTCTTGAATCTGTCTTCCCAACCTACCCCTGTTAGGGAGAGGAGTGTTACCACTTATCCTGTACAGATAGATAGAAGCAGAAGAGATGTTAGAGATGCAGATAAAGATTACTGAATTGATTACTGCTCCTCTAGATCAAGGGCAACATCCTTACAATATTAATGAAATGATCTTTTTCTTGTATCAATAAGAATCAGCAGATCTGAAGAGGAACTGGCTTATCTCCTTGAGACACTCAGTCAGGAGCTTTAGTAGTCACAGCACAAACTTGGGCAAGTGACTTGGATACATCTGCAGGCACCAGAGTGCTTCGTGAAAACCTAGCCCTTGAATAACTTACCCAAGGTCATACAGAAGGTGTGTGACAGACCTGAACTGAGCTCAAAAGCCATTAAAGCATCCATTTACTCTTCATTCTCACTTTTCCTTTTCCAGCATGTCATTTTGGATCAGGATCTATGCTAGCAGGTATAGACATTACTATAGTTCAAGGGTTCACATTCAGCACTTCACTCATTAAATGCACATTTGTTCAAGGTACAAACACAATAATGGATATAATGATGAAAATCACTGTATTAATGTATCATTTAGTAGTGAAGTACATTAATCTCCTGCATACAGCACTATCCAGAACTCTGTTTCTTCCTGAACTGTATTTCATAAGGTCAGTGCCACCTTCTTTAATCTCTAAGGGTAATCTGGATGGCTACTCTGAATTTCTTTGATCATGGGCAGATCAGTTTTGTTAGCTCAGGCTACTGCCCTGTATTCCACACTGAGGCCAACTGCATCTATCCTTTGATCATTTGAGGAAAGCAAATCCATTCCATCATGCATCACTCCTCAGCAGAGCTGTTTGATACTCCTCCATTTCAACCTACCCCTAATGATTTCTCAAATAAATCACATCATTGTCAGTCACTTCATACCTCAAATATTTGCAAATGCTCAGCAATTTCAGCTGCCAACATATTCATTTAAGTTCTTATGAGACAGCATCTGGATCACAGCTATAGTCTTTGAGTCCCTTCCATCAGCTAATTGCAACTGTTTTTAAAATGCAGGAACATATTTATTTCCTCTCGTTTCTATTCAGTGTTCAAGTTGGGCCATTAAGTAAGCCTTGTGTTCCAAAAAAAAAAAAACTCAGAAATATTTTGCTTGCAAAACTACAGTGTCACCTCATGGAGAAGTCCTTCAGCAAGTGTAAATATATTTTATTTACATGTGCATTTTTAAATAGTTTTAGATAACAAAGGGACAAGGTGGGGCTAGGACCAGTTTTCTGTGACAAAATCTCTCAAGGAATTCTGGCAGAAAAAATGACAATGTACATGTATACATTGTCATTCAAGTTTAAGAATGAAAAAGGCAAAATCTGAAAGCTCTAAACAGAAAATATTACTAAACAGCTTATCTGTGTTAGATCTGGGGGGGGGGAAGGGGGGGAGGAGGAAGAGCAAAAAGCCCCAAGCAGCAGCCTTGTATACAGTTTCCCAGGGTCCAGTTGCAATAAAGAGGCAAGCCTTCCATCCAGCATTCTGTTTACAGCTAGAAAAATCTTCATTAATGAAGACACTAAACAGAATCAGCCTCAGTGATGATCATCCAGGAACATCTCAGCAAAACTTTGTGCTGCTGATCCCCACGCTGGGGGACTGACCATTCAGCCAGCTTTTAATCCACCTCATTGTCAACTCACAGAGCCCATACTTCTAACAGCTTCTTAGGAAGATCTAATGGGAACGAGTAACAAAAGTCTCACTGAAAATCTGAGTAGACAACATCCACTGCTCTCTTCTTATCTACCAGCCAGTCATTTCAACCTAAGTTTATCAAGTTGGTCAAGGGCAATTTCCCCTTCATGAGTCCATGCTGACTACTCCTGATGACCTTCACATGCCTGGAAGCATTCTCAGGATTAATTAATTGCTCAATCACTTTTCCAGGGATCAAGACAAAGTTAACCAGTCTGTAGTTTCCTGGATTCCCATCTTGTAGATGTGATGGACAGAGTAACAAACACTTTTCTCCAGTTCTTGGGCACTGCTGATCACCATCATCATTAAAAGACAGAGCAGCCTCAGCAATCATGTATGCATCCTATCACGGCCCATGGACTTAAATACAAATTCAGCTTTCTTAACTACTTCCTGACCTGATCCTCTTGTACTAAGGGCACTTCCTCCTTGCTCTACACTTCCACTTAGTCTCTAGGGTCTGGGATTCCTAAAGCCCATTCTTACCAATAAAGAGTGAGCCCGAAGAGGCATTCAGTACCTCAGCCTTGCCTCTGTTCTGTGTCACCAAACACCCTGACTCATTCAGCTGCTCCTCCCCTGGTCTTCCTCTTGTGACCCATTTCCTTCCTAAAAATACTTTTCATCTTTGACATCCTTTGCGAAACCCAATTCCAGCTGGACTTTTGCTTCCTATCCTCACCCCTGAGTCAGTTTCTCTGCATTTCTTGTTCTCTGAAATATTGCCTAGTGTACTGGACAGTATGGCAGTATAAACTGCATCTGCATCATGAGATGGCTATAAATAAGAATTGGCTTCTTGTTACAAATTATTTCTCCTTTTATAGCTCCTTCTCCTCATTCTCTCATTCTCATTCCCCTTTCTTTCTCTGAGATAATCTGGGTTTTGGCACCTTTGCTTAATGCCCATTCAACTCATCCTCTTGTAGACTCTACCTTCCCACATGCAAACACCCAGACACTTCTGGCTTCTGTTTTTTGTCTTTAATTCTGCCTGCAGCTAAACACAAGAGTAAGTGATTGCAATTCCATTCAATCAGGAGGTGAAAGACATGGGGGCACATGCAGAGAAAGTAGAAAAAGGAGTGGCAATCAGATTACAGCTGTAGCCTAGAGCAGAATATTTCATAATATGAACTTGTAATTGGTCTCTGGTCCAGGGCACAAAATAGACATTTTACCTACAGCACAATAGTCACCCAAAGACATTAACTTCAGGAAATACTGAGCATGTTAGAAACATTTAAACTTTAATAAAACCATTACATATGCACTGATTGCATAGCTCCTTTATACAGCAAAACTACATACAGCAGCAAATAATTAAATGAGCAGGCTGAACAGAAGTCATTATCAAACCTTTTACATGAACTCTTACTGAATGCTCATCCTTACTACAGCTTCTGGTCAATGCATTATTGCAGTTCATAGCTTAGTCACCAAACAAGAACCATCACAAGACATATTCCATCTTAGCAGTGCATCATACGATGATAAGTGTAGCTAAATCAAACAGCCTTCACACTCTCACACTTCATATTTCACAGTACCCAAGCCCCTTAAATATCAAACAGTTTTGTAGGGCTGCACTGTTTCTGCACATACTTATAACCACTTCAACAGAAACAAGCAAGTTCACTTGTCATATTTAAAGCAACAAACACAACTCTTCCCACATAGTAATAAAAGATTAAAAAACAGATTTACAAGGGAGGGAATAATCATATCAGGGGATACAAATCTACCTCTGTCTTGCTGGCAATCATCTAGCCAGCTCATCAGGAATGTGTGTTTGTTCTTTCTCACCCAAATAAGATGCAATTATTCCAAGGCAAGCTCTGTGTTTCAAGGGAAGCATAGAATTCACAATCCATCCTCTCTGAAGAAGTCCCTAAGCAAAAAAGGGATCAGAAATAAGATAAGCAGAGCTCATCTCAGAGATGTAGATCAGCATCCACAAGATACATAATCTTACCTGGCCAGGAAAACTATCTGCACCAAGGATAAGCATTTCAGTAAGTACTGTAATCATCACCCAGAGTATGCTTTGTTGGTGGTAGATATTGCAAAGCCATTTCCTCTACACCAAGCTCTTTATCTCATTTACAAGAAACTTGGGCCTATTAACACTCTTCACAGTTGCTGCTCCTGGATCTGGACACCTACAAATCAGATAGCTCCTCTGGGTCTGAGTTGCCCCTGATGTGGAAGAAGGGAACATCTTCACATCCATGGAGAAGAGGCCACTGCCAATCTGACCACACCTCTGGGAAAGCAGAATATGTTCAGTTTTTGGATTAGCAACTTTCTCAGTTGTTTTTTTTTTTTTTTCCTCCCACTGGAGGCAGAGAAACATACCAAGTAAGAAAGAAATCCTAATTTTCACAGGAGAACAGCAACAGCCATGAAATCTCACTTGGGCATGGTGCAACACAGGAGTAAAGGCTTCTACTTCTTAACCCGTATTTATGAAGTAATGCAGTTCTCTCCAGTCTGCAGCTGACTTTTTTTTTTAAAGCACAAATTCAAGACCTTGTATGAACTTCTAAAACCAAAAACTCAACACTTCCCAGTAAAACTACAAAGCAGATTTCTGTAAGTGCTTTCTTTGCCATCTCTCTTCAAGGAAATGTAATGGTGACATATACTGCATACACAAGGCACTCAAAGCAAGTATGAAAGACATGAACCAAGGAGCATGGGGAAACTTTATGATACTAGCTTACTATATACTTATTAAAATACAATTAAGTTTTCTCACACAGATCATTATTTCATAGGTTCTACTTAAAAAAGAGCTAGACTTTGTGGTATTGCCACTGATTAGCTCTCATCTTCTCCATTGAGAAGATTTAACTCCAAATATATACCTACCTTTTTATACAGTCTCCACCTGGCTGGAGACTGATCTTTTCTGATGCCCATGTCCATCTATTACAAATGGGTTCCACAAGATCAACTTTAACTTCCCTGCTAGCCAGTCAATCCTGTCTGTCAAATTTTGTTCTCACAGAAAATTAATCTTTTATTTACAAAGAAGTCCATTGTTCTGATCATCTTCACACATTTCCAAACTTTTCATTAAGAAAAAGTCAGTTTACGCAACCAGTGAGCAGGGATGGACACTACAGAGAGATCTGAAGGCCATTTAGAATTCTGTTCTCAAATAGACTCAAGCATTCAATTTCTAGAGATACAGTCCCAGGAAAAGGTGCGAGCATCTTACTCTTCTCCCAGTTTCCAATATACCTTCTTTCAGAAGAGAGCTTTATGACTCCTTCCCCAGCACATGCAAGTTCTAGAGTAAGGGCAATATACAGCAGAACAGATGCTGCAGCAGGAGTGTGTTTACATGAAGCTGCTGACAGCAGATGCAAGCTTGTAAAATTAGCCAATAAAAATACCAGCATCACTGTTTACAATTACTCTAAGCAAGATGGTCTGCCAGCAAACTGGAAATTACATCATACTAGCATGCCAGATTAGAGATGCAGCATTTGGCAAAGGGGCAAACGATCATAACTTTCAGACCATAAGTGGGAAACTCATTCAAGTAGGAAACTGTTGACCAAGAACTGCCCAATAACCTCAGTCCTGCCTGTTTTTACCTTCCAAAATGATTCTGTTCAGGGCTAAAACATAGGGCTACTGAAACAATAAAAAACTTAAAATGTTCTAACTAAAAAGCTACTTGTTATTAGCTACTTAAGTCCTTTTTTCATTCTACTAGCCTGACAAAGCTAGAAATTGAAGAACTTGCTTTTATAGAGCAGAAAACTGTTACTTAAAGTATTGCCATCACTTTTTCCCCCCATCAGAAATGTAATTAACTTTGATTTTAATGCAAGTTGCTGTTTACAGCTTACCTATAAAGACACAAGGATGCTCAGAAAGCTCAAAGACTCCTCCAAAAGGTCAGGAGAGCACTGAAATTCTACCTCATTAATTATAATTAGAAAATCTGAACAAGTCAGAGTATTTTTCACAACAATATGCAAACTAAAGAAATGTTAATACCAACATCCAGTCTAAAAGAACTGAAAACCTCTAGAAATAATCAGAATTTTATTTTTAAATATAACCCCAATTATAGTCAGAGCAACTACCTTACACTGCACTGACTAAGTAAAGTTTAGAAGTTTATTTGTTGTTCTTTATTTCTCTCTGTCAAAAAATATCAGCCCTCTCTAAAAGAAAACTTAATTAACAATTTTACAGCATTCTGAAGAATGAAAAAAAAACACTAAACACCAACAAAACAAGAAGAATAAATCATTAAAGAAACTGATAAAACTCAGTCTAAGCACAAAAACATCAGGTTTGTTATAAAGGTAAGAAAATACATTTATTTATACTTTGCAGACAGTAATAAATTATCAACAGTACATGTGATTTTTTTTGTTACAGGCACACACTATGGTTCATTAATTAAAACAGTTTAGTTATTAAGAAAGCTATAAACATAATTAAAATCAACTACCTGTATTCTATAATAAAGACCTACTTTTTAATTAATTACAAATATTTTTCTACAAAGCATCTACAAAAATTACAGCATTATTTCTATAAGCACCACAGCTTCCACATTTTGAATAGGCCTATAATTAACAAATTAAAAACAGTAAAACGAGAAGAGCCAGCATATACAAATTCAATAAACCTCAGGGCCTCAAAAAAAAGAAAAAAAATCAGTAAGTCCTTTCATAGTACATTAAAAAAGCCATCAAACACAACCTGCTCAAGCCAACAAGAGAAAAAAAAAAAATAATAAAATTTAGCAATAAAATAAAATACAACCAAGACCCCTCTCCTACAAAGCACAGACCTCAGGGCTGCACCCAAGCAATAAATAGTTTGAGACTTCCCCACCTGTGTCCAATCAGCAGTTAGTCATTAGTGTTATAAAGGTGGCATGTGGAAGCACTCCTGCCATTTTGTCTGTGAGTGTGGTAAGAGGGGGCTGTGGTCTTGGGGAGTTGTTATATGCATTGGGAAAATTGGGGTGCTCACTTTGTTAATTTAAGAGGCTATTTTGGTTTGCTTCTTTGATTTTTGTAAGGAATTCTATTTCTTATCTAGTAGGTTTTTTTTTTTTCTTAAGCAATTGCTGTAAAGTGTGGGCTAGAGCTATTCAGGTGTGTTGGGGAGCTCTGGTTTTCAGTTACATGTATTTTAATGTTAGCTATCAAGGAGTGTCTAGGCTTCAAGAGGTAGAGAAAGCTTTTCTTCAATATGGAAACAAATGACTTTTTCTGTTTTCTCTGAGAAATAACTTATTAATTTTTTGAAATTCTCCTTTACTTCCATGTTTTGTATGTATAGTAATCTTCTTGAACTAGAAGAAGGCTGCTGGTCTTGGCTTCTGGCATATAAAAAGTGGGCTGTTGAGAAATAAGCTTCTGCTATTTCTCCTTTTTGTAACTGTTTCAGAAGAGGGGCCAAAATAAATTAAAGCTTTAAGCTTTTCCTAGGGAGTATAAAGCCTGATTGTTTCAGCTGGGTTACTTAAGCTTTGCCTGCTGGGTACAGGTGAAAATTCTGTGTGATTCAGTGTACTGTGTGCAGCTGTGCATGAATTGATCTGGTTTTGCTTCTTTGCTGAAGTACATTCTGAACTTAACATTGTGGCTTATTTTGCAATGTATGTAAAGAAATTTCAGGTGCACGAAACTGGGCATGTGCAAGGAACTATGGAAAAATGACTTGGTCCTATAATAGAAAATTGATGGTTTCTCTAATGCTGTGATAATTGTGTGTGATGTGTATTTTTTTCCTTCTTCCCCACTCAACTTCCTCCAACCCTTCCTGGGACCAAAGGATTTCAGTTGTGCTCTACCTGTGAGCTGGTGTTTGAGTGCGTTACTAAAGGAGTCCCTCTGAGGTGTAGGTCCTTGTATTTAATAGGCTAAATGGGATATTTAAATCCTTGATGGTATGTTAACTGTTCCTCTCCTGGTTAAGATTTTTGTGTATTAAACAAGGATTGCTAATGAGATTTCATATGGTCTTTACTAAATAAGAATGCAGGTGCTTCTCTTACGATTGCGCAGTACTGAACAGCTTTACTCTTATTACTAGTATGCTTTTTAGAGTCTGTTAATAGTGTTTAACTCACTTCATTTTGTTTTGTTAACCTGGTTCACAGTCTAGAATATGTATAGTGATATTTGGCTTTGTGAAGCTTCTATAGAGTCGTATGCTACTCTTTCTATGCAAGATAAGGAATGTTCTCACTGGGGTCCCTAGGGACTTTTACCATGTTAACAATAGCTGTAAAGTGCCCTTCTTTGTGAGTTGTATATTCCTAGGGGAGGGGTAAGTGTTATATACATGGGAAGAATGGGAGAGCCCAGACAGCAATCCCTGCCTTCCAATTTTTGAGTGTTTGTGATACATCAGCAGGAAAAAGTTGTCTTTGGCAAAACTCAGAGTTTGCAAAGTTGGTTGACTACCTCTCCATTGTTATAATAGGATATATGGTAGTAGTGCAGTAGTGATGGACTTGCCTCCCCAGCTGTATATCAATGCTCAATGGAGAGGATGGGCACAGGAAATACCCTTAAGGCCCTTCTGAAAAGCTAATTCTTTTACTGTAGAGTTTAGAGTATAAGTTGTCCCAATAGGAAATTTGGGAATGCTTGCAAGAAGCTCTAGTATGGATGTACACCTTAAGGTAATATGTAAGATCTACATAGGTGATTTTTGGTGCATTTAATCTGTGTAATGTGCAGTATGTATGGAAATCTTCACTAGAAGTGCTTGTTCCCCTTAACAGGTTTAGCTTGATCTAATTCCTGACCTCATTTTTGACAATTTCACTTTCCTTGTTGATGATATTTACATGGTTTTTATTTCCAAAGGACTGTTTCCTATGCTAATTTACAGAAGTTACTGTATTGGAAAAAGTAATTGGTGGGTTAGTTTTCTTTCAATGTACTACTGCTGTGGCCAGTTGATTTTGATGGCTTCTCTATTTTGTGTGTTTTTCTTATACATACTTGTGCTGTATCTGATAGTAAATGTTGTCTATCAACAGACAAATTAAGAATTAACTTCTGGTAGCAAACTGTAAAGATTGGACTTGTATTTTTTTTTAAATAAGAAATACAGATCATGGAGTTGGCTTGTGATATGCCAGACATTGTAAAGACCCTGGAAAAATGGCTCATGGCTTATGAGCATAAAGTCTGAGGCTTGTTGCAGGTCACCACCAACTCTTTCCTTCTATTTAGAACTGGGCATATTGAAGCTATTAGAAAAGAGTATGATTCCTGTCTCTTTGGATGACTAGTAAAAAAAAAAATAATCAGGTAATACTTGTCAAGTAAACTATGCAATATGTAGATGGGGATGATAAGTTTTTTAGCCAAAGTCTTCTTCTCATTTTAATGTCTGCATGGCTCTACTTGCCAATATTATATTTAACTATTCATCGGGGACCTAGCATGAGGGCAAGGTAGAAGTGATCAGGTAGTTGTATTGGTGTGTGTAGATACATATGACAGAGGTGTTCCACTTTCTGGAAGTGGGGTTGTTATGTGGCTGGTACTCCATTCTTTGTTTTGCAGATGAGATACAAGTTTGCTTTGCAGATGAAATACGAGTTGCCTTCATTGTGTTTGTGCAGTATTGGGTCTTTCTTAAATAATTAGTTGCAAGCATTTCCTCCTGTTAAGCTTCTGATTTCCTCTTGTTTTCATAGCATTTTGCAGTCTGGCCTCAGGGCGAAATATTCATTAAGCTGCATTTCAGATAGTATGAATGCTCATGGGTTTTCTTCAAACTATTCTCCATCTTGAAGAAAACTGCAGAGCTACTGGTAACTGCACAACATGCTTCTTGGTGGAGTAAGAAGCTGTTGGCCTTGGTTTAAGAGGTTTGCCTGAGGGAGATGTTGCTTTAGTAATTTATTGGACTAACATTCTTAATCCAATTGTTCAGTGGTTGATCAAAACATCCATGCAGTTCTCCAAAATGAAAATGGACTGAAACTGCTTGGAGTGAAACATCTGACTAAACCACAAGTTAAGATGCTGTCCCCGAACAGACTTAACATTCCTTGTTTTCAGTCTGTAGGGAATTCTTGATATTTTTTGAGTTGATATATTTCAAGCCTCACTTGCAATAACAAATGTGGACCATAAATGTACTGTTGTCAGTAGATCAAGACTTATCCTGTGTGCAGGAACTGAATTAATACTTATAACAAATGCCTTCAGATTACCTAGCAGGCTGCTTCAAGGGTGTGATCTTCCCTTACAATCTTCTATACTGAAATTTTTGCACCTCTAATCTGTTGCAGAAGAGACTAGAACTTTAACTTCCTCCTCATTTCTCTGAGCTATTTGAACAAGAGGTAACTTCTGTCTAGTGATTATTGTGTAAATAAGCTTATACATGTCCTAAAAGCAACACGCAGCTAAATACTCAAAGCAAACTTGACAGCATTTGAATGAGGCACCATCAATACCATTCAAGGGTTGCTGGCCTCCCATAGAGTACAGAAAAATGTTGCAGTTCAGAGCTGAAGTTTAGATAATCTAATTAATATTGGATTGCAAAATAGCATGAGAAATTTGACTTAGTAAGGCAAAGGCAACTAATTAAATGTATCTGGGGTTCTTGACCCCAAAAAGTAGAAGTTGACTGAAGGTTGATAGAGAAGATGAAATTTTGTATGTTTCACTTGCTTATGCTGTTTGGTATTCCTAACCTGTCTATACTTCTATTTGGAGAACAGTTCTAGATTTTGCAAATGTTTGCTGTGCATAGTTAAGGCTGGAAAAGGAGTCAAATGCAGGGCCTTCTTGAATTGTACTTGTTCTTCTGAAATCTTCAGCAAGAGTTTAGCTGCCAGTTTCTTTTCTGATGTATCTTGTTTGCTGCTTGAAGCAATGAAGGGCTTACCTCTTTCTGCAAAGTTTTTTAATACAGAGGAAATTAGTAACTTTTCTTGCTATTATGAAGCATTGGGTGCTTAAAATAGACAACTTACTGCCTGTGCATTACTAATGTACTAAATCCTAGTGGTTGTCAAATGTATTTGAATCAAGGGCTTGAAATTTAGTGAATTGACTTGATGGGTGATAACTAGTGATATGTGCTGAGTTGACCTGTGTGGTGATAGGGAAGGAGTGGAAATTGAAAGTGCTCCTGTTTTGGAGATGCTGAGCTCTTTAGTCCTGTTGTGAGGGTATAGTAGCAGTTGGACTACCCGTGGCTCAGAGTATGCTGTGTGACTCCACTGTATTTGATTTTGATGTCCATGCCATGAATTAAGGAACATGTTGAATTTTTTACAATGGCCCTCTTGGTTGTAGGGATGAGGGGCTAGAGATAGTGTGCTCTAAATATTCAATCTTTTGCTCAATTTTGCAGAGCAGCAGTAGCCTGCAAGCAGATACTGCATACAATGAACTTAAGGACTCCAAAGTGAAATATAAATGAATATCCTGTCTTGCCGTGTAGTTCGTATAAACTTCGGTCATAGAAGGTGGCTTAAGGTGCAGGGATCTAGCTCTTGGTGGAACACTACAGAAGGCAGTTAAACCTTGTAAGTGTATGTTAAAAGGGTGTTTTGTGGGTTGTCAAGGATAAACGTCTTGCACAGCACAGGCAAGCTGCCAATAGCTTGGTGGCTGCCACAGTCTGGTGTGCAAGTGGAACTGCAGGACATAATTGCTAATTAAATGAAATGCTTCCTATGCTCTTCCTCTTTTAAAGATGGGTGCTAATCCCTTGAAATCTTACTGACCAATCAGATGTTAAATGCTGTATATAGGTAGAACAAAATGCATTTGAAGTGAATTCCTTGTGAACTGTGATCACACAATGCAGCAGCACTGCTGTACCCTGCTTTTAATCCAAGACAGCAGGGTTCTAAAACTTATGAGAAAGCTTGCGTTGTATTAGTAGCAATCCTGTGCCTTGTCTTAAACATATTGGAGATATCGATAATGTAATAGAACAGATTGTGACCCTCTCAATTTGAATGGAATTCTTGCAAAGTCAGGTTCTAGCCAGGGGCTTGTAATAGTGTTCTTAGCAATCATGTATATTAATTATCCATGATCATGCTGTGTTGAGGAAAATTGTGCCCAATATGTAATTTCCTTCAAATGTATGACTATATAATCGTCAGCTGGTAATGTGGGTTTTTTAATTGTAGGTGGAGAGAAATCTTGCCTACTTGTCTCCCTGCTAGTTTCCTTTGTCTGTTAAAAATGGATCTTGACATATCTGCTTCATTGGAAAAAAACTACTGAACTGACAGTTGAAGAAATACAGGTGGATGTGAAAGTTACGTGCCTCAGGCAAATGATAGCTTAATTTGCTCTTTCATGAGTGAATAGGTCTGTCTTGCAGGAATGTATATTTATCTACTATCTTTGGTAGTAGATTGAGGCAAGATAATTCATCTTCATTCATTAAATCAATGTGAGAATGTATTCAGAATAGGCTGGCATGTCATCTGTTGTACTCAGGGTGGTTTGACTCATAGTGGAATAATGTTGATCATAGTACAGCTGGGCTCTGATGTTAATGCATGCAACTTATCTCAGTGAATTTAGCAATTTGTCACGTAAGTGGTAAGATAGAGACCTGTGTCAGAGGCACACCAGGGAAATTTTGCATCCTTGTGAAGCTTATGCTTCTACTTCACCTGCAGAGACTGACATCAGAACAATTGTGAGCAACAACCCAGCACCTGGGGCTGAGGTTTTCCAGAAGTTTTCACCTGCTAGGCAGGTATGTGGAAGCCTGGGCTTTACCAGAAGACTGAGTACAAAAATGTTTTGTCCTCTACAGAGGGATTTTAGGGAAGCCTACAACTCTGGACCAAACTGTGCAGCTCCTAAGGAGGGTAAATAATCCTGTAAGTACTTAAATCTGTTTTTCTATGATAAACTACAGTTCAAGGACTGCTGAAAGTTGGAAACAAGGGTCACAAGGTGATGTCTGGATGATCTTTTCTTTTGCAGTATAGTGACTTTTCTTCCTAAGGATTTTGCTTAAAAAGTTGCATCTTCAGGCATGAGATGGGCCTATTTGAGGCTTAGGGACAGGAAAATGGCATCTTTTCATAGGGCAAGATGCCTCTTCTACAGGATTCACAGCAATGTTGAAACTGCCTGAAATGTCTTGCAGAACCAGACTCAAATGTTCCATTTGTTCCTGCATGTTAATTTTACTGGGGGTTGTAGATAATCTTATTGGCTGAAATCACATGGAGTAATTCCTGGACAGTTTAAGGTTTTATCACTTGTTTTTTTTCCTATAGAATGGTAGAAAATGACCGTAACTCATTCTCTGATGATGTGGATTGATATCTTTGAGTAACTGTAACTTAAAAGTTAATCATGATGTCCTATTCTCAATTTCATAGAATATCCTGAGTTGAAAGGAACCCATGAAGGTCACTGAGATCACCCAAAATTCAAACCCTATGTCTGAAAGTGTCCAAGTGCTGCTTAAACTCACAGCTTGGGGCTGTGACTGCTGATGTGGGCAGCCTATTCCTGTGCCCCGTCACCCTCTGGTGAAGAACCTTTTCCTGAAATCAAACCTGACCTTCCAACTGTCACAGCTCCATGCTGTTCTCTTGGGTCCTATTGCTGTCATTAGCAGTAAGACATCAGAGCTCTTTGAGCAACATCTGAAGCTGAAAGTAGGGAAGGAAGCCAAATACCTGGGGAAATGTGCTTTGCTTTTCCAGGAAGACTGCAGTTAAGGCTGCCTGGCAACTTTAATTTGGCCAATTTTGTATATGAAGCATCAAACAGGTATCTAAATACTAGCTAATTTTTGCCACAAGCCCCTACTTTTGTTATGATACAGAATGAACTTTCTCTGTGGCTTTGTCAAGGGAAGACAGTTGCAAGGACCTTTGTTTCAGTGGCCTGAATACAGATTGCTCACTTGACATATATCTGCTGGAGACATGAGTATTTGACTCTCAGAAGTGATGAATTTTCAAAGCTGAGGCTGAAGTTAATGGGAGCTCTTTTAATTAGACTATATCATAATATGCATACACAGTGCTTGCTTTTGCAATTCTATACATCTTGCTAGTTTTCTGAAAGCACACCAGATGGCCTCAATTGCATTATTTTGATGTGTGGCTTTTGGTCAAGCTGAACTTCCTTGTGGCTGTACCAGCTGCTCATCCTGCTCCTGCTTGGAAATATGTTGTCCATGTTATGGCTTCACCCTGGGAGAGATGGAGCTTTAGCTTGGCTGAAGGCTTGCAGAGGAGCTTACTGACAGCAGGGAAAGGGTGACCTGATGTCTTGTTTCAGACTCAAACCTGAAAAGGATGTATTTTTCCTGTGGTCTGCTGTTTTGAATCCTGGTGTGGTCACACCAGGTGACATGGCCAAGCTCTTGTGTGCCCTTGCCAGCCCTTTTGCTTGCTGGTTGGTCCTGTCCTTGCTGACCGGCAGCTACTCTAACATCATGTGCTGCTGCATGGAGGCTCCTTAGTTCAGGTCCAGCTGATCTGCCAATTTCGCACTGTGACTTGAAACTATTTTCAGACTGTAATTACTACAATGAAAATACCAAAGAAATTGATTCCTTATATTCCTCACATTATATTATTCTGGATTCCTGTCTAAGTGCCAAGGGGTTAAATATGATTCATGTAATCTACTTTCTCACTAATCATTTATTCAATTACCTATTAGAACTTGAGCAAGAAAGACCAAAAAAGGAAAGAGGAGGCCAACCCACAGTGTATGTTCAATAAAATGCTACAATCAACATCCAATCATTAATTATCTAATCAGCATTCTCTAAGTATTTTAGCCATAATCTCATTACTGTAATTAATTGCAAGAATCATTTTGTAAACAGCACAATAAAAGTATATGCAACATAACAGCACCAGAATTAAATCTAAATCCCAGAATGAATAACAGAGAAATCTGGAAGATATTACTAAGAGGGTGTCATTAAATAAGATCATATTTCAATGTCAAAATCTGGTGGGCTACTTGTGCTATAGGAGTAAATCAATAGTGTTGCATTGGAAAGACTGGGCCAAATCCACTTTGGTGCAATTAATCACAACTCCATTAAAACTCTGAGGGATGGAGGAGACTTCTTAGATAGTAAAAAATGAATCTTGCAGTTAGTGAGGCTGGCAAAGCTTCTCCAGTTAGCTAACTTTTTAGGTTTAATAGTTAAGGTTGTCCAAGTGCCTAATGGTATAGGAGAGCTAGTCCTTCTGCTCTTAATGGTGAAGTTGTGCTTGACTTTTGCATGTTGTTGAACATCATTGTTTTTGCAGTCCTGCTCTTATGGTAGTGATAATTCTACTTTGTTTTTTTTCCAGCTGCTTCTAGAATAAATAATCAAATGATGCAGACAGATCCCCACAAATACCTGCTGGGCTTACAGCAAAGGTATATTATGAATATCAGGATTCTACATCTAATATTCTAGCAGCACAATGTTACTGTCTTTGTTCTTACCAGCCATTTGACTGTGGCAAGTATTTTGTCATATTTTTTCCTCCTTTCATTTATTTTTTCATTATTTTTTTAAGAATCAATGCCAGGATTCATTTGAATCAATGCCAGGATTCATTTAAAAGCTATAACAATATATAAGAGCCTCAACAACTATAGGGTTGGTTGTGCCATTGATTCTTTTTGAGAAGAATTCCCTGCTGACTGCAGTAGGGAGTTGCTCAAAGATATTGATAGTGTGTGTCCCTCTATAGAGGACTTAAATTAAAAACATTTTAGTCAGAAAGTTCTATGTGGAGTGCATTAGCTAGAGGAAAAGAACGGGACTGTATAAAAATATACATATGCTGTATGGGAATTGTTGAATCATGGCCTGAACCTCTGATCACCTGAGGTGAGCACTGAGTCAGCTGTGGGAGCACAGGTGAAGGCAATTCAGCTGTGTGACCAGAAGGGGTGGAGCCTGGCTGCACATCTCCTAGACCCATTTAAGAGCTGGCTGCCACTGAGGATGGATCTCTATCTGGAGATCGCTCCTCGTGGAGCTTCTTGTGAGCTTACATCACTGGTGAGCACTTTTCATACATCTCTTTTCCAATGTGATACTCTTACCAGCCTAACTTCTGTGTCCTTATTGATCATACAATACCATACAACATCTGGATACTTACTGATCTTACACACACTCACACACACACTCTCTCTCTCTCTCTCTCTCTCTCTCTCTCTCTTTCTCTCTCACAAGCAGGCAGACTCTAAACAACCAATACTAGAGAAAAATGGGTGTTCAGATGGATGCTGTAACATAAATGCTTTCCACCTCTCCCTTCTGGAACTGGCAGAGTACTGGCTAAACAGAGCTCCTTGGGGGTGATGCCAAAAGAAGTACATCTGCTGGTAGCCAGCATAGGGAAGCTCTTATGCTTGGTGCTAAAAGCAGCATTTAGTCTACCTGAATTCACTGACAAAAGTCCAGATTTTTAAAGGAAGACTTTCAAGCCTGATCTTGCCTTGTAGTTGGTGTGGCACTATGCCAGTATGGGTCAGGCTGTGCACTGGAAGGCTTGCTATGACATTTAATGTATTCATCGAGTTCCTAAATCCAGAGCATCCTTTAAGTTCTCTGTCAAAGGAAACTCTACAGAGGAAATGCAGAATGCCTTGTTAATTCAGTTTTTAATGATGAATACCCTGTGGCTTTCTCTTTGATAATCACAGTTTGCCTCCATGAGTAGGTCATACCTTTTTTAGCACACTATGCCCCTTAATAAGACTGCAAATGCCTCCAGGTAAAACTGAAAGTTAGCCAATTCTGTAGATGAGAGGAAGGACCTAGAGTACAAAAATGGAGCTTTGGTCAGTGCCTGTTTTGCAGTTTTACCAAGTGTGGAAATGCAACTGAGCCAGGGAACTGCAATTTGTTGTGACCAAGAGAAGATGTTTTAAGTCACTGACTAATTTTCTTTAAAAAGATCTAAATGCTCTTCAAGTACTTTTTGTCTTGGAAGGATGATTCTGATGTTTTATAGCGCCAGCCTCATGGTTAAATTAATTTGTCTTCAACAATGCCCTATTAGCAAGTATATTTAAATACCAGGCTTAAACTATTTTTCTTTCTAGTAAAAAATAAAGTGCTCTAGCTGTATGAATTAGTAATTTCCAAAGTAATGAATATTAACTTATTCTAAGACACCAGCATAATATTTTTCTGGTCTTGGACCATTAGATGATTTTTACACATATGCTGTATTTGTTATGCTGCAGGGATGGCATGGAGGTGCCTACAGTTGTTGGACTGTCACTCAATTTATACTACACCTCATCGTGCCCAGGAGGGGTACATCTTCGTCTCAGGCTGTGTGAGGATGCCAAGAGTCTTCACAGGACTGAGGCATTGCTTTACTTCTACTGAATCCTTGGTAAGTAAGGCTGAGAGGGAAAAGACTTTGGCTTCTTCTGCCAGGGAAGCTTTGGTATGTGCGGAAGCTCTTCAGTCACTTCCAGAGTTTTGTTGGAGTGGGTACCTGTGCCCTGCTGTGCATACCAGGGCACTCAGTTTTGAAGGGGAGAGAATGCTCTTCCTGTGGGCCGTTTGCTGGCTTGGAGTATGCGGTCTGGAAAGCATCCATTGTTATATTAAACTGCTTGCTTCTCTGCAGTGTCTGGCACCAGGTGATTTTTAAGGTTTGGGTGCTTAGGAAGGTTTTGGAAAACATTAGCTGTCATAAAATGCAGTGTTTTGTATTGGAAATGGGTATTACCTTCCAGGTAGCAGTAATAGTTATTTTTTCCCTCAATGAATTAGATGGCACTTTCTATTGGCTTTAATCCTGACCCTCAAAGAATAGATTTTACCATCTGCATAATAACTGAATTTGGGATATAAGCTTTGGAGGGAATATTAGATGCATCATCTGTCCACGTGGGATTATTAAACTGAAACAGCTACGTGGTATTTTGTCAGTTGGCTCCCATCTTCAATTTGAAATCCGGACAGCTCAGTTTCTCCATTTACAGCTTTGAATATACTCAGGGAACTAATAAACTGAAATGACAGATGCAGAGGGATTACAGGATATCAAGCAATATTTTCCAAATGGGGTAACAACTGCTATGAAAAAACATTCTGTTGTAATAATGAAAGTTATCTTTTTACATCTTGTGCTTGCTGGACTTGAATCACCAAAGAGATGAGGATTTCTCCTGCAGATAAAACACTCAGTAAACCTGCTGTGGGGTGTTTGCCAGTAGTTTGCACTCTGGATAACAAATGTAAATAAGCCCTTCGCTATTGCATTGGGAAATAATGGCTATAACACCTTGCTGCTTAGTCAGACTTCAGTCTTTTGCCTCTCTGGAACTTTACCCTTTTACTGTAGCTGTATGAAACTAATGAGGTTTTGGTCAGTCTTTGAGGCACTCTGGGGCTGTGATGGAGTTGCTGAATTGTCTGTCTGTTACTCTCACAGGTCCCTCTGAAGCATGGGCTGCAATTAGAGAACAATTGGGTGTGTAGAGTAGTTGCTTCAGAAGCCCCCATGGGATTTTGGACTTGGAATCCCTGCTGCAAACAAATAAAGGTTGAGGCTTGGGCCATTTGAGAAGAGTTCTTGTAAGTCAGAGGTGCTGCAGAAATCATTTAGCAGTAACCCTGTGGCAAGCATGTACAAAGGGAGAGAATCTTAGCACTGAATTGTTTTGGGGTGTAAGTACTTCAAATTTGCACTAGAAGACTTTCCTTCTAAGCATTTTAATCTTAGAGCAATGCTGATCTTCAGATCTCAAGACAAGAATACTGGTTTACTTTCATTTGCTATTTGAAAAGCATTGCTACTTGAAGAAAAACTTTCAGGCATAATTTTAAGTACTTAACAGCATTGTGTTAATGGCCATTATGAAGAAAGATGACCCCCAAATACAGTGTGCATTTTCCTCGGTGTCTGATTCTCAGACAGTGACAAATTTTAATACAGTTTAGTAATATTGCATAAAGGAATTCAGGAGCACTTGACAGAATACACACAAATTGTACGGTTATATGTGATGTGTAATACAGCACAATTTTCTGAGTCTCATAGATGCTGTGACTCCTTTCTTCAAGACTTACTTGTCTGGCAGTTTTGAAGCATGTTTATCTCTGTGTAATGGCTGCAGATGTCTCTGCCAAAGAGGAAGGTGAATAGGCTCTAGAATCAGCTTGGACAATTTACATGTGTTTCTGGTATGCATGGTGTGTTCTCCCACAGTTTTCAGGGTGATTGTACCTATTTATCTTTCTCCAGAGAAAATATCCATCTTTTGGATGGAGAGAAACTGTGTTCGTGCAGCAGAAATAATAGGCAGGCAAAGCTGTGACTTGGTGAAGCAAATGTTTTTTGCAGTGTAGTTGATTTCCAAATACTTGGTCATTATTTAGGAATCTGTGGGTATTTTCTCATCTCTGATTCAGATTGTTTCACCTTCTGTGAGTATTCTGCTTATGCAAGTAACATGGAAAGTAACTCAGTGTTTCTCAGATAAGAGTTTCACTTGCTGTGGTCATGTGTGCCAATCATAGTCTTTCCTGCATCTCAGCTGATCAAGTGAGCACCAGAGGCAGAGGTGGGGCAGCTGGGACCTCTATCATACTGTTCAGGTAGTGTATATTGTGTGCTTGAAGTGTCATTTTGTATGGAGATGTTCAAATACTGTTACCTTGGTCTTATATTAGGCTTTTTAACAAATGAGTGAACTGCAGTCTTGCTATTCTGCCATAAGTGTCATTCACTCATTTAAAAGAGTCAAATTTAAAGACCTGTTTAGTTTCCAGAACAAAAAGAAATGGTTTGCTCTGCAATAGTGCAGTAGATATAATATGCTCTTTAACTTGTCTCTATTCTTTTTGAGGATATTTTTCTGGAGAAAATCCCCTCTTTCTGCCCTCTTAAGAGATTCATAAGCTAAAGCATTTTAGATTTTCTTTTGAGTTTCAATATTATCTGGGGATAGCATTTTAGACTTAGTCACAGGTGTGATGTGTGGATGGTATCTTAGTTGTGGTGAAGGCATAACTGAACATATCACTGCTATCCTTTGTTTCTGTCCCATCCTATTTAGCTTTGTATGCATACAGACATGTAGTGCTGGTGCACGATCACAAGACATGCTTACTGAGCTTTGGTCCACACTGTGTTGAGGGTGAGATGGCTGCCTACTCAGCTAATGAATAATGGGATTCTTAGAATCTCTGACAAACACTGAACAGTTGGTGGTGGGAGAAGTGGCTTTTTGTTTCCATACAACTGGAAAAATTTGATGGCTATGTATTGTGCCTTGAACATTGCTCTTGAACTCTTAAAGCTGAGATATGTTGTGGTTCATGAGTCATAATCTTCCTAGAGACTGGTGACAAGTGGACTACAAGGGAATCTGTACAGGAATGTGTGCTGCTGAACTCCTCTATCCTTTGGAAAAGGGGGTGGAACATGCTGGCAGCAGATTTGATCCCAGGTTGGTTGGATGAATAATAAGCTCAAGTGCAAGGCTGCCATGCAGTGGGCCCAAGGCAGGTTGGAGTGACTGCCAGGGACCTTATATAATTTAGGAAGTGTGAATGCCAAGTCCTGTCCAGCATAGGGTGAGTCAGTACAATATGAGCATGGCTAGGTTTTTGTACAGTGAGGTTTCAAGTTGTTCATAGTAATTATCTCAAATTCATAGGGCAATAATAAGAACAGTGCATGAACTCTAAAGGGGCAGCCAGAAAGGGCCTCAGGGTTCTAGGTGTTATCCAGTCTTGTGCTCTGACAGTGGAAAAAGGCTGCTGACATCCTGGGCTATGTAAGAGCACAGGCAGCAGTGGGAGGAGCTGACAGCCTCCTCTCCTCCCTGCCTGATGGGCTGTGGAATCTCCTGGGAGGAGGTTATTAGGGGCTTCCCTCTTTTGCTAAAACTACTTAGTATTTGGCTGTGATGAGTGTGTGCTCCAGAGGCACTCAACCCTGGAGAAAATAATTTACTCTCAGGTCAGTCCACTGACTTGTTTCTGTTACAGTCCTTAAATTAATCCTTTCAGGGGTGCATGTAACAAACTGGGGAACTGGTATTTTATTGCACTTGTGGCCAGTATTTGAATTTCTGTTTTCTAATTTGGGTATCTCTTCTCAAGCACTATCAGTGTAAAGTTAAAGCTGTCTCTGCCTTTTGGCTTTAATCTGTACTTGCAATAAAGCTTTTAAGAGCATAGCGTCATTGAATCTGTGACCACTCAGACATCTCTATCTGTCACTTTTCTTCAGAAGCATGGCACAGGATCTGTTATACAATGCATATAACAAATATAGAGCAATTTCAGCTCTGCTACAGCAATATTTTTCCTAAACAAGATCCATAACCTGTTAATGTTAAATATTAAATGCAAATATGAGAAAAAAAATCTGCTTTTTATAGAGAAGATTATTGATTTCTTGGCTTTAAATATTAGGTAAGACTAATTTCTCACACATGAATTTAAAGTTTTTGTATTGCAGAAAAGCTTGCAATCCTTAACACCCTCTCCATTCCCTGCAAACATTTAGAACAGCTATTTTCTCTTTCAGATGACAATTTTCATTTCAAGCAGGCTACAAGAGGTCATTTAGCTAATTTATGTGGAGATGAGGGAGGGCTGGTTGCACAGGCTTGAGAAATCAGGGAGATATGTAGCAAATAAGACTGCAAAAATAGTTGATGAAGTGCCATTGCTGTCAGCATTTGCAACTGTAGATTAAGGTGTTCACATCCTAATTTAGCCTTCTGCTTGAGGCACACCATTAACCTCCTGACAGCTAGCAAAGTGCATGCACTGTGAATCACCTGATCATTTTTTCCCCAAAATGTTGACTGTTTAAGTGCTGCAGAAGTGTTAAGGCTTTCTGGCCATAGGCTCCAGTTCTAATTTTAAACTAAACTGATTACATGGAGACACAGAGCTAATGCTATTGAAAGGGACAGCGTGTTGTCTGTGAAATACAGACAACATTCTCAACTATTGTCGCACACATCAGCAGCTTGGCTTCTTCTCTCCAAGCTGCATTTCAGCAAATTCCAGAATAATAAAAATTCAGACCATGTTATCTTCTATGAGTAATTCTCCTGCTTATGCTGTTATTCCAGGAACTGTGCTCTGCCAATGCCAACACTTGGCACAGATCTTGCTTCAACTCTTGCCCCACTTTTAAGCACATTTTAACTATCACACATGGGAGATTATGGTGTGTGGGATATTTGTTTTTTCTGTGACAATTCTGTGTTGACTTTGATATTTGATAGAGCTCTTGTTATAAACCTCACTTGCATTCATCTTGATATGGGGTGAATAATAATGCAATGCTTTTCTAATGCTGTTCATCAGTATGGTTTACACAGGCTCCCTGATATGTTTTATTTAAATAGTTCATATCCAGCCAATAAAATGTTTTCATAAAAGCTAGACTAAATCCTAGGATTTGACAGGCAGTCTGAAAGTGGGATCCTATCCATGGCTCAGTAAGGTGTGTTGGAGAAATATGGTGGTCTGTGTACCCAGGGCAACTAGGGCTGCACCTTTCTTTCTCCCCAGCTTGTTGCAAGTTGATTCCAGGGTAGGTTTTATTTAAAATGATGAGATAAAATGCTTCCAGTGGGATCTGCCACTTAAGCAGGGTGACTGAAACTATTTCTGGATTTTCTTGTTCCCCACTCTGAGATGCAGGGATTTGCAGAATACTTTGCTTGATCCTGTCATCATTTTTTTGAGGTGGGAAGAAAATATCACCTCGTTCTTGGAGCTCTCTGATCTTGCTGGATGTTGCAGCACTCTCCTACTGTGGAGAAGGCTTTATGCAGGGGTGCAAGTCAGAATAGATCTGGAAACTGTCATATTTTTCCTGCTCCTGTGTCAGCCTTTAATGCTGAACTATGACACAATGAATTTTAGCAAGTGTGTAGAAGTTCTCACCTCAATCAGGTTTCTGATTTAACATGAAAACGAGATATTTTCATGAGAAATGATGAGGTGTGTTCCAGCCTGTGTTTTTTCTTAAAAAAAAAAAACCCAACCAAACAACAACAACAAAAAAACAAACTTGAAATGTATTTGATCTGGGTGCAGCTGCTGATGCTTGCTTTATAGTTTGTGACCTGTGAGGGAGTTGTACCCCTCTGCCTTCCAAGACTGAGTCACCTTATATCCAGGTAAGTCATTCCCTGTTTTCCCCATGCTGGGGAGGTGATTTCCCATGTAATGTCCAGCACTGTCTGGGGGTATGTGTTTCTCTGTAGTGGTTTGTTGGGTCAGATGAATACAGGCAGGCTCATTGCAATTTTAAGCTGGGTTTTCACTGCCCCCAGCAGGTGCTCCTGTGGCTGAATTGCAGAAGCATCAGAGCAACATTATGGGAGACCTGTCCCATAAGGGACAGCTGAGGGGGGTGCTTTCAGCACTCCAGGGTGAGGTATTCTGTAGCTACTTTTTTGTAGCGCTACTGATGGTGGCAATAGTAATAAACTTGGGAAGGAGAAAACCAAAGATAAATGTATGGTTGTGATAATCCTATCTGAGAATTATTGGCTTATTCAGTGTGGTGTGAATTGGTCTTGGTTTTCAGTGCTACAGGTTCCAGTGTTGCAATTCTCTGCTGCTCCTTCCCTCTGCCCTGGAGAGGCAGGTGAGAGCCCATTGCTTGCCTATCCAGCCCTGCATGGGAATCCCAAGAGCCAGTAGTTTCTCAAATGAGAGGATCCAAACTCTCTGCAGCACAGTTTAAGAGTGACTGTCAGCTGATAGGAGCAGAGGTGATTTGGAGGTAGACTGGGTGAGTGACAGCTGGCAGAGAAGCTTGTATTTTCAGTGCTGCTGTAACAAGGGCTTGGGAAATTGATATTTTTATTAAAGACATGGATGTAAAAACAAGCATGACTGTGCAGCAGTAAGTCACTGACTCCTAGATGCTCTGGTGGGAGAGTGGTTGGCTTATGCTGCAACAGTGCTAAATGACAGCCTTAGTGTAAATGCAAATTTTGTCTGAAATTTTTAACATATTCAATGAACTGTACTAATGATTACTTAAGTTTATTTCAGGTTGTTGCCTTACAGGTCAAATACATTGTACTATACAAGAGGAGGAATTAGGTGCTCATTTATTGATGGATGTCATGTTTATGAAAAGTAGAAATTGTTTTCCAGTAGTTCAATTGCTTTCAGTAGTTCCAGGAATGCATGCTTTTCTTTTCACAGTACTCTAAGCATTAATGGGGGAATAGTCCTAAGAGCAGAAAAGTTCTGGACTAGCACTCTGTAGGTGCTTTTCAGTGAACACATTTAGGGGACCTTCAGGTTGAGCTCTGTTGTGAGTGATGCTGTGAGCTGCTGGTGTTGTTCCAGAGTAACACAAACCTACAGCAGGAAGTATTTAACAAAGGAAAGGCAGCATATTCAAATGTAGTAGGAAGAACTAGAAATCCAGCCCTCAGTGAACAGGAACATGTGAGTTCCAAAGGAGATAGCTGTTTCTTGCTGCTGAATGCCTGTGCTGACTGTATGCACTGTTGGTAAACTCTATGTATTATCCAGGAAGAACTGCACCATTCTCTGCCATTACTATTTTGTAGCAAGGTGATAAAGCCCCTTGCTTAAATTCCCAACAAGCTAAGAATCTTGGTGGAAAGTAGTTATTACAGAGTCTGACTCTTTCTTTTGAGGTATTTCAGCATTGATGAGTGCTTGTATTGATTCTGAAGCTGTATTCTCTTCTGTGGACCAGTTGTCTTTTATTGTGAGAGCTTTGATTTTTTTCTGTAGGCTTTACCTTTGCATTTTTTTTGCATATAATTATTTCCAGAACAAATTTCTAGGTGTTAGAGCCTGTTTTATTTTGTATGGTGCTGGGGAAATGAGCTTCCCTTTCCAGTGATGTGGCATGTTGTGCATTTCACAATATATTTGATATAGACACTAGGGCTTGGCTTCACCTGCTTCCTCTGCATTATTAATAGCAGAGTGTGTAGGTGATATAGAAGCAAGCCTAATAGGAGAGATGTCTGGCAAGAAAGCAAGATCAGGAAGGAACCATGAAAAACCTACAAATACAGTTCTCATGATAATATGGTCATAGCTCAGCCTGGGATAGAAGATACCAGTACTTCCCAAAGGAGAAAAATAGGTCCTATCTGAAATAACAGATCCTTATTCTTCTAATGTGCTGTGTTTCTGTTAGAATTTCTTTATGGTTGAAGATTCTATTATACTTTGAGTTGCTCTGATCATGGATTTGTCTGCTCTTATGGAACACCATTATAGGCATTTACTGAGGGGGTCATGATAGGAATTTCCTCAGCTGTAGTGTCAGGTAACAGTTACTATAGTGATTTTTGAACCACAGTCCACACTATTTCTTCTGATTGCAAAGGCAATTGGAAGGTAAAAAATGAGTTCAGTACAACATGAAGCCTTGTACAAAAATCTTGCAATGTTCAAGTTTCACATATTAGTGATTATCTCATAAATTCATAGGGATAATGAGACTGGCATTTGTACCATTTAACTTACATCAGTGTCTACTTAGGGGTCCTCCATTCTGCTTCTGGCACTACTGTGCAGTACTGCATCTTTCAGGCTTTCAAGGTACTGCATTAGGAGGCAGAGCAGAAACATGGCTTCCTTGTAGTAATTTTCTCCCACCTACGTTCCAGAAAGTGTTTTTCATTTACTGTTATATGCTAATATACTTCTATGTAATGCCTACTTAATGCACATTTCAGCACACTTGTAGGCCTGCAACTGAGTATTCCTTATTTTTCTTAAATGTCTCTATCTAACATTGTTTTGCAATTTATTAAGTGACACCCATGAGTCTCAGATAAGATGAGGCCCCACTGAGACAAATGCTGTGCTACTGCATAGTAGAAGTCTCTGCTTTGACAAGTTTACAGTGTAAATCCTGTTCTTTTGATCAACAATTCACACTGGTCTGCTGTGCTAATCTTTGTTTCTTCTGAAGCTGTAAGGTTTCTCATTTATCCTCTATTTGATCCTGTAAATTGCAGAATGAAGTCCCTAGATTGACAAGATGGTTGAGGTGGGAGGAAGGATTGAAACAGCAGAGATGGGGAAAAAAAGTGAGGTCATTTGAGTAATGACTAAATAACCATAGAAAAATGACTGTGATGGTATGACAAGTCCATAGTCATGTGATAGAGTGAATGGAAGATAGGAGTAAGAGATTGCCTAAACATTGCCTTGGATGTGCAATTATTTCTGGAATCTTCATCTGTAATATTTATTCCTTAATCACATAGAAGCCTTCCTGTGCAATGTACTCAGTAAGTGCATGGTTCTGGTTTGTTGGGTCAGTTTGTAATGTATGTTGTGCTTGAAATATCTATAGGTTTTGCCGTAGCTCTGAAGGGAGATCACAGTGTCTCCATGGGCCTGTTTTAACTCAGACTTGTTATGCTTGCAGTTTTTGACTCCATGTATTTTGGGCAAGTTATTGCTGTCTTTGCATAAGACACTTTATGTGGAAGGTTAAACAGATATTTAATAGCAGAGGAAGCTGTACGAATGTAAGTGTAACTCAAGTTTTCCATGATATAAATATATGTACAGTGCACTTACATATATCCTGCATACTCTTTATTTTTCTTTTTGAGATCCAATGGGGTAACTGAGGAATGTTACCTGCAGAGATGGTACAATCATCACAGCTGTCAGTAAAGCCTACATTAATGTGTCTTGAAAGTGATTAATGGGTTTTGACAATATCAGTGCATTTCATATTTAATCAGATTATGCATTTGTTAGGAATGGTGCACTCCTAACATCTGCAGTCAGAACCAATGATCTGCATCCAGATCATCAGTTTGGCAGAAGCATGCAATGTAGTATATGGCAGGTCTTTCACAAACTAAAGCATGTGCTACTCATGGTGTTTGTTATATCACAGGTGTTCACTTACAACCTATGTGTGTGTTTCTATGCTTATCTCCTGTTTGAAAGACCCACAATGGCAAAGCTTATGGCTTTAAGATAAACTAAGTATTTTACTGAAGTAAAGGCTAGTATGAGCTAGTGTACATAAACCTCAGCTAACATGCCTACTGTTTGCTCACTTCCTAGCTCTGTGAAGTGTTTTGTGTTGCTTCAGACAGGTTGCCTGAAGGTGAGCCTGTGGGCTTGCCCCAACTTTCTCTAGGTCTCATGTTCATCTCTGGTTTAGTTGTGCTGTACTACTGTGCTGTGGGAGGATGGGGACAATTGCAAGTACTTCAGCAGCAGAGGTTTATCTGCATAATAGAAATTAAAAGCCTGTGACTTGAAGATGATAATGAACATATTCAGACATATCTTCAAGTAAGTGGGAGCCACTGCTTGGAAATATCAGAAACTAAATGGATGTATTTTGTCTGAAGGCTGTTTCAATACATTTCTTAGAATACTTCAGCTTTGAGGTCATTTTTGTGAAAAGAAATGGTCTGCATTAATGGTCTTTTGTTTGTTCAGCCATTGAGACACTACACAAGTGTAGTGAGAGTGCCTGAACACAGTATCACAAATACACATAGGTTGAAAATTCAGTTGAGAATTTCTTTCTCTGGTATGTACAGTGTGAAGGACCTCCTGAAAAGCTGCTAAGGATTTTATTCTTGGGTTCTACTGCTGTGCTACACAGTGGTTATGTATGAGAGTCTTTGCAGAGAGGGTGCAGACAAGGAAAGGCGATAGAGCTGAAAATAGTTTGCACAGCACAGTGCCCACAAAGATTTTCCTAGGCACCCAACAGGGAACACTCATTGGGGCAGCTCCTCCTGAAAGCAGGTTGGAGGAATATGGCAGAAGATAAGCTGTTTTATAGAGTGAAATAAGTTACTGGTGGCATCCCACAGTGAGGAGCAATTGTGGCTCTGAGCAGCCCTATTCTCTCATCTTTCCTGAAGTCTCAAGCACTTAAAAGCAGATAAAAAGAAAATAAAACTGTGTGCCTTTATCCTAGTTGCACAGTTTCCCTAGGATTTGTTGGGTTGCCACATTGTTAGATGAAAGCTTGCCTCTGCTGCCCTTTTTAACCCCTGCTCACCCCTATGGGATCTGGAAGGAAAGTTTGGAAGAGAGCTGCAGATTTCATGGGGAAAGGATGATTTCTGATTTCTAATTTCTTCTTACTCATTTCTTGCTGTCATGGCTTTATGATATGCAGGAGCTCAAGCAATCTCACACTTCTTTTGGAAGATGATGTCCCTGCTTTGACAGACTGAGAAGAATTAATTTTCCATTTAAATACCAGCTGTCACCCCAGACTGGTTGCATGACCATCTACGTCTGCGGGGCAATTTTCTTTTCAGAAAAACAAGTCATCTTATTTGCTCTGTGAATCTTGAAAATGGAGGATTATTGTTTTTAAATAAACAATAAGTAGTTAAGACATTCCAGCCGACAAGAATAGAATAACAACCTATAATTCCCTTGTCGTGACTATTGTGAAAGGCGGTATGTTATTGAACAGGCTTCTCAAGGCAAATAGACAGAAAGAGATGACAGAAGTGTCAAAATGTGTCCAAGTGTCCAAGAACAGATGCAGGGAGCTGCTTTTAGAAATTATATGCTGGTTCAATGTAAAGATTAGTGATTCATAATTTGCTTAGATAATTAGTCTTGATATCAGGGAAAGGGATAAATTCTCTTGTTCAATGTCATTGCCAAAGTGGTCTGAGAATGTTTTGTATTTCAGTCATTTGTTTTACACCTTTTTTACAGTGAGGTTGGAGCCCTGTTGTGAGAAACCAATCTTTATCCAGTATAGGGGAAAAATGATCTATCCTGATGTTACAACAGTCAGAAGTTGTGAAAAGAATAACAAAAGTGATATGTGACTAAAGAAAGAAAACAGGATGAGACTCCCTGATTCAAAGGAACCACCTCACTTCAGGAAAGCTTGTGAATATGCTTCTAAGTGAAGATCAGTGTAAGTGCTAACAAATGCTTTATTAAGGAAAAGCCTCTTTGGTAATTTATCTAGGGTGGGTGAGATTGGGGCCTGTTTACATCCTGTTGTGTAGCTTGGATATAGTAAGTTGAGGAAAATCTTTAAAAGAGCTTGACTGAATTTGGAGCAGAGTGTATGACACTGTCCTAAACAGCCAGGTAAATGTTGGTTTAAAGAACACTGTTGGTTAGTAAACTCTTCCCCTTTGTTTGTTTGTCTTTTTTGTTTGCCACCTGGGCAGCCTGTCCTTGTGGGCCTGCCTGAATTTTAGCTGTTGACCACTGGAACTTAGTGTAGGAACAATGCCTGGAGGGCTTTCAGTATGTCTCTAGCATATTATTGAAGAATTGAGGCTGGGTTTGTTTTCTTTGAGCACTACATTTTAGTACTGAAAAATTTTGAATTAATC
This sequence comes from Perdix hodgsoniae, assembly GCA_035772895.1. NCBI lineage: Eukaryota > Metazoa > Chordata > Aves > Galliformes > Phasianidae > Perdix > Perdix hodgsoniae. Next base: position 48,350,836 of record JAPSGF010000002.1, read on the forward strand.
CCAACTTTTAAAGGTAGGAAACATCATAACTTTCAAGACTTAATGAATTTAAGAACTTGTGAGCTGATATAAAAACTGGTACAGGCTTCATTAAAGTCATGCTTCATCCATTAACCTCTGGACTGAGTTTGCCATAGTTCACCACTAAAAGCAGAAGTCCTGTGCCTTTGACACAAAGACTTTTTTGCCTGACTTGTAGCTACTCAGCCTCTAAGAGAATAAACCAACTTCAGATTTTGAAGAAAATCTAGAGATGGGAATTTCCAAGTCAGTAGTTGGTCTGTCAAATTGGAGCTTTTGTGGTCAGATCTTTGAAATGCTGTATGCTTTTATGTATGTTTGCAGATCTCCTCATCTGTGCCTATCAGATCAATGCTTACACCCTGATTTTTAAACTAGGTGCCAAAGAAACATACCTACACATGCATACTTGATGCCTATTATGGAATGACATGCACCTAGCTCTGGCACTGTGTGCATGTTTATTATAGCTGAGACTTAATGCTGTGAACTTCTATGTTATACGCATTTAAACATATCTCCTCTGCTCTCCTTGTTAGCTTACCTCCCTCACGATTCAGCCTTACACTGCAAACAGCTTTAAATACTACAAAATAAACCAATATGAAGAGCTACACCTTATCTGATTTACACTTCCAGTCACCAAGCTCAAATTTGTAATTTCACTTGAAAATAATCTGCTCTAAGACTTGGGCCATGTAGAGTCCTGGTGAAGGGACAAGCAGAATATGATATTCTCAGAAATAGCAGCAGAATTCCTCTGCCACTGGGAGGCAACATCTGTCATGTCCCACGAAAACAAACTGTGGTTCTTACTCCTCCAGCATCCTGCAGTGCTACTGCAGCTTTGTATTTTCAAAAAATTTTTTCTCCCTTTTTCAAGGTTGGACTGATTGTCCTGAGAGCTCTGTGTTATGTCAAAAGTTTAAAAAAAAAAAAAAGGGGGGGGGGGGGGGCAATGAAAAAAGAATATAGGTAACTTCTTAATAAAACTGTTTATTCTACTGTGGAGCAAGATAGAATAAAGCAGTCCTGAGCTGGTATCTGAATTATTAGTAGCTCTGTACAAGTACTTATTCGAGAAAATCAGATTTTGTATGCATTTAATTTCAGTGGTATTTAGTGCTGGCTCACTCAGGCTCTTCAGAAAATTGCAGCCAAAGTCTGAGACGTGACAGTGTTCCCTAGCATATGAAGTTTTTGCAGGTAATTTTGTATCTCTTTGTGAGCTTGGATCATTGGTAGAGAGGAGAATCAGATTTGTAATCTAAAATCTGTGCTTCTACTGAGTAGCCAGATTTGCCAAACTCATCTTCCATTGTTTCTGGTGTGTTTTCAAGCCTTCCAGTTTGTCATTTATTAGAGTAGGAGCCATACTCAAAACTTACCCTGATATTTAGCAATTAATATTCCTAAGCTATCCTTTGGTCCTGTCAAGTCTGTCAGTTACTGTTCTACTTATCTCTAAGGTTTAGCAAAGCACTTGTATTAAGAGGATACAATTCCCATGTTTGCTGCACTCAGGTGTCTTTTGATTTAACTCATCTTCTCTGAGTACTACAAATATATGTATATAAACATTTTAAAAATGGCAGTTGCAAGGTGTACAAAGCTCCTGTGAAAGCCAATGAGTGTACCAAAGTGCACTATAAAAGCTGAAATTCATAACTATTTTCTTTAAGGAAGTTTTCCATTAAATAAGAGTTCACTCTTATTATGCTGCTACAGTACTTGCACTGGAAAACTCTGAAAAAGAATACAGAATAGATTTGACCTTAGAAAGGAGCATGATAAATTAGACTTGCTTAAGAATTCAAATTAGATTTGCAAACTGCTTAGCTTGATTCTGAGCCAAGATCTTGTAAAGAACAGGGAAGATGACAGTGGCAGGCTAGACACTTGACCATTAAATCCTACAGAAGGTCCTTTTTACTTTGTCCAGCTTTTTCTTCCTCTTACTTACTCATTGGCAAACACTGGTCAGTGATATCCTTCTACTCTGTAAATGTGGGAGTGGAATTTTAATTTTTTTGACTTAACTTCCTCTTAATGGTTTTGTCTTTCCTTATTGAAACTCTTCAACATGTCGAATTGGGGTTGCATGAAATATTTCATCTTTTCTAAGGGCTACAGAAAATGAATGCTGCTTTTCTGGTGAGGTATTAAGAGAAGGCAAAGGAATCAGCTAACTTCTAGGTACAATGCAGAAGGATTGATGAGAAAGACTTCGCCATTCTAATTCACTGAGCATTTGGTGTGACACATAAGGGACAAGAACACTTCTCAAATAGTGGGCAGTGTTGTGGGCTGTACCATTTCTGCAACAAATCATTCTTCAGAGGCCGATCTGCTTTCCAGTCCTTCACAGATTACCAGTAGAATGGTGAGCTAGGTCCTCATAATCTGATCTCTTACCTGAGACAGGAGGAAAAAATGTGTAGTGACAAAAACAAATGGAAAACAAGCTGTTGCTAAAACTGCTTTTTGCTTATACAGATCCATGATTTTTACATATTTGCTGTTGTCATTGCAATACATTGAGCAAAACAAGTGCTGGGATGGGGTGAGAAGAAATGAGAGTGAAAGATTCAGTAGCTGAAACAAAAACTTGATCTGTTCGATTTGTTTCTGAGGCTGAAGCATGGTGGGAGGTGGAACCTTCTTCAGAGTCAGGAATATAGATTTTGGCCAAAATGACTTGCCTTCATCCCATTGCCTCTAAATATTCAGGGTGACTCTGCATTCCTTCCATTTATTGAGGAAGAATGGATAATGGATAAGCAGCATCAGATTAAGTGAGGAATGTGTGGACTGTACTGTTTTGATTGTCACAGTGGTACCCCAAGAGAATGCAGAGCTTGCCCTTGATGTCTCATTGAAAGAGTAGAAGACAATTCCTGCAGCTTTATGTGGGTCTTGGTAACTGGGTTTAAGGCCAGGGCCACCTGCTTGCTTGCCTTCTGTCTGTGCTGTTCAGTGTGTCCAGCATCCCCTGCCAAGTTGCTTGAAGCTCAGCTCTAGCTGGGTCTTTATGCCAGGACTCTTACAGCTGGAAGCATAGAAGCAGGAAGCTTTCTGGATTTAAAGTGATGTATTTTCAGCAATTATTCAACTCCTCCTTTTCCTCACTCAAAACTCTGGCTTTTTTGTGTCATCTTTAGGGGCAATTAAACAAAAAGGGGTTTTCTGGGGAAATCTTTCACTTTGCTTGAGTCTGTGAATACTATAAGGTCCCTGCTTTCCCATGCACTTGGGTTCTTGAGTTGGTCCATGCTGCCAGCTCCATGCTCTGCTGTGGAACAGTGGAGAGTCTTGATTGGGTTCTGCAAGCTCTGGTGTAGCCCTGGCACAGTATGTCACATAGCAACTGTGGAGAGTGATCTGTTTCCTGTGCTCTGGATGAGTTAATTTCATGCCTTGCTCTGACATGTAAGATGGAAACTCCGGAAAGATGAAGCTCACAAAGGAAAGAATCTTGAAATCTCTTGGCTACCTCTATGGGGGCTGTGAATTGCCTCGGTTATTTCTGTAGGTATAACAGCATTTTCTCAGTGCCTCTTTTCCACATCTTCAACCAACCGTTTTTCTACTCACCTGACCAGCTTCTCCCATTGTTGTCATTCTCAGCAGCACTGCTGTTGGGGTACTCTACTCCTTCCATGGACTGCTGATCAGCAACTGTACATGCACTCTGTGGGCTGGGAAATGCTGTTGGTATAGTTAAGTACTTGTCTAAATTGCTCTGGATTAAAAACAGAATAAGCAGTTTGGCACCTGATTTTTCACACAATGTTTGTTTTGCTCAAAGAGTGAATTTTAATTAAAGCTGCCTCAATGTGTTTTCAGTATGAGAGTAGGTTAGTTACTACTGGCTGCTTTTGTGAAGGAGGGCAGGAAAAATAAGAGGTCTACTCTTGAGTGCTCTGTGTAGCTGTAAATCAAGGACAGGCATAGATGTGTGAAACAAAGCTAATGTTGATAAAAAGTGAATCTGAGATATTTAAATATTTGAATAAAGCTCTTGGATTATCTGCTGTGAATCAATTTGACTGGGTCAGCCTTACACCCCAGCGAAGTCTGTCTGCAGTGGTAACCATACCAGGTATTTCAGGGGGAACTGTAAGCATTCTACAGTGCAATATACTTTCTATAAAGTTTTCTTCCATATCTAAATAGTAAAAGTTGATTCAACTCTGAAAGTAACTTTATTTCATCTTCTTTTCTTACTGCTGATAGTATTCTATATATTGAAACAAATGCTGCTGTTTCAAATGCTTCTGAGGTATCTTGTATTGGAATCTTGTGGTAGAATTCTGCAGATTAGCAGTGGGGAAATAGTTTTATCTACACTGCATCTGGCATTTTTCATTTTCCCACAGGCCACCAGTCTTACTCAGAGTGCAAACAATAACTCTTGGAGGAGCTAGCTCATACAGTTATTCCTGATGTAGCTGTTGTATGAATACCACACTTCTGTATAGATAAAATATTCTTATAACAAAAAACATTACTTATTTTTTGGTGTATTTCCTTATATTTATATTTACAATATCTCTGGAGTTTTGTTGGAGTGTGGTATGAATACTTGAAAATGATGCTATCTTTAAAAACTGTGTAATACAGACAAGAACGCTGGCAGCTGCACTCAGTTCAGACTCCAGTGTCTGAAGATTAACTATAATGGTACAGTATTTCCTCTGCATGCTTGGTATTCATCTATTTTGAACCTACTTCTGAGATGTCTGAAACCCATGATGATTCTAGAAGCTGCATTGTAGGAACAAAATCAGGTGAATCCCATGTATAGTGATATTCAGGGACAAAATACCTAACTGTACTAGAGCACTTCCATTGAAATAACAGCATTGTAAGGAGAGTACTGATTACAGCCCTCCATGAAAAATTAAGTCCACAGATAATGTGTCATTTGTAACTCGCCAACTATACTGCTCATAAGTGGTGCAGGCGAATCAATTCCCTCATTAATACAAATTGGTGTAGATTTTTTTCTCAACGTTGAGGAATATCAGGTTATGTGAGTTCCTGTGCACAAGATCTTTTGTGGAAGTGACTTGTATGAAATGCTTTTTCAGTTGCTGAGACACTTTGCTGAGAGGCTCCGTGTATGTGAAAGGCATAGAATTGCTAGTTAGGATAACTTAAAGTTAGGATAACATTTTGCTGTTCACTTGCAAAGGTAGTATACCCTCAGAAGGGAATCTGCCTTTGTAACCCAAGGATGAGCCTTCAGATCAAGTGGAATCATAGAATTCCCTGAGTTGGAAGGGATCCAAGAATCCAACTTATAATGCCATGTGGATCAGCCTAAGTGGTGAACTGTTTATCTAGAAGAACTCATTCTGTATCTTCCTTTCTTTGTCATTCATATTGCTGTTGAGCTGGAGTTCAAAAGATACTATTGTAAGACCTTGCACCGTCTTGAATAGCAATTCAGTCCTGATTAATATCTGTTTATAAGATAGGATGGAATTAATGCAATTGGTATTCAAAATCAGTTCTTATCAGCTGGTTATCTAGCTGTCTTGAAATGAGACTGTAGGTTTGTCTCAATCTGGTAGTTATTATGTATTTAATAGCACAAGAATTTTCAAAATTGGCCCAGACCTGTTTCTCCTGAAGCAAGTGGTAAAATTCCAATTTCTTTAAATAGAAGAAGGATTACATTATTGCTGACTGCTTGTAAAGTCCCATCTGTTAACATTCAACTTGATTAGAAATTTTCCATACATTCTATTTTCAAGACTAGGTGACTATATGTTCACTAATTAGAAGTACTGGTAAAATATTTACTATCTGAACTCCTTCAAACACATAAGATTAATGAATTCTTTGTTTATTTTTTCTTCAAATTTCCTTAAAGGAAGTCTCTACTTTGCTAACTGACAACCATAAATATTTCAGTACTTGTTCCTTAACATCCTGAGAGGCTATAAAGAACCTCCCCTCACACCTGATTTTCTGAATACTTACAGGGAACTGTCATGTGTTCAGATCCTGTGCTTTTGGAGTGAACCTGCAGTAGGTGGAAAAGAGCTCTTGAATCCAGGGCCATAAGCCTTAGCGTTGGTTGATGTGTCTTTCAAGCCCTAACTCTTGTCTGAATAAGGGAGCTTGGGCTCTTGGCTGCAGGATGTGGCTTGTGCTCTGGAGTTGGTCCCTTTGAACTGCTCACAGAGTAGCTTTACAGTCTCTGCACATCTCATCCTGCGCAGCCAAGCAGGTGCCTGCAGGGTTATTGACTAGACCTTCAGTCTCTGAGCTTGCTGGGCTGTAGATAAAAAAGGCAATAAAAAAGGCAAAAAAAAAAAATCTTGTGATCTTGAAGTTCCTCTACAATGCTGGAATATCATTTGTTTCCCACTTTAATGCATATGGTATTTGTTGAGGTTGTTTGTAAATTACATTCTCCCTGAGCAGCAAAAGCACCGACAGCCAGATGGTTAGCAGAAATGTATGATATAAGGACTGTGACAACTTGGTGCTGTAGTTCTGAAGCTTACTGTCAACTGAAACAACTTTTTTTCAAGTTCAGAATTTCAGTTCAGTGGGAAAAAAAATGCAGTTGCTTTTGGAATAATAACATTATTAGTGTATTTAGTTGTCTTCCCTCATACCTGTCCTGGATACTACTTCATCTAATAGCTGAGGTGAAAAAATACATAGCAAGTTAAGTTACTAAATTTTATCACAATATGGTAGTCTAAATCTCCTTTGCTTGAGGAGAGTCCTGGCTTCTGTCCATACAACACATTAAAAAAAAAATCCAAGAAATCATATGTCCCAGGATGTTCTTTAACTGAAGCCAGAAACACAATACTTTTTTTGTAGCCCGGAGAAGAAACCAATGTCAGGGTAAATACCAGTATTTTCCCTAGGATGAGACAGGTTGACCACTGCTGTAATAAAAAGTTGGGTTTTTTTCTACAAGATCCCTAATCATGCTCTACTGAAAGCTGTTCTTTGGGTGGAATTACTGTCTGCATGTCTCAGGTGAACCATCATGGTGTGAAGCAGATGAATATCTGGCCTAGTGTGTCAGAGGATACATCCTAATTCACGGACTCTGGATCTGACTTGCAGCTTTAAAAGTTTTGTTAACACTAGGTGGTAGACAAGACAGTAAAAGCATTGGCTGGAGCGTTGACTACCATGTTAAAGCAACAGGAGTTTTGCTAAATATCTGTCATTCATCTGTTGCAACATCTTTAAAATAAAAAAACAAAAACAAAAAACACACACCAAACACCATACATAGGAAAAAACTCATAGTTGAGTCCCATTGTGAGGTGGTGCTTCAAAGAAATAATTTGAAGTGGTTCATTGCAGAGACTTAAACCGATGTCACTGAACTTTATGAGGAAGCTGAGAAGAAGTGAAGAATTACAAAAAATAACCAAGTTGTTTAAATAATTCAGTCACCTCAGACACCTGCTGTGAGTGCTATGAAGTCTTATAAGGGAAGCATGAGTAATGAATGAACTCCTGTGGGCAATCCTGGTATTTTGATAAAAGGGGCAAATTTCACAGGATGCGACAGATTAAGTGGAGCCTAATCTTAAGGGAATCAGGTTTCAGTTTTCAGTATCTGTTGCAGGCTGTGTAATCGTTGCATCACTTTTGTATTAAGTTCTGCATACAAACCCCAACTGAAATCAGAGTTGCATCATGCTGCACAGTACAAATGGCCTGCAGTGAGGAGCCGCTTCATCTAGGAGCTTCTGTGCGATTAAGCAACAAAAAGGATAAGAAGTTTGGTTTGCTCAAAGCTTCATGGTTGTGGTGGTGTATCCTGAAGCAGCAGTCTACTGATCCTCAAGTCTGTTCTGCCCAGTCTTAGTAAAATGAAGGCTGGGGCTCAGTTTTGTTCATGCAAATGGATGGATGTTCATCCTACTACAGTGAAATTGTAGTTACAGGAGATATTCATTTGATCAAGAAAATTAGAGCAGTAAATGATTACCTTGGGTCTCATCCAGTGTTGAATTTTCACCCAAACATTGGGTAAGGTTTGCTCTGCTCTTCTGTAGTAAGCCTTTAGAGTAAAAAATAAAAATAGGATGCATTTGTTTTATTTTTTTTATAGCAAGCAGCACCAAATGAGATTTAATATTTTTAAGATGACTTGGCTGTGGGTGGCTGTTTTCCTTGACATGTCTACTATAGTCAAACTTGATTCACATCTGTATATTCCATTAATTGGACTGATGCGTATTTGTCTTGTTACTGGGAAGTATCTTGGATACCTATCAGACTGCTGCAGAACAGCCTTATGGAGAATTTTTTTAGGAAACTTTGGTGCCAAACTCCCTTCAAGCATTTCAGTTTGTGGTAAAGCTACTCAGCAGCTCCTATGTTACTAAAATTCATCCAGACAGTGGAAAAAAACTAGGGCTTGAATGCAGCTAGTAATACTCAGACTGGAATCAGAATGTCGGTGTGCTGGGAATGCAGCAATCAAAAAAAAGAACTCTAAATGATTGCAGATCTGACATATCCATCAATCTTCAAGCAGCAAAGTATTTAAGCCTTGCAGAACTCTTAAGTACATGCAGATGATTTTATGCTAATCCAAAAGAGAAATCTAATTATGCTTTCTGCTGCTATCGTTTAGAGATTGTCCTTATGGAATCCCTTCCATTTGTCCAAATTCAATATCCAAATGTTGGATACAAGGGAAAGCATTGCAAAAGGTTTGTTTTGCTGATACTGGATTAAATGAGGGGCATGTGATTAAAAAACATGTTATGATACATAAAGTACTTGCATCTCACAGTGTTTGTGCATCTATTACTTGAGTATGGTGAATTCATAAGGCAGTGCAATAGCTGCTAAACAGGTCATGAATCTGTGGTGCATGTTCTTCTTGTATTTAAGTCATTTCAAAGTCATTGCACACTGGAATTTAGGAAAAGAATATGTATAACAGCAGCGGATACCTGCCACAATTAACTATCTTGGTGTAAGGAACCAGCCCCCTTCCTTGCAGCAGATGTTTCTCACTGAAGAATGAGGCAATATTAAAGGGTAATCTGCTGGTGAAGGAGCATAATTTAGGGGTATGTCTTGCTGTAGGATTTGCCTGGTCAGTGGGCTCTTGGTGTTCTGGCTAGTATCTGTTGCAGGAAATGGAGGCAATGAGGTAACAAAGTATATATCTCTAAATTCAACAAATGTAATTGTTGTTCTTAACGCCTTTAGAGAAGTTATTATATACGGCTTTGTCCCAAGAGAAACAAAGTAGTCATTTACATAAAAACAAACAAGAAAACCAGCCTTCCTTCTTGTAGAGATGTTGTGACACGATTGCCAAAATCAGATTTTTGTTTGTCAGCTTGGAAGATTCCTCAGAGGAAAACTCTCTAAGAACCCCATTTTGAAGTGCCACTTAAGTTGATTATGAGATGGAACGAAAGAGATGAGCTGTTAGTCAACTTGAATACAGGATACTTATGGACTTAATATGCCTAAAATATTTGTTTTTATGTCATGGGATCTGATTGAGTGCACCAATGGTCCCCAATGCTGGCATTTTGGTATTAGAACATGTGACCCTTGATGTCACAAAATGTTGAAGTAGTAGGTAGTGTTCTCCCTTACTGAGAAAGTAGTCTCTAGGTAACAAACATTTCTTCATAAAATGACATGGAGTTTTGAATAGAACTTCTGTAGTTAACAAGACCTGATCTCTGCCCCAATATTTTGTTGTAATATTTAAGCTCCTATTAAATACTATTAAAATCTGAGCCCTCTTTCTATCTCTCTTCCACTCAGCTGCTACTTCATTATGTCATTCTCTGTTAGTAACATGGGGAAAAGTACCTTCAAAATCCAGAACTTTATGTTAAGCTACTTGTGCTCCACTCTTAACTTTCTTTAGTAACTTAATTGGAGTGCACTAATTTAAGTTTCATGAGGCAGGGGTTTCTTCTCCTTCCTCAATCTATGGTCATGGTGAAATTCTGCCTCTTCTCTAACTTTCCAGCCCCTTTTCAGAAAAGGAAAAATTTGTTACGTGTGCTATTTTAGCAGTGATGTCAGGCATGCCCTAGTGAACAATTCTCTCAAATACCAAGATGTAGAACTATGCAACAGTTTTATGGCAAATAATTTAAGGCATGGCATATGTAAAACACATTTCAAGAATCCTTTAAAGACCCAAATTTGGATCCTTCTTTAAGTACTTGCTTTGCAACAGCGTGTGGCCCATATGCAGACTTGCTGTTTGGGTGCTGTTGTTGTGACTGGCTTTCTGCAAGGATAAGCCTTACCCTTTCCAAAAATTGCAATGTGCAGAGAGTGCTCTATAGGCTCCTAATGTGTTAATCAAAGTGAGAGGCCAGGAAAAGACAACTTTGTTCTGGTTGAGTTTTATATGTTGTGAAAAGCACTAAAACATGGATGCCTTGGAGAGCTTTCTTAGAAAGTGGATGTTTCAGAAAAGCAAGGGATGCCAAGGTGAGATCTAAGAATGTATTCTTCGGGAATTTATCAGAAAAACAATTTTTTTGAAGGCGCCTTCTTGTTTTATCTTTCCAGAATTCATCCTTGTATCCATCACCTAATTTTATTTTAGCTTTTAGCTCTAACTTAGTTCTTCTTGAAGTTTGGCAAGGCTTTACTTCTTTCCCTTAGTGGATTGGACTGTTGTCACTTTGGCTAGTGATTTATACAACAGAGATGCACCAATGTGACTTCCCATTACTATGCTGCTTCCAGTGACAAAGTCTTTTGAGTATTTAGGGTCTGTATCAACACTGGGCAGTTTTCCCAGTGGCTGCCAAAGGATTTAGAAGTGCTAGGGAAACAATTTTTCAATGGCACTTGTACTGCTAACTTCTTTGAATGCTTTTTCAGAGTTCTGTAGCAGCACGGTCCCATCATGGCACAGGAGCAATCCACTGAAAGCAAGACAGTATTAGCCTCTTGTCTTTGTACAAAACAAATACAAATTTGAGAATTTTTGGACAATCCCAAATAAAGAAAAAGACTTGTGTCACAGTGGGCAAGGTGCTGTTCCTTGAGATACTCTGGGTTTTGAAAAGCTTGTTGGCTTTTTTTTTCTTTCTGACCTGTTAGGCGAGCTGCAGGGGACAACACAGTCATGCCTCAGCACTGCTTGCAGAGTCTCTACTGCTCTCCACTGTTGCTCGACAGTGTCTTTGGGAGTGAGGTTTGGGTTGTGCCTTAGAGTCACAGAATGGAGTCCTTGGGAACAGTCCTTTTGGGGAGAAGAAACACAATCTACCCATATAGCTTTTCTTACATAAAAAATTTTAAATCTCTTAATCTTAAAATGAAAATTAAGGTTAGAATTGATAAGGTTAGAAAAGACCACTAAGATAGTGCAGTCAAACTGTTAGCTCATCCCCACCATGCCAACTAGCCATGTCCCTTGGTGTCATATCCATGTGTTCCTTGAAGATCTCAAGGGACTTCAATGTTAAGATGATATTTATTACAGTTCATTTATTTCTTTCTGGCCTTTAAAATAAAGTGGATTGTGAATGCCTCCACCTGTCCCAGTAGAGGGACTGATGCAGTATGTTTATCCCTTTAATCAATGGCATCTCCAAGAGCTTGCAGAGTCTCCGCTATTTATTTTGCTGCCATGAGGAAAAGGACAGATCTTTGAACAGAATGATCCCTCTGTTTGCATGATGTGTTTTCAGTTTAGGTAGCTGATAGGGCAAAAAACTGGGCATGTATCATTTAGGCTCACGAAGGGCAGAATTTGACCTGTGAGGAGGTGGTATTCCATTGGTGATTTTTTTTCCCTCTTGGTGTTGCGCAAATACAGCCCAAGTGGGCTTCTCCTGTGTGCTGAGAAAGCAGTCACTTACGTTGATACCGTTTTCCTTTGATTGCATTCAAAGAATCTCTGCACTGAATTCCCAGATGTAACATGAATCCATCTTCCCCTCATAGCCTGACTTCTCACCTGTTCATGGATTTTCTTCACAGTGTGTGGTCATTTTCTTTTGTGCAGGTCCTTGTTTGCTACTCCCAGAACTGCTCTAGTACTCTAACAATAAATAGTCTCTGCAGAATTCCTTGGAAAGAAATGCACTACTTATTCTTCTTCATTGTATCATATGCTCTGAAATTCACACCCAGCTGATATACCGGGAAGAGAGAAATCTGATATTGAGTGAGAGCTTTGGCACTGAGTGCTGTGAAGTAATTACCAGCATGAGGCAAGGAAACTTGCTCATGCTACCTCCATGAAAGCATATACCTGCAAATCCAGAGTTGACACACACATAGAAACAATGGCTCCTTATCGATGCAGAGCAAATTGCTCCAAATTGTATGCACAATCTGTATGTCTGAAACCAGGCTTACTGAAAAAGATGAATAATGTAAGTGACTTTCAGCTATTTGAGTGTGCATTCCAGCTTGAGAACTCATTAGCAGATCATAGAGTGCAATTTGCATGTACTAACACAGCCAGGAGTTACCCAAGAAACCTAGAGAGAATGACACTGCAAAAGGAAACTTCTTGGTTCAATGATATCTTACTATGGATGGCTTGAAGCCAGAATATGTACAGCCGCCTAATGTACTGCAGAAACCTGCTGCGGCTTTGAAAGGGTAGGGAACAAACTAAAAGGACTAAACAAATCTACTTATTCATACATGTTTGAAATTCTTCAAGGTAATATGGAGATACAGTGTACTGCCTGCAACTAGTAATGACGGAATCAATGAAGAGCTGGTTGAAGCAACGGCGTATCTTCTTTTTCAGGGAGCATGGCTCTCCACTAAAACAGATGAAATGCAGAGGTTTTCTTCTATACGCCCACTCATCTAGCAGGTTACCAAGCACCAGAAGAAAAAAAAAAAAAAAAAAAAGCTGGGAAGAGATTTCCTTGCAGGCTAACACCACTGGGACCCACAGCTATGCCACCCCTTTGCCTACCTTGGCCTCAGTGCCACATGAGAGGTGCAGCTTGTAGTGAGTGTGCTGCAAAAAATCCTGTGGTACCACTGTTTGGTTTTTTTAACTTTTTTTTTTTTTTTTCTTTTCCCCTAGGACACAAAGAGGATAAACTTGCTTCTTCTGATGCCTTCTCATCCTTTCACATGGCCAGAGGAGGTATATCATTTTGTCTTCTCTGCTCAAATAGCCCTGAAACCAAAATTTTACATAAGGAAACGTGTAATCATGGGATGGTGATCTCTTCGGTAGACGATGGAGCTATCCTTCCCCCTCTGTGTAAGCAGTGTATGAAATAGCTGAGATTCATTAGGTATCAGAGGAGCAGAGAAAGTTCATGTACCTACTGGAAACATGTCTCTTGGCTCTGGGGAGTGGGACGCTGCCTGGGGAATAGGAATGGGGATTAGCTATAGGATTTAAATGCAATCATATGCTCTGACCCTAACTACTGAATTGTGCTTCCCCTCAAGCAGATGCTTCTCCTATAGTTACAACCAGCCTGGACTTTTTAGTCATGCTACAATTCACCACCACTGAGCTGATCAAATTATCACAGTGTCTGGTTTACAATATCACTGATTAAGTCACAGAGGAGGAAGCTAATTATAGAGGAGCATGCTATTTGCACACAGAGATGCTGTATCAAGCTCTGCAGGAGGCAGATGGAAGTATTTTAAAAGAAGAAAGGGCGTACAACAGCAAAACACAACTTTGGTGGGAATTCTACAGCCTCTTCTCCTCTGGAGGCATTTCTTGAGCATGGTGATCTGAGGAGCTCTCAAAGCACAAGAGTAGAGCGCCAAGAGGTCTGATTAATTTTATTACTTGGATATATGATCATTACTGACTAGAATAGCTCAAAGTTGCCTTGAATGTCAGCCTATCAGTGTATTCGGCCTTGAACAAGCATTACATAATTACACTGAATCACAAAATCAGAATTATGGGATTTTTTGGGGAGGGGTTATCTTAATACAGAGTGATCTAATTTGTATTGATCTTTCTATAACATGTTTAAGGATAAGTGTACTTAGGACCCAACCACATCATAAAAACAAGGTCTGAAGTCAAATGGGCACAACCACAGTGTGGGCACTTACTCAGAAAATTCATTGAAGCAAATAGAGCTATCTTCAGCGTGCTTGAATTGAAATGTTTTAAATGCAAAACAATTTAATTTTGCTTACATTTGACATTATTTTCTACAACAATCAAGGGTTCCATTGCCTTCCAACTTTACAATGGGAAGTGCAAGTTCTGGAAGATGAACTTGACATTGCCTTAATTTGTCTTCTGTGTGATAGTTTACAAAGGGAATATAACAAAGAACAGCTGATGCAACAGCTTTTACATACATTTAGCATGAGTGTTAAGGGCAGAGAAAGATACAGGGGCAATTAAGGCTCACCTGCCTTATAAATCCTTTGGTATAAAGCTTTCTCACTTGTCACCATAAAAAAAAATAATAAATCTATAGGCAACAAATTCATGGAAATGCTGCTTTGGCTGCAGTGGAAGTGGAAAATAAAGCTGCTTTGGCAGGATGGCTGGCAAGCAATGCTGTACGCAAGCTGAACTTTTTCCAGTGGTGAAGTGAGCCAATCCTGGCCCTTGTTAAAGCTGGCAGATAGGAGTTGAGTCTGTGAACTACAATAAACGATTTCTCATATAGGAGCTTAAAAGAATGGGAGATCTGGAGGGAATTTCCTATATGAACCTCCTACAGTCAGATCTTTAAGCCCCCTTTAGGTCAGCATTAGTGCAAATAGCACTAGCAGAAAGAGGAACTGGATTACCCTGCTTTGATTGGTTCTGAAAAGGCATTTAGCATACTATTTTCATCATGATAGGAGCAGATAGCACAATAGGAGGAGGGAAAGGCCATCATTTCTTTTTCATGTGAATTACTATGGAGAAACCAGGTGGCAGAAGAAGCACTGACTTCCCGAGACTTAGTGTTGAAATGGGGTCATTTATTTTGTTTCTGTTTATAGAAAGCCTAAACAGCAGACAGTTGGATTTTGAGATTTGCTCTCCATAGCGTGACAAGAAATTTTTTTGGAAGGGAAATGTGATGAAAGAGTAGGAGATGCTGCTTGAACAACCTTTATCTGGGGTATCAGTGCTACCACCTATTCCACATCATCACTAAAAAAGCCTGAACTATCAGCAGACAGTTGCTGCTTGCAGTCCAACAACCTTCTTTGGGATGCTGAAGCTTAGACAGGAGAGAGACAGGTTGTCAGTGCATGTTCACACAGAGGAAGGAACAAGCTGCTTGAAAAACATATCTAAGATGGAAGCTATTTTCCTTCAGCTGGCACAACCTTAGCTCCATATGGAGCCATGTGCAATGTGGAAACACTTGATGGGAGCATCACAGAACCAGGCTAGCCTCTGGTTCTTGATGAGAAGGGAGGCTTAGCAGCTGCAGTCTAAACTGGGAAAAGCCATCCTCTCACAAAAGAAAATGAAGTCTCACATTTGGAAAGACAGGGAGAGGTGATCCGGTATATGGAAGCACAAAGTCTGCACACTAAAAAATGTCCCCAAAAATACCCTATTGTACTGTCTTACGAAAATAGATTGCTAAGTCCTGAGGTAAAAGCACCTATTATTGCCATAAGTAGGATCAGTATATGTATCCTGCAGAAAAGGAAGAAGTGAAATATCAACTTTTTTTTTTTTTTTAGCTTCATAAAAGCAGAATTCCTTTCTCAGTGCCTCCTTTGGCTGGCCTCCTAAATTCTTAGGAGTCAACCTTACACTACAATTTTCAGCTTGATTCCTCCATAAGTTGCAAGACAACTGTAACATAATCTTGAAAGAAAATAAGTCATTTTAGATAATTGAGTGTCCTAGTATATACCTTCTGAACCAGTCTAAGAAGGATGCTGTGGACAAGCTTGCTTAAATGTTTATGAAGGTCTATGTAAAAATCCTAATGAGCAGTAATTTCTCT
Source organism: Perdix hodgsoniae (assembly GCA_035772895.1). NCBI lineage: Eukaryota > Metazoa > Chordata > Aves > Galliformes > Phasianidae > Perdix > Perdix hodgsoniae. The sequence continues at coordinate 48,366,780 of JAPSGF010000002.1, forward strand.
AAAGTAGTTACTAGCCTGAAAAATACTGCCTGTATTACTTTCTATGAGATGCATTTACCTCCTGCAATTTATTTAATTCTTTTTTAGTTTATCTTTGGCTGGATTTGTTTTATACCTAATAGTATCTCTTTCTAAGCACAGATGCATTGCGTTACTTTTTTTTTTTTTTTTTAAGCAGTTTTAAATAGTTCTGGAATAAGACTCTTCTAGCTGCAGCTATAATAACACCTCTAATGTTTAACAAGCCACAAGAACTGGAAGAATAGAATAATTTACTTGGCGCATAAAAGAGCAGAAGTAGTTACATAAAATGAACATATCAGTCTGCTATTATTCCTATTCCACGCAGTTCCCTGTAGCTTATTTCATTTTAGGCTCTTCTTTTTTTGGAAGAAAATTAATTCAATGATGATACTCTTTCTTCTGGGTCAGAGAGACCAGGTTAGCCAGAAAGAAATGACTTCTCAAAAATTGAAAGATATTATACTTTCTGCCTTTCAACTCTGTTACTAGGACAATAAATGGATATATATTTCAACAAATACAAAATAAGCCCAATTGGAGAGCTGCTCCAGAGGGACTCTGAAATGAGACAAAAATAAATGAGTTTATAGAATTGGAAAACAAAATACTGTATTACTTACATCATTTTTCTTGAAGGCATAAGAAGATATTAAAAAATCATTAGCTATGCTAGCTTAGTCACCTGTGAATCTTTGAGAATGACACTTCAATTCCACTTTCTTAATGACCATTTGAGTTTGTGGAAGTGGAAAGACAACAGAATTAATTCTTCTGGAGCAGCTTCCGTGCAAAGAAGATGACAAAGCATCCCTAACAACTTTGAGAGGAACTTTTCTTAAAACACACCATTCAAATCAGGTCCTATGTTGATTCTGGTCATTGTGGCTAGTACATTGGCCCATGCTGTCTGCAGAGGTAGTGCTGGCAGCTTGAAGTTGTAAACCAGTGCTCACGAACTTCTACAGAAGTTTAACGAGACATCTAGCAATCTTTCCAGTTGTCCTCTAGTCTAATGTCTTACAAGACTGTGTCTTGATCATCCTGTATTGTTCAGTTTTTGTAGGAATAGATAACTTTTGGCTGACATTCTCATCTGGC